>VZRW01013440.1:1304697-1557197 GCA_013398125.1 Aegotheles bennettii | reverse complement strand
TGCAAAGTCAGCCTTAACTGGAAATGCTTCTCCATGGCTTGTGATAGGAGCACAATTGGTTTTCATGGGCTGAAATTCAGAGAGGAGGGAACCAGCTTGTCTTATGCTTATTCATACTATTATTCAGGTTTTAGACTATATTCAAGTACTGAGCATGCTCCCTACTAAGGCAGCTTTTGTAAGTACGCTGGCTGTTCAGTTTGCCAAGCATATGTAAACAGTTTAAAAAATGAAATAACTGTTCTGTATTAAAATATATATTTATTCCTCCCCCCTCCTCCCCCCCCCAAAAAAAGTAATTGGTTTTCATTATGGCTTGCTTGCATGCCAAACTTTGTTTGAATGAATAAAGATATTTTTTAGGTATAGGATTAAAAAAACCCCCAGCATTATAGTTATGTAAAATCTATGCTCCTGTAATTTAAAACAATGCTACCCTGGAGTTTTAAACCTTCCAAAATGAGGATTTATAATGAAACACCTGACAAAACCTTAACATACAGATACTAATAAGTTATTCTGTAAACAATGGATCTGATTCAGATTTTTTTAAACTACCATATTTAGCCTAGTGTGACTTCACTGACTCCAGTGGAATAGTTTCCCCCATTTACCTTGTTGCGAGTGGTTGCAATTATGTGTGGTATATGGTAAACACATGTTGAGGGATCTGTACAGATCATTCTTTTTTTTAAGTTCTATATTGGCAAAAATGGATAGTAGATGAAGTGGGGTCTCTAATGAGTTAGACAGAAAAACACTTAATGAATAAAAATATGTGTGTTACTTCAAATGCCATTGTACTCTGTATTTTTACCTTATAGCTGTTCAGCTTTCTCAGCTTCACCACCCTCTGACATTAAATCTGCCCAGTATTCTTGACAACATACTTTTTGGTTTCTGTATAATTTGGTCATTTTCCTAATAGGGTTTATAGAAATAATATGTTCTATTTAGAGTTAGTGTGGCGTATAAGCAAATGGCAGTTATGCAGCTATTCTGAAAGGTTAAAATGGCTCACTGAGGTATTATTGCAGCTGTTGTAGGCCTTGTAATGGCCATAGGTGCTGACTCAGAGAAGGATTTTGTGTCGCAGAATCCTGCTCTAGACTGTAATTCTAATGAGCCTCATGACAAGGAGATGGCTGCTGGGGTGAGGAGGTACAGAGCTGGTAACTTTGCTGTCTGAGCTAGAGCCTGACTCAAACTCAAATGCACGAGGACAGATTTGCACTAAAAGAATTGGGAGGGAACCGAGAATGTAGTTGCTTCCAGTCATGTAAAAACAACTATAAATGAATATTTGGCATCTAAGTAGATGTCATAAGTTTACCTCTAAGTGTTTTCTGCTGAGGGCTGGGTTTTGGGGTTTTTTTAGCTGTGCAGGATGATTCAGATCATGTCATTTACTAACTAGCTGAGTAACAACTTGAGATCATTTAACTAATGCAAGACGGTTCCAAAATACATTGAAAACCTTAAAGATGACAGTTACCTCTATTCCCTGGATTTTGTGTAAATATTAGAAGGAAGATTCAGGAATTGGGTAGCATACCACACTTTTCATTCGGATATGTTTACTTTATCCTTAGAAAGAATGCTTACTAGAAAAACAGGTATTCCTGACACCTGTTAGAGGCATTTTAAAATTTCAGAAAATCAATTCATTGCTAACAGGGCCCTGAATTACAAGTGGGCACTGCATATGCCAACTTTACATCATTTCTCCTACCAGTTGAATCACCTTAACTACCACCACCACATTATCTCTTTGTGATACAATGTACAGCATTTGAAATGCAGTAGCAAAGTTTTCAGTGGACCAGTCTGACTGGTATTCAATTAATACCTTATTCTGCTGATATACCATTTTCTGCCCTCTAACAAATTTTATCTTCCTAGTTACTTTATCAGAAAAGAAGCACACTGCCAGGTATAGCCTTCCTTCAATGCATGCATGCATCTCCCATTAACTCTAGAGGGAATTACGCACACACATCAGGAGAAAAATATACCCCATAGTGATAATGGCTTGCATTTATATAATGCCTTTTATTCCAAAGCACTTTTCAAACTGCTCTATTGCTAATCTGATTAGAAGCTCCATCTGTAGAGGGTACCTCCATTACTCTGCTCTGATAGCAAGCATAACATTTTCAACATGGTCTGTGAAAACCCTTTAAAAAGGTGTCACCATGTATTTATGCTCAGGTTTTTTATTAGTGGTGATTACTTCTTTTCTTTCATTCTCTTCTTTTATGCACAGTAAGTTGTAAATGCACACCTTTGTTCAATTTTTACTGTGGTCTGCAAAATCCACAATAAAAACCAGAGACCGCACAATATGGCATGAGACATCAAGAAACTGTTTGGTTTTGCTCTCAACAAAATCACTCGCCAAATCACCAATGATTTCACTGGCGCCCATCACAGCCTGGACCTCAGAGGTATTAAGAAACTGACCCATTTTTACATCAAATTAACCCATTAATGATCCATTAACATATAATACATATGGAACTACATAAAGAAATACTAGTTTACAATACAGGTCCTGAGCACAGGGAGGGGATCAATATCTTAGCAGTGAGGAAAGGATTTTTCATCAAATGAAAAATTTATTTCATTCTCTCAGCTGTGGCAGGGCTGTGAGTCACTGGTCTGCCAGGAACAGCTGCATGTCCAGGATCTTGGCATCCAACTAACAAAGGAGCACTGTATGTTATTTCATCTACAATAATGCCCCTCAATCTCTCTGAGGCAACGCACAGAAGGGACGACTGAAGTGCCCTTCACCTGTGCAACAAAACCAAGCATTAGGAGGCTGTGGGGCTGGAAGGGATGAGGGAGAAGGAATAACATGGACACATGGGTAAGGGCTGCTGAAAATTACACCATACTTCTGCCTCCAAAATAGAGCCTAAGTGTGTTTCATAGGTGTACAAGCCATCTGCTTGTCTTCCAAGGGTAAATTTTAACCGCTGCACTTCAAAGATTCATGTTCATTGCTTTTACAGTTACGGCTGAGGTCTAATTCACATCTTGGGATGGTAGCAGCAAAAGTTGTAAAACTTTTCATGTAATTTCTGTTACACAACCTCTTCTCCTCCTACTCCGTCCCCACACGCCTAATGTATTTTTATTTCATGGATGGAGATGTCTTTAATAATGTGATAGGGAATCCAAACAGCCACTCTGATGCGCCAACAGAAACAACACATTCCACAAGATATCTTCCTCAGTGCTTTCCAGTGATTTCTTTTCCTTAAGGGGGTGTCATTATTGTGTTCTATCTTTGCCTGTTAGTGTAATTTTAATTTATCATTAAGCAACATTTTGCTTTTTAACATAAAGTATTCAGTGTGCTTGATGGAGCAGCGCTTCATGGAAAGTTAGTTCCTTCACAGCAACAACTGTTTGGAGAAGAGGAGTTTATTAATTTATCAGAGCCTTATGTTCAATTTCAGATTTTTCAGCTTAGGAACCAACAATCAGCTGCACCTGTTACCAATTAAAGTATTAATGGCACATCAATCAAAGAAAAATCACTGCAAAAAGAGATTACACAAGCTCTGTACTCATGTCATTTCTTTGGAAGTTATCTTTTATTTCCAAAAAGAAATTAAATCCATAAACTATACACTAAAAACCCCGCGCAGGGCTCCTGCTACAGTGCTTGCAGTAACTTTCTGTCTGAAACCATAGGGGCAAGATCTCTCTCCGTCGAAGGAACTGACTACCTTGTATTTAAAAAGTAATAATGTTGCTTTAAACACAGAGGCCAGCAGGACCCTGTTAATGTTTTTATGGAGCTTGACAAAAGTTAATTACTAGGTTTGCAGAAAGCCCATGAAGCACAAGCCTGGCGCAAGATTGATGGAATCTCCCTGCTCCTCGCAGGTTGCTGCCTCTCCCCGTGATGGGGAAGGCACTGCAGCAACAAAGGCAGAAACACTTCACAGAGGATATCTAATTTCATTACGAGTTCACTATAGAAAAAAACCATCATGGCTTCCAATTAATAGGAAAAAGTGACACGAGCAAACCATGCGGCTGTTATAGCAGAGCCGGTCTACTAGTGTCACCGGCTCCACACCACAGCCTTTGTGAGGCCTGGGTGCTCACTCAGGTCACCTCACATCACATCTTTACCTCCATAACCAGTTTTGCTAGGATAGCTCATATACGTTTGCTAAGGCCTTGGGATTGCATTGGAGAATCATTTTTCACTGTTATGTAAGTTGTAGATACAATGCGTACCAATATCATTACTTTACGGTACCTTTTAAACCTGCCAGAGTTCAAAGTTGCTCTTTGGTAAATGAAATTGCCTAATTGTGTGCTGGAGAGGATGTATTTTTATCAAGATGAAAAGCTTGTGAGAAAAGCCCCTCTCAGGCAGATATGCTGAGCTGATTTATTTTGGGGTGCCCTATTTTGCCATTGTTTTCAGGTTGGCAGCCTCCCAGAATTTCACTAAGGCGTATTCCTCTAAAGGATGAGGTGCTCTTTTCGCGCAGCATGTTAATGGTACAAATTCCCAATTTTCTCAGAGTACATACTTGACTGTTGTTTTTACCCTTTCCCCATTTTTAAATTGCAACATATTAAAAAGGTTTTTAACACTTAAAATGCTACTAAAATCTAAGAACGTCTGTCAGATTCCTTCCTCTTGTTTGCTTCAGAAAGTGGTGCTTTGATTGTCCATTAGAGAGTTGTTTACATTTCTCCAAAAGCTCCATTTAGTTTTCCTGACAAGGTGGAATAAGTGACTGGCTGTGATGGATAGAGGCACCTGTCCTAATGGCTGCTCAAACTGTGCCCACTAGTGCACGTTACATTGATAAATTGACAACAGTTGGGACATGCTCTGCTAGCAGCAAGAATGAGGCTACTAGGACAAACACAGGCGGTTAGACAGTCTGCTTTAATATTCTTGGGAAAGGTATACAGACTTCTAATCTAACACCCCAACAGCTGCAGTGAGAAATTAGTGTGCAAGCAGAATTT
This sequence comes from Aegotheles bennettii, assembly GCA_013398125.1. Taxonomy (NCBI): domain Eukaryota; kingdom Metazoa; phylum Chordata; class Aves; order Caprimulgiformes; family Aegothelidae; genus Aegotheles; species Aegotheles bennettii. The sequence goes on along the minus strand of VZRW01013440.1, from coordinate 1,552,187 downwards.
CTTTGTTACCTTGTCATTAGCATTGCTAGTTAGCCTGGAAGTATGCTTACGGTAAAATCCTTCCCAGACTCCTAGTTCATACACCTGCAGTACCTGTATTTGGCACGCTATTAAAATTGTATTGCAGAATTTTACTCATGTCTTTGCCTCTCTTCCTAGGTTTCATCATCCTTTTTTTTTTTTTTTTTGCAGATGGCTTGACTATTCCTATTGATTTATTTGCTAAACCCAAATCACATTTATCAGTCTTCTGTCCTATTGGCAGAAAAACACCAGACTTAGAGACGAATGTCAAAAAAAGTTCCAGGTATCAGTTGCAAGATAAGGGATGAGAAACATTAAAAGGTTTTCAGTTCTTCCTCTCTCACATCCCCATTTAATGAAGAATTTAGGGATGGGATAGTCTGAAGGACAGAAAGTATTGAGGCCTTCTCCTTATTGGAAGCAGCCATCCAGCAACAACTGCAATATGAAGGTACAGATACCAGCCTGGCACACATGCAGCCCATCTTCATGCCACATCCAGAAATCCCCTTTTGCCTTGGGCAACTCGTGACTGGCAGTTCCAGGACTGACCAGGGCTCCACAAGGGAATGGGCTGAAGAACAGATCCAGAGTTTCATTTTACATTTCTTGCCTCCTACCTCCCATTGTTCCCAGTCAATTTGCACTTCTTGCTAACAGAAATGGTATCTCTACTCCAGCTGGACTGAGTTCCAGAAGCTACAAAATTCCCCCTAATGTATCAGTGATAAGCTTATTTTAACCTAAGACTAATCTAAAGGAACAAACGACCATGGAGAAAACACTACAACTTAATGCAAAGCCATAAAAAAGGATGCACGAGCCAAAGAAGAAGTATGGACATAATAATGCTTCTCAGAGCCTTGCTTTTAAACGGCCTAGTTACTGATTTTATGATAAGGCACAGTTTGCCTTTCTGATTTGCATGGATAATGAAGCAATTAGCAGCTATCATATATAAAACATGTTAATTCTTCATTAGACACCAACCCAAATGGCATAATGCTCAACATATAGTGTGGAAGCTCCAGTTACTTGCTCACTCTTTCCATGGAGCTTTGATGGGAGCCCAGTTGGTGCATGCATTTTGCTCCATCAGATGATGGTGAGTTTGCTATGAAACTTTGATAGGCTGGCAGTAGGTTCCCCTCCCCATCCTCTCACTGCTAATAAACTTCTTTTCACATTAGAATTTTTGACACTGGAAACTGCTACTTGTACAGAGTCACAATAGCAAAGCAACGATTATGTGGGGTCTGCTATTTCTCATGCAAATTATAACAAAAAAGAGAGAAATATTCCAGAAAACCTGCCCCTCTACCAGTTTGTGTGTTCAGAACACAGCCTGTGCTTTCAGGGTCGTCAAATTATAACATAAAAGGCTACGTATACAAAACAAAAGGAAAACAAAGCATAAGGGACTATACTTCAAACAATTTGTCAGAAATAGTTTTCTAATGACTTTATGCTGAAAAGGCTAAATGTCTGAAACAAAGGTTTTGTAAAATTCTTCAAGTAAGGACAACATAAGAAGAGAGACTGCACCATATAGGTATTTCTTAAATTTACATTTTCAAGAGGATTACAGAGCTGCATTGGAAGATATGAATTAACCTACTCCCATGTGCTTTGGGTAGTAAGGGCACATGGTATTTGTCAGATCCCTATTGGACTAGCATGTGTAATAAAAACAGATAACCAGGACAGGAAAATTAGTACTGGGACCAAGCCCATATTTATTAGAAGCTCTTTCTTTTTCTGTCTTTTACTGACTTTCTACAAATACAAACAAGTCCTGTGAAAGTATCACAGTAAGGGAGCACTAAATTAAAAAAAGGCAACCACAATTGTATTAGCATTAGAGGTTACAACAAATGCAATCATTGCTGGGAAAAAAATCCTAAATGCATGCATCTCCACAAAGAACTTTGAAACAATGACTTTACTCCATAGGGAAATGCTGTGGTATATAATACAGTATCATTACAATAAAAAAGGAGCCATGAGGCACATCACTAAAAGAAAACAAATCAAAACAAAACAGAGAAGAAAAGCAAGCAGCTTATTGTGTCTCTGCCAAGGGTGAAGTAAACAGTGCATCTGTTTCAAAATTCAGACCCCTACGTCTGACCAGGAGTAAAACTGTCCATTAGAAAACAAGTCAGGCAAGGTTAGTGCCATTTTAAGTGCCTAGTTTATGCTTTTCCCCTGCCCACAGAAAAGCAGCTCTGAGTGCACATATTTATAATAAATCCAATTGTTAAAGGAAAATAATTTTACAAAATCCTTTTTACGTTAAAAATACTCTTATCATAAACATGGAACATACTGTGTACAGGCAGCCTGTCTGACTTATAGCAGCTCAGTTCAGCCTGTGCAAGATAACCAAGAGTAATGGTTTTTGATAATCAGGCCACAGTATTAATATAACATGAACCATAAATGCTTTTGTACTACGTCTCTGGTTAAGCTACCAAATCTCATTGGAATATTAAGGAGAAAAAGCTACATTCTACTTTCTGTTCTAAATTGGAAAACGTGCTTCAGAGCATTTCTACAGATGCTTCTTTTGAACAGAGACTACAAAAGTGAGTATGTAGTACTGGTGACCAATGGCTGTATCTCTTACATAAACCTCTGATCCTTAGTATCCAGTTCAAGTTCAAATGTTCCTTGCTGGGTCAGAGTTTTGATTCCATAAAACTTAACTGCGGGAGTTCAAGTGTCAGTTATGCTGGCAGGGGTCAGTCTGCCTGGGAAAGTGGAAGTCAATTGCTCTGGGAGGAGAAAACTCCATTTTGATAGCTTTCGTCGGTCCTCCGCTTCTATAGCATTAGTCTGAAGGGACTCATTTTGACTGGTGTCAACTGTGGACAAACTCTAAATTATGCCCATTTTCATCAATGTTATCAACAAAAAAATACATAAAAAAGAAAGTTGTATTGATGCTGAGATTTGGGGAATATTTTACAGCGCATCAGGATAAGGTGACTCAGAAACACAGCTTATGTTAAATATACTACTGTTTAGAAACACAAACTATACACGTGTTACTGCAACTAGATTTCATATTAGTATTGGGCAATGGTAACTACAAAAACACAAGCTTTCCACACAAGCAGTGTCTCCATAGTATAATGCTTATAACAACCTTGTCGCCATAAAACAAAAAATACCCCAAACAATATATATGTAAAAGCACAAAAATTTCTTTTGATTAAAAAAAAATCTGGCTGAATTATACTGTTTATTATTTGAATTGCTTATAAGCCAATTACACATCAACAGCTGGTGGAATCCAAATCAAATAACAGAACTTTCTTGGTATTTTGCATTTACTTCTGGTGGGTGAAACAGAAAGCCAAGGTCCACTCCTAGCATCTTTTGATCACTAAAAAATACATGGCAATTTTAACAAGAATATAAGTGTTAAATTAATCAGTGACCTGGGTAAATTCCAGTTCTGGTAATTACATCCTGCATACCTAAAATTCTCCCTGCAGTTTCAACTGGAGAAGTTATTCTTCACTTTTCCTCTTAAAAAGTGGTGCTCAATGTAACCTTTGGTCCAATAAGTTTCATTTCAATTGCAGGTAAATGAGCTGAAGAACTTTTGGGTCTTCTTAGACTAAAGGTACCTTAAAAATATAACTGTTCTGGATGTTACTTGACCCAGCTATGCAGTCAGGTGAAGGAACACAGTGAGCATCCTCACAGGCTCTTCAGATAAATAGCAAGAAAACTCACTTGGGGTCTTGGATATGGGCCTTAGGAAGTGCACAGGCACTCAACTGCCTCTGCTCTTTCAGAAACAAACAGACTAGGATTCCCTCTTTACTCTTAGAAAGTAGAAAAAAGGCAGGCATGGCAACCTGCTAATCGTTCTTCCCTTCCCACCAGTAGTTACATATAATGATTCAAAGTCCAGCATGTATCTAACCAATTAACCAGAAAGATTTGGATAGAAACCAACTGTGAAAGTCCCCATTAATTTTTAAAATATCTAACCTATTAGGTCTTATGGCCTACCATCATTATATCAGAATCCTTCATGTAGTCATTAGGAAAAGGCTCTTATTTGCTTCTATGGAAGCATACAGGGTATTGTATGTAAATAGAAGTATCCGTAGAAAGACCAGAGACAGATAGTGAGTAGGAGACCAAAACCAGACTCCAGTGAATCTATCAGGCTGGCATCTGCCATGTTGAAAGAGAACATGTCTGTTAAGGTAAGACAAATACAGGGGACAGGGTGACACACAGACGCTGGGCTGCTCCAGGCAGGTAAGAGTAGGCATCTGTCAGTCTGCCACTGCAGCAGCCTCCTCTGAGCTGGCCCTGCTGGCTCCTCTCCAGGTAAGCTGCTTTCTGAGCTGAGGACAAATATATGTTATATAGAAGGCTGGCTAGAGTTTTCCAAGTTACTATTAAGGCATGTTTCACAGGCGATAATGTCTCTAAGTGCAACAAGCAAAATATTATGAATTGATTTCAGCATGAGCTATTCAAGATAAGATGGAATAGGAACAGTGGCTGAAGCAGAAGTGTTTAAATGAGACACAGGGTCTGTTCCTTGCTTCTGACCTCTGCAGATAAGCAATAAAATTATACGTGGCTGCAACAGTATTCTGTGTCAAGAGTATTAAGTGGACAGCTTCTAATTACCTTTAGCTCATAAAGCTAAAGAGCTTGATCTATTGCTTAAAAGCTTTTTAGTTTAAATTATTTTAATCAACAATTCTATTTTTAGCAGTTGTTTCTAAGATGCTTTTCCAGTAAATGCAGGGGTGGGGGGTGGGAAGAGGGGGTGGGTCTGGTTAGCTAGCTGGCTCACCTCCCAGGATGCACAACCTTAAAGTCCTCAGCTCAATAAGAATCTGCCGATGTAAAAATGAGATAAAGGCACTGGAGTCTGAGAAGCCTACAGCAATGGCCATATTTTCTAGAAATCTTTTTTCCTCCAGTTGCAACAATGTATAATAATATCCAATATATTTTAATCAATGTGCTGGGACTCAGTGTGAGGAGGACACATGCTCCCTTGCTTACCTAAGCTTGGTTTCAATCTCTGGTAACATTTTCCCTTTATATGTCCCTGTTCATGGTGTAGGGAGCTAAGATGGGAAGCCCTTGACAGGATAGCTATTGGGCATGAAGAATCCAAGAACCATGGAGAGGGGAAGAATGGCAGATGATGTTGGTAGTAAAAACATATTGCTTGGTTGCACCTTCTCCCAAATAAAAGAAATGGCTCTGGAAAAGCATAGTTTTGATACATTCCATGATCCCTCAGACTCTGGGAAAAACAGTGGTGAGAGGGAAGCGAAAAGCCATACAACAACTTCTGAACCACTGCCACAGGATGCTAGAAGTACAAGTTATCCACACAGATCCAAGACTGTTTTCACTAACAAAACTTTTATTAAAGGCTGCAATTTTATTCTTGGGATCAAATTTAATAATCCAAAAGTCTTGAACTTCCTCATGCTTTTGGGTTATTGATTAATCCCTTGATGCTTATTTGGCTAATATGCATGTGGGCTGTTCATGCACTAATCTTCATAAAATTCAGACCAGAGCTGTATCAAGCTATTCTCTCACTGCAGCACACACAATCTAATGAAAATATCCCCTTACATCATAAGTCAGGTATTAAAAAGAGGAAAAAAGCAACACAAAAATCATGGACTCCATGACTCTCATGAGACAACAAAAAAGATTCATCCATAGATATAATAGCAAAAATGACCTTGGCACAGGGCATTTCCTGAAGAACGAAGGATTGGCTGGGGTTAATGGCCTACAGCTTTGCCTGAGGCCATCAAGTCTCCCAGTCAGTCATTAATCCCCCGGAAGTACCCTGGTGCCTTGATCACTTCTACTTAATTAAAGTTGGTGATCCCCAGGATGCCTCCATTTCACCAGGAGACTCTTTCTAGTTACTTCAAGGAATGTGCCTCTCAACTCCCTCCCTCCATTTCTCTCTCTCTCTCTAAAGATATTTGACATGATATGTTCCAATTTCCTTTTTAATGGCTGATGTTTAATATGGCTTACAAATAATTATTTTTTCTTTCATCTTTGACATGAACCCTTAGTCCAAAATTGAAAAATTAATTCTTTTTTTTTTTTTCCAAGGGAAAAATACATCTGTGGTTCCCACATGGGGGACATTGAACCCAAAGTAAATAACTACCAAGGTTTAAAGAGCTTCCAGCTTTAAAACAAACAAAACTGAAAGCAATACATCTAAATGAAGAGAAAAAACAGAATTATGTTGTAAGGATAAGCAGAAATCACACAGGATGATTTAATGAAGAGTCAAAAATGAGAATCTGCTCTTACTGCCTTTTTTCCCCATCCAAGTCTCTAAGCCTGCAAACACCATGGAGTCAATTTAATGATTATCAGCAGTCCCACAGACTTCAGTGGAACTACACGTACGCAAAGAGGTAGGCACTTGTGTTTTCAGGACCAAAGCCTACATTTACACAAAATAAAACAAACAAGCTAGAAGGGCCACCAAGGTAGCTCTCTCTAGAGAAGTCATCGCATCCCACCTACACTCTGTTAACAAAATATAGATAAAGATTTCTAAGATTTGAATTTCAAATGGCGATCTGAAAACAGGCTACATATTAAAACATACATTCTTGAATACATATGAAAATTAAGTTACAGATTTAGGTCTGCATCACATATGACAGACTGAGACGCATTCACTGTTCTAAAGATGTGATAACCCAAAGTCATGATCTTTCAAATCTTTGGTGTCCCATGTGTTAGGAGGCTGCAGTGCACCTTCAAATCAGTATCCACGGTTTAACCTGTACCTACTGCTCATGGTCAATCAATCTGATGGATTGGAGTAATTAAAATTCTATTTTGAACTTTGCAGCCTACTTCTACCTCTAGAACACACTACATTAACACTGTAGATAACACTTCCCTGTGTCTGCCTAAGATTAAAACCAGGATTTTAACTTTGTAAAGAAAGCCAATGGCTGCTCAAAGGAGGCATTACAGCAGCCTTTCAAAACTCTGCAGTGCAATAGGTCATAATGAGTAGCTTCTTTGGCAAAATAGTAAGTACCACAAGTATGTGCATGAGTATATGGTCCCCCACACAAAATAGACAAATAAATATCTACGTGCATACACTATACACTTGGGGTGCATGTGTATACAAAGAATGAGAGAGACAGAGAAGAAATGTATAATTTTATAAATTACATTTTCTCAATATTATCACAGAATGAGAATATAACCAGACTGATTCCTAGGCTGATTACCCTAGCAATTTTGCAGAACAACTCGACAAGATTGTTGATTTCTACACAGTCAGAATGTTCCTTAAAAATAAGGAAATAAAATTGTCATATGACAGTCATATGTATTGAGTCAATATTGCTAGTACTTTATTTCATGCAAGTCAGATAGAATGACTTAGCAAGTTAGACTGTGACTCCAAATGCATACACATATTGCACCATAACTGGCTCCCTCAGTCAGGGACAACATACCTGAACTATGACTATCACTCCTATTGAAAAATGTAAATTTTTCTCTCCCAATTATGATAGCACTGATTGTTATTTGGAAAATTTTGTAATTATTTGACACTATGTTCAAGACACTTATGGCTGGTATAAGAACAATTATTATTAATGATTCCTACTAAAATTGCCTGTAGGAGTCCCAGTTCCTGGAAAGAAGTGTGTGGTGGAATTTCCCAGTTACGCAAAAGAAAGCTCACACATGCACTGAATTTACAAGTTAATTAATTATACTCAGATCACCACTTGTGTGATTCTTCAGCAACATGGTGAAAGTTAGAGTTATCATGGGTCCCTTTTAAAATTGTCCTTTCAGGATACAAATGTCTTGACAAAGTCTGCCCAATCTTTTTATTATTTCAAGTTTGACATCACTAATACAGGAGGTACAACCCTCTCCAAGGAAGGACAACTGTGCTATAATAAAGATGTCCAGATGTTGACAAACATAAAAGGAAGAGAAAATTTAGTTTCAGTGGCTGCAGGTCTGAATCCAAATTTTATTCTTCAGGATACAAACTTTTCCATCTGCTATTTTGGTTTACAAGCAACAAGCAAAATGAGCCTATGCTGAATTTATAAGGATGGCTGAAAGAGCTTTATGCCTCCCAGTTACCACTAGCCAGAAAGAAGTACAACCGCACATCATGTGGAATAATTGCAACCCTGAGATGGCTTCCATCCCTCTACAAGTACATCCTGTTTACAACTTCTAACTCTTCATTTTTCATTTGCTGCTCACCTTTTAACAATGATGCTTCCCTTACAATGGAATGAGCTAGGGAAGAAAGATACCAAGTTTAATTTAAATCTTTTTTGATACCTCCCATGATCACAGTATGGCTTAAACGTTACTTCTTGTTCAACTACATTAATGTTGAGTGTCTGCTAAAGGACCACAAGGAGATTCACAACTATACAATGAAACATAATCTAAGTGGAAATATAAGCCAAAACCTTGGTGACCCATAGAAGGAATGTAGCATAAAAATGTCTGTTTCCTGCTGAATGCTTTTCCATTAACAACTGGACATTTCAAAAGTTTGAGATGGTACCTGCAGGAGCTCTGTTGTGACCATAGAGGAGAGATTTTTTGTAGATTAAAATGCATTATTGGCATTAACTTGACAAAAAATGGATTTATGTATTTAAAAAAAAGAGGAGAAAAGAAAGTAGCTTTACTAATCATTTTGTTGATCAAAGAATTAATTTTCTAAGTGCTCAAACTTTGAGCCTTTCGGCGAGGACAAACTTTGAACCCTGTTTAATGATGCTCTGGAAGAATTCCTTCTCTTGAACTACAGCTAAAAGACTTGTAAAATACATTATTTCAACACTGAAGCAGTTGAAGTGACTGACTGAAACCATAATGTATAAGAAGCATAACTCAAGCCTGGCAGAACAGAACCAAATAAATAGCAACATAGCTAACAATGTCGTCTCAGTGTCTTGTCATTAACACAATTATATCAGTACAGTCAATCAGCACATTGCCTTGACTTTAAAGTAAGAGTCTGAATACATGTTTTTAGAGTTGGAGGGAGGAGGACAGAGGAGAATCACTGAATTTAAAGACACGGTTATTCATGGTTTTTTTAGGAAAGCAAGGTTATCCATTTATAATATGCTTTTTGCTGGAATAACACTAAAATGATTCTTTTGAGTTCAACACCATCTGTAATAGCCCTCTGGCTATATGAAACAAAAAGGAACTCAAGACAAAGCATTTCTTTCACAAATGAGAAACTGATTTACTACCTGAAGTGATAATTAATGTCATTCAGTTTGGTTTTGAGTGGGGATGAATAGGACAAAATGAGAATACATGTTTGTTCTCAGAGTGCTTTCTTCTCAAAAAGTTGCTTTGTTACGCGTTGGGAGGACTGACAAACCTACACTATCAGCAGTGGTAAGTGATGGCATCTGCCAGAATTAGCTACCCCATAGCAAATGGATAAGAAATGAACCACCCTTGTGGCTTAGTGATGAACATAGAGGCCATGATAGGCAGAAGCACATTCACTGTACAAAGGTGGGGGTGTAGTCCCTATGCTACTGTAGTCCACAACAGCAAGTGTTTATTAAAGAGCATTCTTCAGGTAAAATTCACCTGCATAAAGACTTCTGCAGGGGATCTGCCTGCTTCAAGGCATCAGTTTATTTTTTAGATAAATTGTTAAAATAATGCTGAGGCCATGGCATAAGCCTCTAGATGCTGGGATATTCAGAAGGAAAGCTGCTTAAAATCCTTAGGTTGTGCCTTATGACTGCAGCTGTCCTGAGAAATCATTGCTGGATTCTGAAGCAGCAGCCAGGACAACATCCAGCAAGCCAAATCCTCACAGAAGATAAATTAGGTAAGAGCCTTGTTTCTGCTAATAAATCAAATCTGTCATATAACAACATGCTAATATTCTTGGTACTTTCACCTTTTGAGATGCTCCACAAGAGCTTTTGAACTAATTGTGGTATGCTGAGCAATAGGCTAACATGTCACATCATTCTGCCCCTCTGGCCACTCTGACCAAATCTCTGTAAGCTTCTCCGACCCACTCTGGGCTTTCCAGATAGCTCTTCATGTAATTCTTCTCTGATCCTCACTCAGCTCTCCTGATACCCTGACTTCTGCTGTATCCTCATACAGTTCTAATATTTGTTCTTCTCATTTGGCTCCCATTCTTTTGCTGTTTCTCTTTTACTTCCTCCTCCATATACTTATGATCCAAATACCTTTTCCAGCTCTCCTTATTTCCTGCTCCTCTGACCTTGTGTCAGCTAGTACAAAATTAGTCTGATCCTGTCTGATCACACATTTATCTCTGAACTCCTATATAGCTTCAATCCTCTCTTTTCCTTCTCTCTGGCATTTGGATCCTTTCTACCTCCATTTGTCCTGTTTTGATCCACTTTCAGCTTCCCTAGAGCCTCCACAGTCCTCTCTGAGCCTTCTTTTGCTACCCTGATCCCTCCTCTACTCTCCCTGTGTGGCTCAAATTACCCTTCAACATTTGCTTCTCCCTTAAAGTCCTCTGAATCTCAGCTCCATAACACACAGTATATTCAATATGTGCACTGTGAAATCAGTGGGAATTTACCAGAAAAGAACCAGCCTGCCACTACTGCCATAAAACATGACTGTGAAAAAGAAAGAAAAAAATTAAATATTTACTACCCATTCTCAACATTTATTTCTCAAACTGAAATATCTATTTTCATCAAATTTTGCCTTGTTAAGGCAAAATTGTTAGGATGTGGTCCTCTCATTCTAGTTTTAGATAGACACTTTTAAATCTTAGACCAGTAAATCTGTACTTTTGCACAAATTACATCTTGTTCTCACCATTCTTCAACCATTTTGACCAGACAGGTACATGGCACTGGCAATGGATGTGCACAACGTGGGCCAATGCAAGCTCAATAAGCTCCTATGGCTGAAGAGCCACCAGTGCAGTGGCACGGTCACTCTCTGCCCTGTTTCTGCAGCCTCCTGCTCAGGTGGCACACACTGTACATCTGCTGCCCACCGTGTCGGGGGGGAGTTCAGCTGAACACCAATTCATTCAATGACTGGAAGTGGAAATACTTCTTCATTTGCCAGTGGGGCACAATAATTGGCTCCCCATTAAACACAATCATAATATGGCACACCTTGCACAGGGAGAGGTACTCAATACACCAGGAACTCCTACAGCTTAAGGTCTCACACTGAAGTGAAGGTGTGCTAATGCAGGCCTCTTACTAAGTGCTTCATACACAGGTATTTCACATCAACAAAGGGGAAGCTTCCCAACAGCTGATGGTTCAAGTACGTGTTGAGTTAACATTTCTCTCTGTTTAAGGCTATACTGCATCAGCAAAAATTCAGTAAGGAACATTAATTATCAAATGTGCCAGTTTTGTGACTATTAAGTACCTCATTAGATTCAGTTTTGGAAAATGCATTTATGAGCACTTTTATACAGGAGAGGGCAGCATGTTTGGCATTATTTAACCCTTCAACATGATCCAAAAGAAATTCATCTTTCAAATTTATTAAATTTTTTTATTAGTTTCATTTCTGTTTTGAGGGTTTTCTTAATGTGTAAAATTTTAAATGGATTTTTAGCTGTTATTGAAGAACGAGCATACTAAAGACATTAAAAAAATGTCATTCTTTTATTCAGTTTAAAGAAAATTTGTCCTTAGAGCTGCTACATGATTTTCATTCATACCAACAGCATTAGAAGGTGGTTTAAAAATAAAAATGTTGCCTATATACTGTGTATAAACATATATTCATAAACACCCACTACTGACAACACCACAATTCTTTCCTTCTGTTTATATTAGCACATACAGAGTCAAATTTTTCAGCTACAATATAGTTCCTTTAGTCTGTCAGAAAGAAAACCTCATACTTCAACATATGCAAAGAAAAAAAAAGGAAAAATAAATTAAAACCATATTTAAAATGTATCATCTAGCCTAACCTTTACTCCATTAGGGAAAATAGGCCTGCAAAAAAGATTAAATACAAATTTGCTTTGCTTTTAAACCTACTTAAGAACCACCCATCCTATCTGTCCATATAAATTCCAATGGAAAACACGATGACATGCAATTACTAATCTCAATGTACACAGCTATGCCTCAGGGATTTAGTGGTTCATATTTTACTGTTCTGTAATCAAATACAGAACTAATGAGTAAAAATATGCTTCCCCCAATAAATTCCCAGCACCTGGACAAGTGTCTGACAGGGAAATGGAGGATGCTCACACAAAATTCATTCTGCAAAGCTATTAAAGTGTTATACTTGCCAACAAGTGTTCATTAAACAAGAATGAAGGATCTTTACGCCAGTTTCCTACCAAAGGCTTTTTAATATTTTAATGGAGAGTAAAGACTATTTATCTGAACTCTGATCAGTTAATGTTCAAATTTGTTATGAAAAAACAAGGAGTCCTTTATAACATCTTTCATAAAAATCCACTTTGCAATGCTTCAAATAAAGACGAAGAACTGTAAAAGATTATGTTGCGTATAAACAAAATCAGTATCATTTTGAAATTATATGGTTATCCGTGGGGCTCCTTAGCATATTAGAATCATGTTGTATTTTTATTTGAAGAGTGGTTAGCAACATCCATGATACAAATGAAAAATAGGATTAGAGATGACATCACTTGTGCAAGAGTGTCTTCAGACTGCAGCAAAAAAAAGCAAATTTAATGGAACAGATGAAAGAAGTGGGAGGCTAATAGATTGTGCAAAGCTAGGCCATATACCTGTTGGGGAAACAAACACACTGCAAGAAATGTGCAAGGAAGACTGGCTGACACTATGTTTATCAAAAGGAATTGAAGTTTGAATCCAAATCAAAATCACATTTAATACAACATACAAAAATAGAAGGACAGATCAAAAGTACCCCTCAGATATAAAAATATGGACCAATGCAAGACTTCACCAGCACTTTCTTTTGCAAAGATGATGTGAGTTTGGATTTGGGATTTTGGTTTAGCCCTTCAGAATAACAGAGTCAGACCTGATGCATCTCCCAGGTTTGAGAGTGAATAAAAAAGCCATCACTTTTTCAAGGGCAGGTTTCTACCCGAGGGCAGAAGAAACAAAGGCCAGTTCCTGTTTCACATAATCCAGTCAGATGGAAAATGGGAGAATCCCAGTCACTGGGCCTTTCATTCTGGGGCCACCTGAAATTCCCAGCTCTCGTGGCAGCATACTAACCACCAGGCTATGTGAGGATTTTCTGGACATGGCTGTGGTCTAGTTCTCCTGTCAAAGCAAGGTCAGCATAAAAGAGAAGGGTGTGAAAGGAGAAATAGAAAAGCATATGGAATCATAGCCTGATCTTTTGGCCACTAGTTTCTGTTCCCTACTCCCAGGGTGTCAAGCATTTTAATGTGGAGACCCTGGCTAAAAGCAGAAGCAGTGCAGGGAACAGGAATGGGAGTCTACTCCAGGACCTGGTTCCCACACATTTTCCTTGAGCTGGCAGCTTCTGAACCCATATGAAAGTCTATGTTCCAAAAAATGATTTATTGTGATTTTTGGGAATCTCCTGGAGTTCAGTGGTATTTAACAGCAAGCTTTTTGAATTGCTTTCAGATTTCGTCGACATTTTGGAGGAGAGCCCTGTTTTTCATCCTTGATCCCTGTCTCCTCCCCTCCCTCACTAAGCCTGATACAACTTCTCCTGAAACTGATGGAAAGAATGACATGAGATCCAACAGAGCTTGGATCTGCTTGTCACACAGCTTCTAATTGTCCTTTACATCCAGATTTCAATGTAGTATCACATACGTGGCTATTTCACATTTGACAAAAAACAGCTTTCTTCATGTTAAAAGGAAGTAAAGTGTAGCAGCGTGGAACACAAATATAAAGAGGTTAACATTTTAGAAGCAGTGAAGGTAGTAATGTGAAAATATACATTTAAGTTGAAAACTGAACAATTATGTGTCAAGTACTTGACTGTGCACAGGTTTCAGTTATACAGGCACATGTGCATACATTTATAAGATAATAAATCTTTTATTGTTTTAATTTAAGCCTCTACTTCTGAAGGTTTCTGAATTCTTTTTAGGGGAAACCCCAGATTTCTTAGACTAAGTAGGTTTGTGGTAGACTCTACTAACTGTGATGCATATATCCATAAAGTCCTGTACTGTGGAAAGGAGTATTTTTAAGGTGCAAGAAAGCTAGAGTTTAATAGTGTGAATTTGTCAGGGAAGGATTCATGAAGTTGGGAGTTTAGTTTAATGCTTATTAATTAGAGCAGCAGTGGCACCTGAGGAGTGAAGTACCTCTGCCAATAGCACACTTTAGCTGGCACAAAACAAAAGTACATACAATCCTGTGACGTACAGAAGGAAGAGGTAGCTTCCCCATCAACACAAAACTGTGCTATGCATAAGTGTCTGATCCTTCCAGCATCAAAAGCAATGAACACACCTGGTGCCATCTCACAAAGCTCAGACTCACTCTTGACCACATAACCAGACAAGCATCCTGACATACTATTGGAAGATAAGAAAATATTTACATTAGCATGCAAAGCTGCTCCCAATTATATTTTACCATTTACTGAACTAGAACTGACTCACAGATCAAAGAGGTAACACCTTGTCTATGAATTGTTGCCCTCAACAGTAGGTTTGTTTGATATTTAAACTATACTTACCCCCATAAATTAAAAAAAAAATAAATCTAAGATGCTCTTTCTCCATCACTTTTTCACAGAATCACACAGAATCACAGAATTCTAGGGTTGGAAGGGACCTCGAAAGATCATCTAGTCCAACCCCCCTGCCAGAGCAGGGTCACCTACAGTACATCACACAGGAACGCATCCAGGCGGGTTTTGAATGTCTCCAGTGAAGGAGACTCCATGACCTCTCTGGGCAGCCTGTTCCAGTGCTCCATCACTCACACAGTGAAAAAGTTTTTCCTGATCTTCACATGGAACCTCTTCTAGTTCAAATGCTGAGAAAAACATATGTGGTGTTACTTTACAGAGGAGATCAATTAGAAATAAGAATAATTTAAAGCAGTTTCTTAACCCAGTTATATCACCACTTACACTGAATACTACGTTAGTGAAGAGGTGTTTAGGTACATCCCCATGCCAACTTCATAATACTGATGTAACACTGGAATGACTCCATCACTGACCACCGGTCACACAAATACCCTTGTGCATATGCCAACATTTTGTGGAATAAGGCTCTGTAAACCTTATGTTATTGCATTCATCAACTCCAAGCAGAACCTTTTAATTAAACTACCTTGGTAAAGTACCACGCACAATGATGGAGCTTTATAAGTAATAAATAATGATGATCAAATGTGTGAGGGAAACACTTTGTCACATTAAACTTACATTTAAAGAGGTGGGACGCAGTCTGATAAATTCTCTGCATGAATTTAAACTAAATTGGCACCAGTTATTCCTCAGCTGCTCTTCTCCTCCTCAGAACTCACATCCTGATTTTGTTGCTGAATTCTCATTATTTCAGTCTCTCACCCTACTCTTGCTGGACTGAGCAGCTGATGGAGTAAGAGTATGTAATAGCTAGCAAAAAGCTTACGAAAATCAGTGAAACGTAGCTGAGATCCATTGCATGAGTGGCACTACTAGGTATGACTGGCATATTTCCCATATTTGATTTATATAGACTTTAATCAGTATGTACAATACCACTTTCCCTAAAGCAAATCTATTGTGTAATCTTTCATACGTAACTCTATGTATTCTTGATAAGTTATAAACACCGATCCCTGCCTTTTGTCATTCTCGCCAGTGAAGCTGTTTCCTTACATCATGCACTTTATATTATGCACAAAATAAGGACATTTTGGTGCTAATTATATTCCCTTCATGTATTTAATAATTTAATTGTAAAAAGTAAGGCTTTCTACTGGTCAGATGATAGTCCTGAAGCTCTACAAAACACTTCAGTCATATCCATTCCTTGCACCTCTCAGTCCCTCCGTGAGGCAGGAATAACTCTCCTCCTTTTACAAATGGTCAACCCTGCTATACAAACCTGTGACCACAGATAAGACACTAAGCAATTTATTCATAGTTATACAGGTGTCCTGACTGCATGGTCCTTCTCATAAACTTAAAAATATATGGCAAGGGAGGATTGAAGGGTCAGATTAATTTTATTGATATTTGGGTCAATATTTTGCTCTGAGTCACAACAGCTACACACAGTCTAATTTTAACTCTAGAAGATACACTATATTTCCTCTCTCTTTCTTTAAAAAAAAAAATAAAATTGCTATTTATTTATTTTATTAAGGACTGTTCCACCAACCAACATTTTTTTAGAGGAAGGATGATTTTTCTAATCTACAACCAGGCTGCTTTACATATAAAAATGTCACCATGTTTGCTGGCCCAGTATAGCCAATGAATAAATACAAGATGACACATTTTGCCAGAAACAAGTGATATACAGATAATAAAGTTACAAAGTAAAACAGCTATCATCAATTGCCATTCTGATATGCAGAGGGAAAGAGGATCACGCTCTATTCTTTACACACAACTCTGTCAAGAAAGAGCAAATGGGAATTTTTTTCCTCCCCAGTTTCCAGCAAGTCCAACAGACTGCTTTCATACTGAATGCTGGAACAAAGATGAGGCTTGTCCCTGTGCATTAGAATGTCTTACCTTATAAGGAAGCTTTTGACAGCCTTAGATTAAACTCGTGAAAGCTAATGAAGATTCCTCCTTAATACACATTTCTCTTTTCCAGTTCAGACTTGAAGTGACAACATTACAGAAATACCCTGCAGGTTTTTATTTAAATAGCATCCTATAAAACAATGCCCTCTTGTCAGTCAACACTAATTCAGCAGAAGTCAAGCTATAAATCTGTCCAAAGGCCAGCAAAGTGCTTAACTTGGCACATCCCTAATAAAATTAGGAATGTGAGTTTATTACATGAACCTTGAGTAGGTTTGGCCAAGATATTAAGATTTTTGCTTATGGCAACCATGGTTAATGTGGATTGGTATTTTCATTATAACGCACCCCACAGCATTTCTCAGTAATGTCTCAGGTTTCCAAATTGGACAATAATTTTCTACACTATTTGACATATCACTAGGTGTTACAGATGAAACTCTGCCGCTAAAGCTGCACACACTTTTACCGTACTTAAAAGTGGTAAAGGTTTTTCAATAATGCTAATTCTACTGAATAAATGAGGGTAAATTAATTAATACTTATATTAACGTAACATGATTTCACTTTGTTCAAGTAAAGAAGCACTTACAGGCTTTTAACCCAAGCTCAGATGCATTGTTTCACCTCAAGGCAATTGAGAAGTGATTTATACCGTAATAAGCTGAAATGCATGTTAAGAAAAACAGTGAGAATGTAGATTATACAGTCTATATTTTAGCTGGTTTTGGCCAAATATGCTGCTTAATAATATTGATGCAGAATGCCTCTTCAGAACAGTGTTCTGTAAAACAGCCTCATGCTGTAACTCCCTTCTGACCATCTTCCACACTAAATTTTTATGTTACAGGAACATCTTTCTTTCAAGAGAAGAAACGTACTCTGAGGTCCAGGGATGGAGGTTCTCACTTGGCAAAGAAGAACATGCAATCACTGGCCCCTGGAGAGGCAAATACTTCTGGTTATTAGTGCCTGATACAGTATGTGGCACTACACTGCAGTGCAGCCACCATAACAGAAAAGATACTGCTTAAGATGCCACAATATCAAACACATGAATGTGCAGAGTCACTGAAGTTCACTTCATGAAAAATACAATATACTCTGGGAAGGAAGTATGATTGATGTCCCTTGAACAGACTGTTTATCAGACAAACACATTTTGCGAAGTTTGACATAAATTGTTAGTTTTCTTATCGTACTGACAATATAGGAACAGTACCTTTGCAGAAACTTCCTGAAAACTCTTCAATGACCTCTAAACAGTGGTATCTTATCATCATCTGACTTTCCACTACAATAAATCATTTACAAATAGGTTAAAAGAAAAATTGATATTCGAAATATGGATTTATTTTCCATAACTATAGACTTCAAGATGTGGGGAACCTGCTCAAGGAATAGTTATGATACTGATAAAGCACTCAAATCTCTCTGTACTTGCAGCCATTTTGCAAGAAAAGAAAGAACAACCCTCACCAAAGAGCCTTAGGAGAAATCAGATGAAGTTGCAGTTCCTAAGTCCTTGTATGTAAGGGTAGGACAACATTGTGCACTTTGAAAGGCAATTGCAGGTGCAAATCCCTACTTGATGTAACAGAAAGACACAATATGGTGACATTTTGTGTGTGCATTCAGCTTGTGGACACATCCAGTGACCTGCGTGCAGAGGAGGCCATAACCAGCACACACAAAGATGCATCCAAAGCACATTACCAGTAGCCAGGCTATCACACAATACACTGTATATGTATTTAATAGCCTAACATGAGCTTAATTTAGATTTTAAAACTTTTAAAATATTTTTTTGCTCAAAATAAAAAACTCTCTAACTTTTTTATGGCTTCATTTGCAACTGTTGCTTTAGTTGTCCATAAAATCTATGCAAGGAATGCATTCATTGACAAATGTTCACCAAATTAGTGATTAGGAAAAACAGATGGAAGGGATGCTTTCCACCTGAAATAAAATAATCACTCTAAGAATCAGTCTTGCATATCCAGGGACAGGAAAAATACCACACGATCTAAGTGACTAACAAAATGTGTAAATGCTTCTCAGACTCTGAAAAATCAACACTTTCAAAGGACCTGTCTCAAACAAGAATATTTTCTTGGAATTACTCTCAGTGCAATTTCCAAACAATAAGTATTTTCACAGATGTTGCAAAGCTGTGGGACAGTCTGAGAAGACATAAAATACATTAGATAGTTGTGTGAATAATTTACAGCCCTGTGCATGATGTTATCACCACAAAAAGGCTACATCTATCTGCTTAATAGTAGAGAAACACAAAGTGCCTGTAAGCCAACACAGCTCTACAATTTTACCATTTTCTTCTGCTGACTGGGGAGAGTGTGTTGGTTACACTGTAGTCCCAGGATGGCAGGCTTCACCTGTAGTGCAAACACAGTGAAGGCACCAGAGTGGCTTTTGAATTTGACCAGGCACCCTGGCATCCGCATGCCTTTTGTTAGTCTTTCCCTGCAAGGTGAAGGTGCACTCGGATGAGAGTTGGTGTGATGAGAAAGGCACGTTCTGACCCATCTGGAATGATCCGAATGAACTCCTGCCTTTAGATACTTCAAACTGGTGCCCAGTGCGAACCTCAGTTCAGACCAGAGCTCTGCGAAAAAGCCACATTTCCCTTTCAGGGTTATAATTAAAGCATCTCCCTTTTTCTGTGAGAGATTTTTGCACAGCATTGCAGTAGACACTAAAAACCTCTCTCGATCCTTCTGATCCCCCTCGATATCTCATTAAATTGACAGACCACAGCCTATTACCATACCTTCGCCAATCGCACAGCGGTTGTGTGATCTAGAGAACTTGTCTGACATCACCAACTAAACTAATATTCCCTACTGACCTTTATCCAATTTACAAATCCCTCTCTCTCCAGAGATGAAAGGCCAGAGCACTACTCCATGCTTCCCTCCACAGCCAGTATCTCACAGGTACTAAAAAGGAGGTGGAGAAACACAACAAATGTTTCTCTAGAGCTTGAACACTCTCTCATTGAGCAACATAACTGACTTCAATTTAACACAAATAATCATAGGCAGGTCTAGATTTTTTATGTTTTACAGCTCTCCTTAATTCCACATATCCTTGCTGCAAACCGTACAGGTATAAAACATTTCATCCCAGTCTTTACTAGAAGGGTTTTCCAAAACCCACCCTTGCGCTGCATAGCAATTCCTATCCAAATTCCCAGCTATATTTCAAACTATATCAATTTGGACCTTGGGGTCAGAAAACGACACTGATGTGACTAATTGAGACTGAATTGAAAACTACATAGTATAAAGCTAGAGGAAGAAAAACAAAAGGTCTGATTTTAGAGAGCAGGTATTGTAGACAAAACAGAAGTTCAATTAAAAGTATTTTAAAGCTGCCTTTAAAACTACAGTAGTCCCCAACTCTTTGCTTGTAAAGAAAATAGTTAATTTTATTTACCATTCAAATGAAACATAGAAAACATCATCATGTCAAACATGCATACATATCCAAGAGAAAACCCCATAGTACAGTGTGTCATTAAACCACCTTAGTTATCAAAACTTAATGAGCTCTGAAATAGATACAATCCCAATATTGCAGGTCGTAAAAAAGATTTTACTTGTGACCTACATCATTCATATAGAAGAATTAAGAAATTAGGACATCTTTCTTTTTCCGATTCACTGTTTAAGTGCCTGTTCACATAGTCTGAATCCTAAGGGCAAGGAAAAGCACCAGATTCGGCAGGTTTTCCTGTGTTGTGAGGCACTGTTACACAGAGCCGCCAAAGCTCCACTCCGCTGACTACAGTCCTGCAGAAGCACACTTCCCACACAAACCACTGAGATGGGCGATGGGTGGTAAACTTCATTTTGGCTTAGGTAGGAAAAAATATAGTCTGGCTTTCATTGTGCAACTTAATACGGTATAGAAGATCAAGTGGAAATAACAGTCCTCTAAAAAGCAACGTGTAGTGTGCGGTCTGTAGTGCAGCTGCAATCACATGTTCAGCATTTAAACAAAAATACAATTTGAGTACCTGATCAGCGTGGTAAAATTGCTGAATTGAAATGCAACTGTCAGTGAGACAAAGCCATCAGCATCACCTACAATGGGCATCAGCACAACTCCCCACCCAGGTCTAAATGCTGTTGAAACACGTCAGGCCTGCAGCATACTCTGAAAATCAAGTCACACAAGCTTTGTGCCCAGGGACAATAAAAATTAAACTGAAAGAGTACAAAGAGTCAAGCAGTAGGGTATTCTATTATAGAATGTCACTGATATTTTTTTAAAAAAGAAGTGGTTACGCTTCTCTGTTTGTTGGATTGTGCTTATTGTCTCAGGCTGCTGAAGACAGGAGAACCCACCACCTACTGCTTCCAAGTTTTACAGTTAATTTGGGGAATGCAGAGAAAATAGAGCATCTGAGCATGGCATAGGTGCAAACAGGGACCCAAAGAAGCCACTGCTGTGGACAGACTTTGATCACTGACAAAGCTAGTTTCTGATAAGTTTCTGATAACTGAAGGGACAGCCAACATCATGATTCAGATGCGCTTCATCAAGTCCACGCATGTACAGTGACAAAACCAGAGTGCTTCACTGCTGTCTAGGCTTTGATCCAATTAATTGCAGTGAGATTAAGGGAAGAGGAGAAACAGGGAGCAGAAACATGAAATCTACCTGCCAGGCTGTTTATATTCCAGTAGGAAGTACTTTTAATTCACTGATTTGCAAATATCAATGATCAACCCTCACAGCTCTGCCACAGATATCCATCAAGGCATCTCTTCCAATGCAACCTCTCACCTGAGTAATTTAAATCAAAGCAGCACGCTGCTGGCATTCTACCCAAGTCAGAAGCCTTTTTTTCCCCTGCCCTCACCCATTTCTACTGATAATCTGTCCCTGTCCTGTTTGCTATCCAACTTAAATTAAAATTAACCCTTTCTTCTTGAAAAAAAATCTACACTAGATGCCTACAAGAAAAGGAAATTATGTCCAATATGTGTATAAATCATCACTTGATTATAACACTGCAGCACATTTTAGTACAGTCTAGTGGAAGCTTCCCTGGTTAAAAAGAGGAGACCAAAATCACCTAGAACCAAGGAAATCCTTTTGGAAGGACTTGTTTTTTAGATTCCCCTAAGTAAAAAGAATAATAAATAATACAGAAAATTCCATACACAAGCAGAAACATCAAGCTATAGAGCTTCATCTTGAATATGCAAATGTCATAGCCCAGTCTTATGTCAGTTGAAAAGATAATGCCATGCAGAAAATTAAGATCATATGATGAAATAATGTTATGAAAAGTAGTTTGAGAAGGCGACTTCTTGCATGTAAGTTTTATATGTTTCTGCACCAAAACACAAGTGTCCAAGCAAAAAAGTACAAGATTTGAATATTTTAATCACATTGTTTTTTCCTTCATAGAGAAGCAACTGGGAAATCAGGGGGTATAAAAGTATATTTTTAAATAAACCTTGACAGCTTAGTTTACTGAAAGGAACTAAACCACCCGACTCATTTAGCAGTATGAAATTAATCTGATGTTAATGTGGATAAATAAAGTTGCCTTTAATGTTAACTTTCATAAAGCTAATGCCCCATTCAGATAAAAAAAAAAAGCCAGTGTTTGCAAGCTATCCAGACTTCAAAGTTGTATACATGGGCCTCTAGCAAATTAAAACCCGCTCTGGCACTCTGAGAGACAGCAAAGCTTTGTTTGAGCTGGAAGTCTTTGGCAACTTCAAAACTGGTACTATAAAGGTATCAGAACTTTGTTCTCATCTTATGGCCTAGCAGAGCACCTAGTGTCAGGAGGTGCTGACTAAACAGCATTGTAGATGTTAAGTCTGTTTTCCCTTGCCCATTCTCCCACCTGCCCCCACTAAATTAAAAGACCTTATAAACTTCTCCTCTTTCCTCCAGAAAGCTCAATCTTAAAAAATTACAGCAACTTCAGTATAGTAAAATTACTGCACTTCAGAACCTTCACATGCACATCACACAGTATCTGTGGACCTGAGAAGATAATTGTCTTCATGGGGAGCAAATGTAATAAACATTTTCTTTTATCCTTTTCTTTTCTCCTCAGGGGATGAGAAAGGGAGAGTTGCAATTCAGCAAATTCCTCTTTGTAGAGCATTTTTCACAAGGCTTTCTTTTCCATTTAGAAATCTAGAATTGCAGTTGCATAGGGAAAAGCACTGAATAATGAAAGGAGTTGGTGAAGAACAGGTTGAAGCTCTGAATCTCCTGAACAATGAGGAGTCAGTTCTTCCTGCCTTGCATGAGGGGAGAGCAGTAAAATCTCTGCAATGGTGCTGCAGCTGGTTAATGGGGTAGTGAGCTGACAGGAGCCCTTTGCAGAGTGGATTACAATAGGATACATAACCTCTACTGGATGAGTTATTGCTAGATAGTTCCTTGAAAATTTATGTAAAGTTACAGCCTTGTTAAACCACATTCTTGGAGTCTTTCTTCTGTTAGGGTCTGGGAAAAAGAAAACATGAAACACAAGAGAAACTACAAGTACATTTCCTGAGTTGATACAACAGTTGTTTTGTTTTCTAAGGTTGTTTCTCCAGCAAAAGAGAAAGCCTGACAAGTTTTTATTGGAACAGAAGTTATTGTACTAGATTTACGGAAGGAATTCATTTTAGGAACATAGACGAGAAAGAAAAACAAACAACACGCAATTAGTCTACATAATCAAACTGGTTCTACTGTCTTACTGCCTTTACATGGCTTCATCTGTTCTTTCGTATTTCCTTCCACCTGAAAGCCAGGAGTGTTTCCAGTGGATCAATAAATTAAAATACCAATACAGCACCAAATTACAAATGTTACAATTTCTAGATTGCCATGTTTCAGCATTTTTCTCTTTCTTGAGTTTTTTCAGGTTTGGTTTGGTTTTGTTTTTTGGTATACTTCAGAATGACATTCTGACAATGGCAGGTGACCATGACAGAGGCTCAGAGAATTAGTTTAACACTGGAAAAGGAAATGTAATTGATCAAAGAAACAAATTATTTCCCTAAAATTATTTGACTTGTCCTATTCTACTTCACTTCCTTCCTCTCCACCCTTTTCCATCTTGACTTCAAGCACTTTTAAGGATGCATCATTACACTCTGCACTTTTCTGCTTGTCCAAGGCAAAGGAAGGAATAAGAGGATGAACTTGCCCTATGAGGTCACTCAGCAATTACTTTTTTGAAAACACAGCACTTTCTCTGATACCACCAACATAAAACTGAAGGCTGAATGGGTTGAATTGGAGAAGTTTTAGTAATCTTGGCAAATGACTTGTGTTGAGAAAGAGTTCACAGCTACATCTAACGTACTGTGACACATGACAGCTCCTCATGCCCACCTGGCTGAAGAGTCCCACAGACACAGCCTCTATTGCACCAATGGATCTGGGAGGAATGCAGTGTAGATGACACTTATATCTACTATACAACTTGTATGCTCTACATTTGTGATTGCTTTTGAGTGCACAGCCAGTACCGAAATAAAAAATGTCCAGCATGTAACTACTAAGCATACTCCAAACAAATTTCTTAATTTTAACCCTGGAATTTGCAGCTTCTTCCCTTGTTTGGCAGAGCAGGCTGGCCCAGCTAGGGTGGGAGAAGGAAAAGAGGCAGTGCCATAACTCACAGTAACTCTACTGACCCAAAGAGCAGTGTGCTAATAGTATTAGTGAGTACAGGTGTGTACAGCAAGCCAGAAGTCGTCCCATGAGGCTGAATATCCTGAGCCCAGGGCTCTACAACATTTGCACAAGAGATCCAGAGGAGCCCTTACTTGTCCTTTTACTGCAGCCAGTCACTTACAAGAGGAGTCAGGCATGACAGCACTTCTGTAAATGCAGATTTGGTCAGTTCACGGAAACCAATAAATCAGACTAAGAAAACTTTTCACTGTGTGGTGTGAAATATTTTGAGGAAAGTGTTACAAGAAATAGACTCCTTCCTCAAGTCTTCCCCTTTCCTACCAAACAGAACAGTTTCTTTCTGAGAATCCATGTCATCATTCAGCTGTTTCTTCTGGCAAAGCCAGAATCCAGAACAGAATCTTCATGAAAAAGAAACCAATAAATTAGAGCTCTTTGTGAGCAATTTGCCCTTAGTTCTGTTCTCTCTGCCTATTAAGATTCTTTATTTGCTTCACCAAGAGATTTCTGCTGACAAGTCTATTCATTTACTACTAGCCTAGATAAAATGCTAATAAACAAAATGTCAAAAAATGTATTCATGTGACTTTCCCCTTTTCACTGGGCTTGTTATTAAAGGGACCATGGAACTAAACATGAACATCTGGTGAAATCAGGATGCTTGTTTTCCCCCTGAAGACTAGGCTCTATTTCAGGCTTGAAAACAACTCGTGAAAGAACTATACAGTTTCCATATTTCCCTGTTCTGTCAGGCATGCACAGACAACCCTCCTACTCCACTAATTTCAGCAAATGTACCACCTCCCATCAAAACCAAACAATAATACCCTTATGGAAATATAGTCTACCATGCTACATTTTCTGTAGGCTTCCAATGCATCCCACAGATGTTTTACAGTGAGATCAAAATGTTTCATTAAACTCTGCAGATAGGTTGCTCATTATTCTAACTTCTACAGAATCAAACAGAAAAACTCTTTGGGACCTTCTTTTGCCCTCCTATCAGTTTATGTTGTTTTAATTCTCTAACTCCCTCTGACTGGTGTGGAAGAATTGTGTCAGGGTGTTCTTTGGCTGGGTACTCACCTTAGCAGATATGTGTGAGTGAAGTTTAGGTGTACGGACATGGCGGCATCCAGAAGTGGCTGCCCCTAAACAAAGACACAGCTGAAAATGCCACTATGAATTAAGGAGCCCGTGAGTGAAGGCTGCAGACAGCTGGACATTGGGAACTAAGCGAGACAAGCTGTCACTAACTGGGCATAAAACATCTAGGTAGTGTGCCAAACTGAAAGGACTCCATACCAGACTCCTGTGTGTTTTCTCGTGAAACTTGACCCTTCAGAAGTTCTGGACATTGTAATTTTCTTTATGCAAGACTATTTGTTCAGCCTCTCTGAATAAACATGCAGTCAAGACGTAAGACAGGAAGCAGTGGTGAGTAGCAGGTAAGATATTCCTTCTTCCCTCACTCCCCAGTCCCTTTTAACTCAGAACATACGGTCCCCTAGCAATAGCCAAATGTTTAGTGGAGTTGGTTGGGGCACATCTCTCCAGCCAAAGCTGTCACTTGTCCTAATCTGATTTGCAAAACATATCTTGAATGAGATGGATGGGAAATGCAGCCTCTCATGCTTTCACATGTGGAGGTAGAGTTCTGCAGTGAGAATAACTGAATATTTTATTTTTGGAGCGTGTCTCGTGAACCATTCAGGTGAGAGGAAGAAAAAGCAGACTTGAACATTTCCACCTTGCTTGAACTCTAAGTAAGACACCTACAAAACCAAACAGAAAGGTACCCTCAGGGCACTTTTATACATTTATTATAAAACAAAGATTAAAACAATTATATGGAAATTAAGGATAATATGGAACATTTGTCTTCCCCTCAGTCAAACAGTCACACGGCCTAGTTCAACAAATAACTTCACAGCTTGAGGCACACTGCATGCAAAATGATAAAATGGCTTGGGCTGAGAGGACAGCCTGAATGGCTCAGCTGTTAGGTGCATCTCAGATCTACGAAAGAGGTCACATTTCGCTGCACTATTTCTCTTCAGCAGAAAAAAAAGCAAGTTTTCTCACCAGTTTTCACAACTACACAGATGAAAAGAACACAGACACTGCCTTTATTCACAAGCTCAGAAAGCTGAAGAACCAGCATGGTGAAAATAATGGAGCTTCCCCCTCTCCCAACACTTTCACTCTTTTCCCCTCCTCATTCCACCCAGAAAGGGTGGAATTCTGCTCTTTACAGAACTTCAGAATCTATTGTGATTTTTCTCCTAGTTACAACTGACACACCTATGCAAGTTACTTTATTTCTAAAGTAATGTATGTTTAAATATAAAACTGGAGTGATGCCGTAACTCCAGTTTAGCTCCTCTTTCTGAGAGGTAAATCCATTCACAGCAGTAGGGTTGGAAACGTTACGGTTTTGAAACATGCCCTCTCTGTTCTGGTGGCACCAAGTGATACTCTTATTATAATCCAGCACATTTCTCACTACATAATTTCAAAGATACTTCCAAGTCCTTTTAAGTATGAAATGTCAAAAATATATGCTATTCTTGGCAGAGGCTCTCTCCAACTAAATGAGGCTGCAGGGAAGAAATGACAGAGCAATAACATGGGAATGATGAATTTAGAGAAGCCTGGATGTTATAAACACGATAACTGGAAGGGGTGGGACGAAGATGATCAGTAACTAGAAAAATCACCAAAACTCATATTACCCTCAGATTTGATCAATATTCACCTATCACTAGCTTTTATTTTGGGAATGGTCTTCCCCAGCAGCTGCAGAGAAAAATATTGATATAATTTTCACAGTTTTAGGACTGTAAATAAAAAAAGCTTTCATGCTTTTAGTCACAAAAGTTCGGAGAACCTGCGAATTATCAATAAGTAAGACCATCCTTCGAGGTACATTAAAACGCAAGTTTTTCATTACTGTCAAATACTGCTTATCTGAAAGAAACATATTGCTTAATTACAGTTTTTTTTAATGTTGAATCAATAATCACTGTTATGATTATAAATACAACTTTAAAGTTTACCCAAAAAATACAGCAATTTACCTCCACTGAGGCAACATAATGTTATAACTTTTTTTTCCTTTTACAGTGAGTAATACTGTCACAAACAGGCTTCTTGGTGTTAATGGGTACACTTGGAGTATGGCAATAGCACCCAAGTAAAACTGCAGCAGAGTTCGTCCCGTGGTGAGTTTAAGTGTGACCTACCCTATTAAAGCGACAAGAAGTCCTTTTCCCTCCTCTTTTACTAATGTTTTGAATACAAGAATTCATCGGGATTTAGGGGATTAAGAAATCACTGTCTACAAAAAAAAAAATCCACAGAAATTTTCATTAGTTCTTTTATGAGTTGGCAGCAAATACTCTAGCTATGAACTTTTATGAAGCTATAAATATAAAGGACCTTCTGATACTGGTATGATGATAATTCTAAATTTCCTCTTTGCAGCTGCAGTTGATCCCCTGTATTTGGAAAAAAAAAAAATCAAAATCTCTCTCTTTTTGTGATTTAGCAGAGAAAGTTGGCTCAACTACCGTATTGCCTTTGAGCACTCTGAGTAGAAGTTCATGAATTAAACCCACATGGTAACACAACTCCCCTCCCCACCTTTCCCTTAAGGTGGCTATAAAATGTCAGTAGAAAGCCAAGCTGTTTATTTAACTTAGCATTTGATTCTGTAAGTAAATGAGTTTCTAGCGGGGCTTATGTGAAAAGCACATCTTTGCAACTAGCTGCCTTACATCACTAAACTTTTATTAAACTGTGCCATAAATATTAAATCAATCCTTAAATGTTTAAACTTAATACTAATACCAAAAAAAAAAAAAGTATATGCAGGTAAGAAACAGACTTGCTAGCAACCTATTCCCTGAAAGACCAGGATGTTTGATCATGAGGAGAAAAGAAAAAATTCTTAGTGAATGACAGCTTTTAAAAAACTTGATTTCTCAAGGGATTTATCATCTTTTGGGAATAAAATTTAAGAAGGGATTTTTGTCTACATTTTGCTTCATATTCCAGAATCTCTATGGTGAACAGTATTCCTAAATTACTCTGATAAATTTGTGCCACTCTAGATTTGTTGGAATAGTAACTGTCAGTACATTTCATTTAATTGTCTGATAAACACAAGAAAGACTAATTTTTCTCTCAATATCTTCGGAAAGGGGTACAATATGAGACAGAAAGGATCTCATAATTCCCTTGGCTTCCGAATCCCTAAACAAATACTGGAGAAGCAAAGAAGCAGTCCAGAATAAATGTCATCCAGCCAGAGAAATGAGTATGCTGGCCTGCAACTACTGTAGTAACAGAACAATACTTGTTTTTCCTTGTGTGGTTAAGTTTCTCGGGAGTCTGACCAGAAAGAAGGCAAAGTAACCAGGCTGTCCAGATACACGCCAAAACTCACCGTGAGATAGTTTCACTTCCTTAAATCTGTCCCAAGGCAAACTGAAAATCAGCTTAACTAATGGAAAGTTATCAATCATGCAAAAGAAGAAAGCCACAATTAGACATCTACTCTTTGTATCTGTAAATGTAAGAAGCTGGGTGTAATGTCTTTATTCACTGACTCTGCTTGAGATTAAGAAATAAGGTCAGGGAGCAAACTCTGCAGAGTATATACTTACTGGACTGGACTAATGATGGCCTCTGCTCTAAATCTGAAGAGCTTGGCTGGAGTCCTGCACTCAACATAAAATGTATTTCAGAGATGAAATAGCTGCTGTGACCAGCTGCTATCCATGTCCACTGATGGGAAATGTAGGGAGCCCTATATGTCCTTTGCTTCCACATACGGTGCATTTTCCTATGATACAACTGAGCAGTGCAGCCTGTTTGCTGATGTAACTAAAAAGAGATAGTGAACAGCTATCAGTCCTACTTTTTCCAGCATTATTCTGTAGTGATCTGAAAAGTTCTGCCTTGCAATTTAAAACAGAAAATATGTTGTGAATGAAACATAAGTAACTTCAGTGCCGAGAACAGGGTGTCTCTGTCCCTCTTTCTAGGTGTCTGTTTTACAAAGCAGACCACAAAAATGAAACAGGGAATTCTTATTTGCTACCATTTTAATAATTGAGAGACGTCTCTCAGCTCAAGTACACAATTTTTGAATTTCATTTGGAAAAAACACAGCTGTAAGGTGTCTAAAAGAATATTATTACTGAACAGTGGGTTATTAAGTGTTCTCAATAGGTCCACTGTATTTAAAAATAGGGTCACATCTATGGAAAACAGTGCATAGGTGCCTCCATTTCTTTCCTTTACAGTGTTAACCATGCAAAGATCAAGAAGTGCATGGGTATAACTTAGAAACCTAATTAGGCCATTAGAAGTAAACTCCATTTAAAAGAAACCCTTCAGCTTTAACAATAAACTGCAGCCATTTCAAATTTAATACTGTGCTAGCAAGTAATACTACCATTGACTAATTCAGCATTCTGTAACATAAGGCGAGATGAGAGGAATAAAAAACCTGATTGCTATTTTCATTACGATGTGCCTTTTTGGGAGGTGTAGTATAAACCTCATATCACTGACACTAATTATTTTGGCATCTTATTGGCAGTCACAATTAGACAAAATGTAGAAATTTCTAAGAGCAAAACAACTTGGCTAGATTTCTTCAGCTCGGTATACACGAGACTTTTATTTATGGCTAAATTGAAGCTGGATGTCAAATCTGGGTCCCTTAGAACAAAATCTTAATAATTAACTGGCAAAACGGAACATGATCGTTTCTGACACACCTACACTGGTAATTATTGCTTTGAGGCCATTTACTAATGAAATTAATGTATTCATTGCCCTAACAAATTAGCATAACTCATACATAATGCCCCACATTTCAAGACCTTCCTAGAAAAACAACACTTAATACCGCAGAATGAAATGGCAAGGGCATTACATGGAGACAGTATTCACTGAATTACTACATGTTAAAACCACAATGGCTAAGTGTTAGTTATAAAGCAAAATGTAAACACAATGTGGGTATTGAAACCATTAATAGTGTAGTCAAGAGTGTACAATCGATGATTATCTTTGCACTTCAAATAAGCACATATTACAATAGCAGTAACCATGGAATGTAATTAACTGGCTACTTCTAGAGATATGAAGTATGAAAAGGAGGCAGTGCTGAAGCAGTTTCTTCTTCCTTCTCAAATTCATAATAAATACAGTGTGGCTACTGTGTTTTTTTGCTCATATTTCCATTCAGAGTAATTCAGTGCCTGGAAGTGGCTACAGCAGCCACAGGGTCAAGCAACAGCAAAAGACAGTATTAAATGTATTACCTTTGGAAACAACAAAACCAGTACAGCAACCTACTGCCATTTTTAATTAGTAAGATTCTCTCACTCTGGTTTGGGAAAGTGATTCCCAAAGTTTTCTACCTCATCATGCAAAACAGAGGTCAGGGAAGCAGACTACCATGTAGCTAGATGCAGTCCCAATTCGATGGAGGACAGGGGTGGAAAGCACATTTGCTGTGCTGGCTCACCTGGCAAGGCTGGGGGCTGCATTGAGACCCCCAGGCAACAGACCTAACATGCACTGCCACTTACAGACCACTCACAACCTGTAACCTGCCAAGTGCCAGTATGAGGCAGATTACGTATGAGGGACCATTGCTTTTGGAGTGTGAGTAATGTATTTATGTACTTCAAATGATACATTTCCTTTGAAAGAGAACATGGGAGCAAAAATACAATGGGTTTGGAGAAAGACATCTAAGGACTCTGTGTTGCACAGAATTCACTCCTGGCTTAGCCATGGAGGGCTAAGAGCTGAGGATAACTGGACCAGGTCTTTCTTCCACACACCCCAGGAGCCAGGCCCTGATGCCAGTTACAGCAAGGTTACTTTGCTTGTTCTCTAGAATCATGTTAAAGTTATTTCCTTCTGAGAAGCATTGAATAGGAGGATATTCTTGTGACATCCTCTTCTCCCCTTCTACACAAGCATAAATGCAAGGGAATAAATGCACAGAATTCCCTAGCAGATCCTCCCCTGCATCAGTACCTATCGCTACAAAGGAAAGCAAAAAAACTCCAAGGAGAAAATTATGGAATAATCACCTCAAGCATGGAGTTTCCTTGGATCCCCATCCACACGTGTTTGGCTTCTGCTCACAAGCATAAAGTTTTACATCTTAATTTATTAATGTTTTTATTCTACTCAATGTAATTTGGATTCCCTCATTACCCATACGAATGTCTGATCTTTTTCAATCCTCTTAAGTGCTCGGCTCCCAGGATATCTTATGGCAATGAGTTCTATATGCTAATTATGAGACGCACGAGCTTTCATTTGAACAGTTCTGTATTTCTTGCTTATCAAGTTATTCCTTTCCTCTCCCAAACATTCCTCTCCCTTTTAGAGTTTCTCATTTTGCACCTTTCCCCACTTTGAATTAAAAATCCAAGTCTCTCCTACAGTAAAGTCTTTCTTTGACTATCCCTGGCTTTCTTCTGTTTCTAACTTTACATTTCTTCATTAATTTCTTTTTAAAATAGAAAATGACCAGAACACAAGATAGCGTGAGAGACTTTTCCACCCCACTGAATTTGCTTCAGACACTGCAAACAACCCAAAGCACATTTCAGAAAGATTTAAAGTCTAGTGGTGGATTCCCAGTGTCAAATCACAGAGGTTATCGCACTCCTTCTCCCAAAGACAGGAAACCTAGTTATATTGCGGCCACTGCTACTGAATGTAGACAGATACCTTGAAGCAATTCATATATGACTGAGCTCTCTCCATTTGTGCTTGTCTGAAGAACTAGCTGAACTTCAGAGTAATCTGCTCTGCTGTCACATACAACCATTTTATAGATGGTAAAATGCTACCTCTTTAATACTCCTCACAACTACATAGGTGGGGGTCAGTGTAAATTGTCATTTACACTAAACCTTCTTTGCACTCAAGCAGTAGATATCTATGCATTTCTGTCTACAATATACAATGCCAGAGCAACAGCAAGCAACATTAGTGAGAACAAGAATCAAGACTTCAACATCATTTCACTGAGCAGGCAACAAGTAGTATAAACTTACCATTATTTTTTGTGACTTTTCTTTTGATTTAAAAGTAACTCCACACCAAAGAACTTACACAAAGCTTAGGATATTCCTAAAACATTTAAAAACACTGTACTAACAGAACAGCAGTTCTTTGTCAAGTAATTGCATGCCTTTTCATTGAGAAATATTAGATGGTTAGATTGCAGAAAAGCTACACCCCATCCTCAAGGCTGGTCTATGTAATTTATAGCCATGTACAGAAGTCCTCCAGCATCTGATCGATTCTATCCGGCTAATAATTATGTACTACAATATTGCATTGGTATCAACTGTTTGAGTTGCACTTACTTTGTAAAAATCAGCAGCCTTTCATCCCCAGGCACCTAGTTCACCTACTTTTAAGTCTCTCATTGGTATATAGATTTTACTTTTGGCAGCTTGCCTACTTTTAGTTAACTCGTTTGTCTGACACTTTGTTACTTCCCTCAAATATGCCTCTGTAACCTTACTTCCTCCAGGTCAGTTGTAATTTCTGTCCTATCATTTACTACTGGATACAGGATTACCTTTGTATTGCTGACATTCCTAGCAGATGTCTTTGTCTGACCCAAGTGCTCCTCACCACCTGTCGCCTTGCTTCCAGGTTTGGCTATAAATAATACTCCCCTTTCTGGTTTGACTGTAAATAATCCCCTCCCCACCCTGTTGGTTTTTGGAGTCAGCTGGTTTCAATCTAGGTAAGGTGGAGCTTCCCTTTCCTTTACAGAGTTACAGTTCCCTCTTCTCATTGTGTTACCCATGCAGAAATCCTACCACTGCACAAAACCACAAGTACAACAGAAATCAAATCTTTTGCCTGTTCATCTAGATTTCATTTCTAGCACCTCTCATATCTGCTTCCCAAAGTTACCTGTACCACTATGCACAAGGTGCACTGGGGCTGTGCTTATGATCAAGTTCATGTCTGCTTACCTTGCTTCCCAGAGAAGGTCCAACCTCATGGACAAGTCCCACAGGGCAATCTCAGCTACCTCCCTTGCATATATGAATGTGCTTGTGGAGCAGGACAGGTCACAGGTCTGTGGTTCTCTTCAGCCTTCATCTGTTCTAGCCTGCATGGTGACTGTATGTGTCACAGTCAGCATCTGGACATGAAGGCAGCTGGAGTCCTTCCTACAGAGGACTTCAGTGTCACCTTCCTGAGCCTGCCTGGAGCAGGGTATGTTGAGGATGTGGATAAGCAGCCATGATCTTGTGAGCTCTGCAAACTGCAGGTCTCTCCAAGCACAGGTGTTTTGCAGCTCTGCCCCATGAGCTGCAATGAGATCCTGACAGACACCTGTGTGAGATGGCCAGGCATTGTTCCCCTGAAGCTCCCGCACCTGGTGCTCAGGGAGGCTGCTTTCTTGTCACCACTCACTCTACAAGGCCCCGACATTTTAAAATACATTTTGCACATTTCAGAAGCAAACAAATGCACTAAACTCACAATAGTATATTGGATATGAGCTGTAGCGTGGGACATGGTGCCTTGGTGCACATTTTGCTGTTGGGGTTTTTTTAAAGCTAAAACAGAGGAATGCTTCAGTCAGACTAGGGTGGCCAGCGTAAAATGAAGAGGGACTTGTACAGTCAGTCCACATACCAGCAGCGAGGATTTAAGAGGTTGTCTACTGGCAGTTCCTATAGGAGAAGTTAAATCCAATTGAAAGAGGCACATAATTTTTCTTAATGAGCCATCTTCCAAAGTTCTGGCACACCACTTTGAGGCAGCTACTTCACAATCCTCTTTTCAGAAAACAGCAGGTAGCTATACCAAGTAACTAATGCTGCCTTTCAAGGTTTTGGCTCAAGACTGTCCTACAGAGGAGGGGGCAGAAAACAAGCAGCACCAGAATTGGACTTGAGAAAATATTCTGTGTTTATGGCATCCTCGGGAAAAGCAATGATTGCAGCATTAGCAATAGGCCACCTGCAGCAAGATAAGCAATAAGCGAGCATTAAAGAAGAAAGAAAGTGCTGACTGACTTTCTCAAAGATGTAAAAGGCTTGACTGGAGGGATAGATTTGCTGGGGTGTGTCTTTCTCATGTCTTCAAGTGAAAATTTAGAGGAAAAGCAGAGATTAAGGAGTGACAATCTGTGGAAAAGAGCTGGTGAGAGAAACCAGTAAAATCCTGAGAAGGTACAGATATCTGCATTAATTCAATGGCACTTTACATTCAGTGAAGACCTCTGTTTATTGACAGTATTATCTAAACTAGACAGAAGCATTCTGTGATAGGGGTTAACTTGGAGAGAGCCAAAGTGGGCTCTGATGTCCCTACATGCAACAGGAGGCACTGGGGCTGCATGGCCGGGGGAACTCTGTGTGACCTTAAAGGCTGCACACACAAGCCTTGCTTGCAAAACCCGTGAGAACTTTTCCTGCTAAGATTATAAACTTTACTAAGTTTGACTCTCACAGAGTTATATAACCCTATGTGGTAGTTAATGAAGTGCTGGATGTAAGAAAAATAACTGTAAAGTTATTTTGCCCCTGGTATGCTTTGCCTTATAAGGATTAAACCTAGAGCTAATTCACTTACATTTTGTGATCTCTATCACACTGCAATAATAATACTTAGCATTTTATAGCATTTTCACTTAAAAAAGTGCTTTATAAATATTATCTAATTATTAATCTTCACAACAGTTCTGTGATACACGTATACTGCTCAATTTAATGTTGTATATTAATATACTACTAGCACTTTAGTAAATTGAAAAGTATAAAACATTAAATTCACTTAAGAAAACAAAATTTAGTGAACAACTCTCTGTACAACATTCTAGGTGGGCAATACACATAGCAAACTGTCAGTGATCACCACCTCTGAGGTCCACAGAGGACTGTCCATATAGCAAATAGTTCAGTTGAGAGAGTAATTTTTCTCAGGTAACATGAATAATGTGAATGAAGAGGGACTCTACCAGAGCAGCTGAGGTCTCTTGAAAAAGACCACACTGTACCAAGTTCTGTACAAGCAAAACAAAGTATTGTCTACCCTACAATAAAAACAAGGGGCAAGAGATGGGGAATGGGAAGAAATCAGTACAGTTAAGCAGTAATCATTACTGTTCAAAGTATATCTGCCTGCACAAAAGTATGCAGAGCCATATTATGCCTGTATGCTTATTATCACATCAGTCCTCTGGAATTCTTTCCATTGTTACACCTCAGTCTTTAGTTGTTTGTGATCAAAGACAGGACAAGAGTTTGGCATTTGGTAGACACATCATCATACAACTCAGTTATATAATCATAAACTGAGTTTTCCACAAGGTCACTGTTTCATGCAGTGCATGGCATGGACTTGTCTGCGGGATGCATCCACACAGGGCAGGAGGCTGCTGCTTGAAGATGAGGAGGGCTGCCCTGTGCATTGCCATTGCCGAGGTTCACAGTTCTCTAACCCGTGAGGAATGCAGGAAGAAAGGAAAAAAAAAAAAACAACAAAAAAAGACAGTCTCCTTCTTAAGGTAGTTTAAAAGTTGCCCTGCAGAGTTTGGAGTCTACACTACCTTTTGTAACAAGATGGTCTGAAATACAGGACAAGTTTCTTAAAGCCAAGCTCTTCACACAAGGTCATCTATCAATTGTATGTTCCTCATGTGCTCCGTGCCCAACTTGAAACCTGGGGTTTATCTTGCTCAAAGTGCTGATCACTCACAAATGCAGCTATTGTTAAAAGGAGCTGTGCTTTCAGCTTACTACCCAATGTTAAATATTCCGCAAAAGACAGGAGCAGGATGTCTCAGACTGGCTTCCCAAATTAGTAGGTACTTTCAACCTTGAATTACTGTGTCCCAGTCTCCATCTGTCAAATGAGGACAATAATTCCTCCTCATTTCACTGGGGTGTTGTGGAAATAACTTCATTAATGGTCTGTGAAGCACTGTAGTGTTGAGTGCTATATAGAAACCTAGGAGGAAATTAATAATACTGTCTCTGGAGCAAGTTTTGAAAAGCATGCAATAAAAAGGGTCTGAAGGTACACACTTAATAGAAGAGGAAAAAAATAAAATATTTCATTTGAAATACTGGCACAAAATATTTGAACTGCTCATTAAGTGAGTTCTGTCCATGCTTTATCCAGCAGATATCACCCTGATTCTCAAGTCTCAACTTGCAATCTCAGTTTTTATTTGTAAATTACTGGGTTTCTAAAAATTCAGAGCTATCTGGCTCTCCACAAACACCATAGCATGAAATCCTACTGATAAGCCCATGGCTCACCAGCATCACTTGCAATATCTAGAGTCACTGTATAGACTTCTATCATTTCAGCTCATAGAATAAAGCAACAATAGCACCTTTCTCAACAGGAACCAGTACTTCAAGGAAAGAAGATCATACTTCGACAGTAGATTTTGATGGCATTTTTTAAATAACAGAAGAAAGATGCAATTAAGGAGAGGAAAACATGCTCAAAATTTTATACAGAGCAATACATATTCACTTCCTTTCCAGAAACAGCCAAACCATTTTGATCATAACATTTCAAACATTTTGCCTCAGGAGGAAGCCCAACATGGAAAACATTAACTCAAACAGTTAGAGTCTGTGAAGATTAAAAACAAATTTAAAAAATCTTGTTTACAATAGTTTATAAGTGAGAATCAGGCAGTCTTGATGGCAGTCAATATTTTCTGACCTACCTAGAATACACACGCACACACTGTTCTATGCGGTGTTTCGCTTGCCATGCAGCTTATTTTAATTCTCTCCTAGCATGTTGTCTTCGGTGTTGAGGGGGTTTATTATTTATTTATTTTAAATAATATTCCTTAGCTTCCCTTAAATAATATACAGATGACTAATCACTGTGGCACAAAGGAAAGATATGTCAGGTAAAGTAAACATTCTGAAAAGAATGAACCCTTGAGCTATCCCTGCCAAATACTCTTACCTGGAACTGTCACAATGATTGCAGTGTGACCAAAGGAGGAGCCTTTGATGACTGAGGAGTTATCTGAATTAGTAAACTACTTGGTGTGTAGAAAAGACTAACTGCAAGTTAGTTTAAAGCAGTGGCATTTAATAGAAATGATAGAACCAGGGGGCTGGCTTTCTTGACTATAACATTGAGGCTATCAAATACGTTTTTCAAAATGTGAGCAAGCTTTACTGCCACTTGTTCAACGTGCTTAAATAACACAAATGTAATGGCTGCTTTTTTGGCTGAACAACATCATATTGGTATGGTTTATAAGGGGCTGAAGCTAAAACTAGAACTGCAACTTCCCCAGTACTAACACAGAAAAAGGACATCCAGTGCCCCATACCCCTTCCAAATCAGACTTTATAAAACCAAATGTGCAGAACAGTGTTCTATGTTTAAGATCTTCAGGAAAAAAATAATTCCTCAATATTATTATGTTACTCTCAACACGAAAGAGGACGCAACCAGGCTTAGTTGTGCTGAAACAATAGGTTTTAGGTGTGCTATGGCACAAATGACTTTGTTCTTTCAAGTTTGTAAAAACTGTTCTTGTGCCCAAATCAAGTCCAACTCCTTAACCTAACGTTGGCCACTCCGTCTGGAAAGCAATTTTACCCTAATTCTAAAGTAATGCTTGCAATAACCTCTCCATATTTCATTTGTTGTTCTTAGCTGCCAGTACTCTCATTTTATGTGCTTTACCTGTATTTTGATGCTAAGTCCAGTCATCTGAGTAACAATTCTGAAGTCCTGAGATCTGCTGTACAAAGCAATGTGAAGATCAAAAGAGGACCCTTTCTGGATTAATGGAAGTCTGAAGCCTAATATATCAGACATAGCTGGCATGTAGTCTGTGACAGTGTTTGAGAGACCAACATCCCATCCATCCCAGAGTCCCCAAAGATTTGGGTCACTCACACTGTGTATGCAGCCCAGAGGAAGAGCAGACAGCACACAGGCAGGCTGAGAGACAGCAAAGGCACACAGATCTCATCTACTTGAGAAACAGTGTCTCCCATCCTGAACCTCATCTGCAAAAACTGAACTCCGTCCTGTCACCAACAGATCACTGTTCAAGAACAAATGATTCCTAACCAAAATATATGAGATGGCAGAGTCCACTTCGATGGTTACAAAACTGAATCCACAGTGTTGAGCCCCTTCACAACCTGTCTACAATACTAAATACAATACCTCATACAAGAAATAACTGATGTCTCAGCAGTAGGTTTAAAACTTCTAGTTTGTCAGGGCAAAGTAATTAAAAAAAAAAAGCAGCAACTTAAAATTGACAGTTTATTACTCCTCTTGCCACAATTCCTTACAATACT
Source organism: Aegotheles bennettii (assembly GCA_013398125.1). NCBI lineage: Eukaryota > Metazoa > Chordata > Aves > Caprimulgiformes > Aegothelidae > Aegotheles > Aegotheles bennettii. The sequence continues at coordinate 1,513,329 of VZRW01013440.1, read as the reverse complement.
TCGTCATCCACAGTGGTCTTCTTGTTATCAGGCAGCTGATATTTTCCTCTTCCAGATGTATTCCCATATACTTTGTGCTATAGACAGTAATGCTTTGTTTGGTCCTCACAGGCGTTGGAATATAGATAGGCCCGTGGAACGCAGCTGGGAGCTGCATATGCAGAAATGTCTGTGCTGGATCTGAAAAGAGCAAACCCACTTCAAAGGAGTAATGGAGAGAGTCAGAAGTTGGTTGGACAAGAAGGATGATGTGAGAAAAGGGAAAAGATAATGGGAGCTTGTGGTTTGCACGTGACACTCATGAGAGGATTAATAAACATAATTATAAGCAGCTAGCAAGAGTGTCCTCCCAGGTGGCCTGCATCTGACCTATGTTGGTAGGAGCTCCTTGGAGCACACAGTCCAGCATGAATTTCCAGTAGTTTGTTCTGATGGTAAAATATTCCTAATCTGATAATACGCTGCTGGCAAGAATCAGCGAGAGTTAGAGAAAATTCTCAATGTCATTTTATATAAACTCAAACTTCTAATATGATCAGCTACTTATTTCTTCACAGACACACCTCTGAAGTACACAATCCAGTGATTTACTTCAGAAAAATAGCATCTATTACACAATAAAGAGAAATGCAAGCTCCTTCATTTACTTTTCAAGTAATTAATCTAATTACTCCTAAATTAGAGGAACATCCACTTTAAAACAACAGAGTAGAGCCATCATCTTATTTGTTCTGGAGGCAGAGGAAGAGAACATCTTTTACACTTCTCTACGGCAGAAGACAGCTGACTGGAGAAGGTAGGGGTGTACACATCCACAGAAGAGAGAAGGGAATTCACACACAAAACTGTAGCTGAGGAAACAACAGGCTGAACTCTATCGGGCACGTGAGGATGACTTATGGACTTGGAAGGTTGTGTTTCAATGAAGAGGTTCAATAGAGAGCTGGTATGGAAAAATGACTAATTTCTCTTATATGGTTTTATGCCTTGGAAGTGGCATTAGAACAACTTGCAGCTACGTGCTGCATTCTCCAACTCTGTATCTGCCATTTTGCTAGTACCTCTAGAGTACCACCTAGACCTTACTTTCCTTATCTGCAGATTGTCAATGTCACATCAATAAATTCAATACTTTTATTAAAAAAATAATATAATCAATTGTGTGACTTACCTGTGCTGTAAATGCTTTGCCTGCCAGATTATCTGCCATTTGAGAACACTAGAAAAAAACCACAAACAACAAAACAGACAGTTAGCAATTAACCTTATTTAAAGATTATCTTGTCCAGTCAAATATACAGAAAATCTCTTAGTACCATCCTCCTGGCAAGATTAAGGAATAGTAATGCCAGATCTCTAATAAAAAGTGAATGTTTTATCACTCTGAAATCTGGTTCATAATTGATAATTGGTACCTTTCTTCCATTTACAGTTTTCATATAATGCAAACACTTATATACTCCAAGTCAATAAGGTACAGAAAGATAAGCTTCAAATATGTTATGGACAAGCAGCATAAACTAGAGCTCAGGACCTCCAGGCCTGTCTGAGCCTTTGGAAACAATTAAGGTTTATGATGGTCAGCCATTGTCTCGAGGGAAATACACTTAGCTTTGATGAGATAATGCACTCTAAATGTCATGAGTTTTTGTAGCAAAAGTACGACCTGCAAATGCACAACCACCCTTCACAATCCAGCTTTCGAGAATACAATTATCAAATCCAAATTACACACCTTACAGATCCCAAATGCACCTACATTACAGACCTTGAAATAGAAAACCTGATTCTTACACAAAAGCATAAGAATTTGTTTAACCCTGTTCAATAAACTTTAGATGAGGCTCAACAAAACGCTAAAAATAAGGTCCAAGGAACTACTAAAGGTAGAATACTATTTCTTGAAAATTCTGAAGCTCTGCAAAACAGAGAAGTTTCATCAAAACAAGGGCAACTGCAGCCAGTCTAAAACAGTCTGAAGTAGCCTTCAACTGCTGAGAGAGAGTGTGCCAGACTCTTCTGAAAGGTGCACAAGTAAAAGGATGACAGATAATGGACACCAAGTTGCAACAAGGAATATTGCAACTAAATATTGTTAAAAGAAAGAAAAACCACCATGAGGATAGTGAAACTGTAACAGGTAGGCCAGAGAGGTCATGCAATCCCTGTCACTGGAGATGTTCAAAACTTGACAGGACCAGCCCTGAGGAACCTGGTCCAAGTTGGCCTTGTTGTGAGCAGAGTGCTGATACTCATGAAAGTGCCTCAGTTCTTGCTGACTCGCTTGAGGGCTCACAGGCTTCGCCCAGCTCTGAGGTGGGGGTGAAGCAGGCCACTTGTCAGAAGAGACCAAAACCTCCCTTTCCATAAACAAGTGCAAATTTTAACCTGGAACAACCTTGATCTTGTATTTTGTGTATCAGAATTAATGGTGGTTCAAAGTACATCAAATTAACTGAGTAAGTTTTCTACCAAGAAAGACTACATTTCCAACAGGCAGCTACTCGAATCGTAACTGCATCTTCCGCCTGAGAAAGACTGTGAAACAAGCATGTTACATGCTATTTCATAGATAAAGTACTTACTGTAGTTTCTTAAAACCCTGTAAAAGGTGAGATGTGGCACAGAAAAGAGACAAAACTAAAATACCCTGCTGCACTTATTTGGTTTCCAAACAGAAGGCTCAAATGAAGGGACGGGAGTGGTTTAAGTCCATAGTAAGTGTGGCTCCATTGCAGAAATGCTGGAAACATCACATCATCCCAGATTCATTAAATCAATTGTCAATTCCTAGATAATCATGACAGATTGCCATAGAGGGGGCTTAGATTAATTATCAATTTTATGTAAGAAAAGGAAAGATTAGCTAATATTTTTCCAGAAAATCTGAGGGCAGCCTTTCTGAAACACTTCTTGTTACTCAAGAAGGAAATGAACACAACATCTGAAGAAGTGTAACACTGAGGCACATGCTGTTCTCAGAAAGTGACTTGTCTGTGGTCTCAAAAGCTGAAATAAGAGCCAGTTAAGATTTCATCTCGGAAATCAGAGGACTAGGTCCCAATAGTAGGAATGCAGTCAACATAATAACTCTGAAGAGAACATACTGTCTTATATGGGTTTTATATTTGCTTCTACAGGCAGCTCCAGAGACTGTTAAACACAGAAATCAAAATAAAATGATCAGAATAGAGGGAACTTAATAGCAGATTGAAATTTGGAAGAAAGTTTTGAATACAAGATTACACTGAATAAAACACTAGGGTGGATGACAGGAAAGATAACATAGGAAAGAAATGAAACCACTTAAGGTTTATGAAGCATTTCTTTTTCTCACTGTTCATTTCTTCTGTTACCTGACCTTCTTGTTACAGAGTTGCAGAAACCAGCATTTCAAACTATCCATATTTAAAAGTAATCCCTCCAGGGTATCCTCAATTTAAATAAGGCTTTGAGGGTTTTTTGTTTGTTTTGAGGATTTTTTGGGGTTGGGTTTTTTTTTTAGTTGTGCCTTCTGTGACATGCCCACCAATGTACCAGATGAAACATGCCAGTCTCAGTTTTCAGCTCCTCTCCTTCCTTCATCTCCAATGAGTCTTATATAAATCTTCCCGGCTGGAACTGTAGGTAGTCTGCATCATGGGGAACATTTTTCTCTTACATCTTAGAATCTTATAATTTATAACATGAAATTTAAACCAACATAAACTAGTAATTCAATCCCTATATTCCAATTTAATGAACTAGAGGCTTCATTGCTTTATTGTTTTGTGCCACTGGACCAATCATTTGGTTTACAGATGGAATGTACTTCTTTGTTAATAAATAAACACATAAAAATATAAAGGTATCCTCAATGCAATTATGCTGATGTCCCTCAGGAACCAGAATGCAATTATTTAAAATATTATTTTCTTAGATTACTCTCCAGAAAATAAGGAAAGAAATATGAAATTTGTGTCCTTTAAGCTTAAGCTCATTTTAAGAGCAGCAACAGTGATGCAGTTAGTCCCCAGTGGCAACTGAGAAGCACTTAGCCAGAAAATTGTTATTGGATTACAGTTCTGGCTTCATAAAATGTGGCTAAAGATCATTTTAGACATCTATGGAATGACCCATTGTCAAAACTGGTATGACAAACAAGTGACAAAGTTATTCTATTTGGCCATTTTGAGGAGTTTTCAGATCACAAAGGTAACTTGGGGCTGTATCAGCCTACACAGTTTTGATTCAATTACAAAAATAACTCACTATAAAAAGAATTCTAGCATAAATAATTGAATCTCTAAGGAGGAAAAGAAAAATCCCCACAAACGTACATGTACTTTCAAGTGTTCCTGACATATAAGGAATTGTGAAGTGATAGGGTGATCAGAAGTCAATTCTGACACCAAGAACTACCTTTCAAACTGACTGGTCGTCTTTATTAAAATAAACAAGATGAAAAGGGCACCAAAGGACACAGCTTGATTCTTAACAATGCACAAACTGAAACCACTTAGATACCACTAAGGTTCATACAATCCTTCTCATTTCACTTTACAGTCTTTTTCAAACAGATTATTTCCTGGATGAGAATCCTGTCTCCCATATTTTAATCTGCCAGTAAAAAAGAGTAACTAATACAAACATATATCAGATGCACATATGCATACTTAAATAAACGCAAACAAGAAATAAAACCTTTCACCTTTGCATTTGAGGCCGCAAGTGACCACTGGCAACACAATAAAAATTAGGATCTTAATCAAAAACCTAGCATGGGATTTAATTTCTTCATGTAAACTCTTTGTCATTTTTCTTCTCTGCCCATTACATGGTATGTCTTTGCTCATATAATTACATAATTAACATCCTTAGCACCTATTTCATCGCTTGTTAGTTTTGCTAAATATAAATACAGACATGCTCAAGGAAACAAACCTGGCAAGTGAAGAAGCATAACCAATTTAAAGGAAAAATAATCTATTTACATACTGAAAATCAGTATGTATCACTGCATATTACTAGATGCTTGTAATGCACATAATGGCCCTCTGACTAGAAGTGCCCGTGCAAGAACAGCTTTTGGTAGGATGACAGAGATCGCCTAAAAGTGTTGGTACAAGGAGGTCTTGGTTTCGTTTGTCAGTAATCACTCATGCAGCCTGTAGCACCAAAGGGCAGTAGTGGTAGCTGCTCTCACAACACTGTTGGTTCCCAAATGATTTTTCTGAAAATCAAAAGGACTGGGGATACAGGGGGGTAGGAGGATGAAGGGGGGAGGAGAAGAAGATAAATTTGGCAGCTAAAGACCCGTAAGATTTTTGCAATTTATGCTACATACCAAAGCTACATCATATAACTGAGAACACTGCATGCCTATAATCATAATTCAATTGTAGATGTGAGTTTGAAGATTAGGGGGTTCCTCCCTCACACCTCTGCCATGGAAGAAGAGAGGAAAGTAGCAGAAAGTCTCCAATAAACAAAGCAGATTCTCGTTCCAACTGGGAAATTCCCAAAGTTTTAATTGATCTGCCCTTGGTGAGCAAATTGGCAGTTTTATTTCTTCCTCCACAGTGTCGAAAGAGTAATTCTGTTCGTTCTTGTGAAAAAGGAAAATTTCAGATGGGTTCCATTTAACAGGGTCAGAGAGACCAGATCTATATTCATCCTAACATATGGACCCTCGCATTTATGGTCAGATTTTAAAACTCTTACAACAAAAATTACTTAGTTCCTTGAATGATTCCACTAGGTCATGGAGGATGGTGTTATTAAACCAAAGTAAGAAGATCACTAACTGTTGTTTGCAACACAAACATATTTCAAACTTACTGCTTCCATACAGAAGGATATTGTTTCTCTATACAAGTCCAAAATGTTATTTGATACAGCAGCTAGGGAAGAGAACTAGTCTCTTTTCAAAAATCCTTCTCATTAAGAGTCAGTATCAAACTTGTTTTGTTGCATTTGCTAGGAAGTATAATTCTGAGCTATACCAAAGTCTGTTCTCAAGCATACTGTGCTGACCTGCTTATCTCTAGAATTCTGTTTAATTATCCAAAAGTGTACAAGAAAGTGGAACAGTCCAGTTTGAACATCACAGTGCTGTCTCAGCAATTTCTGCACCCAGCACATGCTATTTCAACAGCCAGTGATCACTGGAGTTAAAGTGCATGCAACCAGCTGAATAGGATGCAATTCTTATTCTTATGATGAATATCAGGGTCAGAGGTGAATGCCAGATAACATATAGCAGATGTGGAGGGAGTAGAAGGAATTCTGTTTACTTTGGGTGGCCACCTATGTTTCAAGGGGGGAGGACGGGGGCAAGCTAAAAACTGCAAGATAAAGACTGTTAAAGGGACTGTATTGTACAATATTTTGCAGGACAAAGCTACATACTTGCACATCACCATGAACTATTATTGAAACATATGAGAGAGTTCAGCCCAAATTAACCATTCATGGAATGTGACTCTTCAGGAAACAAATGAGAAAGACTTTTTAAGAACATATCCCATATTCTGTGATGGTTTCAGCTGATACTGAGAAGTTGTATTTCTTTTTGCATTGACTGTATTTCTTTCTATTTCAGGATTTTTTTAAGGGACTAGCAGCAAAGCAGCCTTACCAAGTGGAAATGGAGAAAGTCTGATCTGAACCTGAGGGAAATTCTAGATAGCTACTAAGAAGACTACAAGATGCACATGACAGCACATTTAAAATCTGTCATTATGGGACAAGAAAGTACTGCAAGTCATTGCTAGCTGCTTGGGCTAGATTCTCAGCCCTGTAGGCCAGGTTGTGCAAAAGGAACTTGAAGCTGCTCCAAAGACAGTGGATGACTCTTCCAAAGATGATGTATGGATCAGGAGATTTACAGGAACTCCTCAAGCTGGTAAAACTATTAGCAGCAATTGAGCTGCTCAGTTTTTCATGGCCCATGGTAAAGGATGAGGAACATTTCTCCTCAGTACCATCAGCTCCTAATTCTCAAGCAACAAGGAAACAGCCTTTGTGACTAAATTCAGCTACTGTGAGAGACAGGTGAGAAGACTGATCACTTCAGGTATACCAATGAGCTTACTGTATGAAGAATGAACTTTGTTTCCCCTGCTTCCTCTTGCCCTCCCAAAGAAATCATGAAAGTCATTAAGCATCTTGATGTTTTCCATATGGATGTTTCTACAAGTTATAAAAGGTCAAAGTGGACCGGTTAGGAGAACTTAACACCATCAGAAAGAACTGGAAAAGAAGGGCGGTAGGGAAAGCAGCTCACTTAAAAGAAAAAAAACACCCCCAAACCAAACTATCTTGATACAAGTTGTACAAGTTGCATTTCTCAACAGGCTACAGACACTTACTTCCCAGATTACTGAAATCAAATGCCTTTGTGAAGACTGCCACAATAAAGTCTCAACAAATGGATGGATAGGTTTTTGTTGAAAATTTTCCCCCAGATAATTTCCATGCATTTTTTTAGAACAGGTCTAGTAGCTACATCCACTTAATATGATGATCCAGTCAGTGCTCAAAACAGTGCTCAAATGGGAATATCTTTATAACTTCTCAATAGTCTTTACAGAAAAATCTAATAGAGGCTGGTAATCTCTGGAACAACAGATCTTAGAAAATAGCTGTGAGGAGGCAAGTTCAGACCAAGCAGGAAATAAATAAATAACTCCCACCACATAGCTATCCACCAGTTAGCCTGCTAACTGTGTAAATGACTTGTCACATTTATTCCTTTATAATCTTTGCTCTGGATATTGAAGATTCAATCTCATTTTTATGGGTGAAGTACACAGCAAGGAAGTAAGTTTGGCAAATGATCTCTGAACTACTCTGAACTCTTTGAAGATACAGTTGTACTACATTTTTAAAGATATACACTGTCTCATTTAGATGATGGATTGAAGTGGAGAATGGAGGACAAGTAGAAAATCCAATAGTTTTCAGTTCTAAGCCTTCTATGCAATGTACATCTTTTAGGTAACATGAAAGATAATTCGAAAATATCCTAATTCTTTAAAGCTGAAATGTATTTGCAGCATAAAGCAACCATTCTTTCCCAAAATCAAAACAATCTGCAGAAGTAACTATGATACTGCTAGAGTTTGGCTGAAACAAATGAGCAAAAGAATAATAATTTCTTAGAAAGTGGTAGGGAATGAACCCCCCCCTCTCCCCCTATATTAACTTTTGGTCTGCTGCCATACTTCCACTTTGGCAATGAAAGGAATGCTGTGGGCACCATGTAAAGGTACATGTGGCAGCCTGAGGTTTAAAGTAGACATTCCTTATCTTTGACAGATGGTTAATTCATGGTCATTATTATTAAATTCAATTGCTTGATAATTTAGATACGACAAATGTGTGTAGGAATATATGCCAGGGCACCCTTCTAGGAATCCCAAAATGCAATATCCCCTCCATGCCTTCACCATACATTCTCATGCTGAGTGTGACAGATGGAAACAAATGTAGACTTTCTGAGCTCTTCAACTCCCTTGTGCCACTCTCGTTACATTACAGAGTGGTTCTAGAGAGTTGCTGTGTCCAGACCTAGGGATGGATGAATGGGCTTGGCTAAAACAACCATTTTGTTCAGAAGTGTAATATAAGCCAAATTTTTATAATTTTTTTGAGGCCTAACTTTTCCATTTCTATTGTTGCAGGTATCACAACTTAAGCAATAATAGGGAACTAATTTGCACACAAAGTCACAGTTTGAATGGCAATGAGTACTGTTAGGTCTATTTAAAGGTTGTCTGTAATGTCTTTAAAGCAGACCATATCCGATTAAATATCTGTATCAATGATCAGCTGCACACCTACTTCTACCACACAGAGTCACAAAGTGAGGGCACTCAACAAACTGCCTTTCTCTCTCCATTACCATCCCCTATCCTGAAGCTACTCCATTTTCTCATGTGGTGACAGGCATAAAGATCTCTTGGCAAACATTTCTTAAATAAATAAAATTTTTAAAAATTCCCTTTCCTTTCTTTCAGTTGCTACTGAACTTCTCTCTTCCCACTGATATTTCCAAACTGGCTGGCACAAGAAAGCACCTCAAAACACCTCTGTAGCTCACTCACTGAAATTGAAAGTCTTCCATTGACTTCAAAGACATTTGGATCAGGCCCAAAGTCAGCATCCTAACATGCTAGCACAGACTACCAAGCTACAACACTGGCTGGAATCCATGTCATTTATATGCTATTGCAAAGGCAGTGCAGGAAGCTTACACAACTGCAGGTCTCTGAAAGGTTGCGTTGTTCTTTCCTTGTTAGTTTGCAGAACATTTTGTGAAGTTCCACTAATTCCTGTGCTGATGCAGGTTAATTTACAGGTTTCTCATCTGAACCACAAAATCCAGGTATCACAAGCCAGCTTTGCCTTTGACATCTTATGTGCATATTTTTCTATGTTTCCTCCCTGCCCAGAAATTTCATAGCCTTCATGCCTCTCTATAAAGCCCTGAGTCACCATATTTTTAGTTAGAATATGAACCTTCTAGAAGAGACACCTTGCCTTTACTTGTTAGTAACTCACTTTGGTACACTAGTGGCACTGTATAATAGGAAAGAATAAATCACAACAAGAGTAAGTAGGAAAAGCCTCTGCGCTCTTTTTCCATCATGGCCATTTATCCTAATTGGAGTGCTTGCAAGACAAAAAAACTCCCAGCAAATGTGTGAAACCTAAGCCTTACCTGCAAGTTTGGAAAGTACCTCAGCCACAGAGGGAACTGAATCTAACCTTCTTTACGCTTAAGGCAAGTGAATCCATTAAACCAGTTCAGATAAAATATTCACAGGATCTGTTTGAAAGACCTGTGTTAGCACCTGAACCAACATCACCATTTGTATGTCTTTCACATCATCTTAAACTATAACTGCTTCAAACCACAGGTACAGTGGACCTGCTAAGCTCTCTCAACTCCTAAAGCAAGAAGAGTTAAAGAACAAAACATCTCAAAAGTCTTTCTCAACATCTCATACAACCTACCATTAGGCAAGCAACTGCTTTGACATCTGGTGGCATTAAACTGTCTTCTCCTTTCCTTACTCTCTAGTTGAGTTTGTAAACTACACCTATAAGTGCTTGTAGAACTGAAGTAAAACTAATAGAAGAGTATCATAACCTCAACAGCATGGTGCCATATAGGGCATCACCCAGAGTTAAAGATAAGCAAAGCTGGAGAACAAAGCTTTGTGCAAGTTGCCCTCACCTTTTGGATCCAGGTAAACACACACTTCTGGTAAGCATTCAAATCTTTCAAGTCACAAAAGTGCAGCAAAACATCACAACTCATCTCTTCTCCTTTTCAACAGATAAAGCATTCTTTTGCTTTCAATTAAAAAGATTAATAAAGTAAGAGAACACATCAGGTTTGCATCAATCATTGCCCATGTGGTTCTTATTATTGTAATTAAAAGTTATCTCCTCAAAATTGTTGGATGAAAGTGCCATGATCTGCAATTGAAAACACATTGAACAGAGTTATCCAATTTATTTGACTGTTTTAAGACAGTCAAATTTAAGAACACTGTGGAGGTAATGTATTTGAAAGAGTCCTTAAAGGCAATCTGTCAACTGTCCTATGAATCCTCTATTCAAGAATGTGAATATTGCTAAGGTTTTTCTTAAAAAATGTTGTTTTTTTTTTTTAAAGAAAAAAAAGCTATCTCAAACTCAGCCACTGAAATTCAAGGCTTTATCTTGAGAGTTCTGTAGGCCCTGTATATATTAAGAGGGTTCAGTTCCCCTAGAATTGAGTCTTAATGTGTTTAGATTTTCACACTGAATGGGCCAAATTTCAAATAATCCTGAACAAACCTGGTTCTTTTGCTGACATATCACCCCATATTTCACAGAAAATAATGTTCAATTTTTACTTGCAAGCTTTCACAATATATGGAATTTTGGAAATGAGTGATCTAAATAGGGAATTTTTGCATATGCAGGGCTGTAGACCTACAAATCTGGGAAAGAGAGACACGCAGCAAATAGTTTTTATAATTTAATTACAGTCCCTTTCTTTCAGGCATTAGTGTACAATATTTTTAACAGCCAGCTAATTACACTAAAGCTAGCAGCATGCCTAAAGCAAACCCTTTTTAAAGCATTCTTCATGTAAAGTAACTGTTAGAAGTTTTTTTTCCCCCCACTTTCTTCCTATTCTTTCTCTGTGCTGAATGCACGTCTTACATTTTGGCATAGGATACAGTGACTTCATGTAGCTCTGTTCAGAATTATCCAGGTGTAAAACCACTCACTAGCTTTCAAGAAAAATTTCCTGGATGCTATTAAAAAAAAAAAAGGAGAATCCTAATTGGCAGAAAGGTACCTCCTGTAATAGAAATGAAAACCCTTTTATTTAACACATCACAGGAAAATACTAAAGGATGTTAAAGAAGGACTTGTTTGGATTTTATTGTGAAAGAAATAAAGTTTTCCTTCCAACTGTATTTAATTTGAATTCTGCTACCTGTTTCGTCCTGTAGCTTCTGAAAACCAGTGGTCTCTAGCATCTTCTTTCCAGTTACTGACAGACAGCTTGATCTGTGGGCACTGGATTAACATGACAGTGCATTTACACAACAAGAAACGGACAGTCAGTCTCCAAAGGCTATGTAGAAAACTAAAAGACACTGTGTAATTCATCCTACAATCCTCAGCTATAAAACCCTACTTTTTTAATTTTAATTTTTGCTCAGATGGAATTACCCAACTCTCAGGAAAAGCACAAGGAAAATGAAACGAGAGAAATGGAGGATTGTTAAAGAAGACTATGGGAGGAAAGTGGCATAACATAATCACTGTGGCCCTCTAAAATTTCTTATAGAAAAAATTATCGGGTATCAAAAAAAAAATGTGGAGAAAAGAGAAACAGTGACGCTGAATATGACAAAAAGCTTGTTTATGTTTAATACATAGGATAAATTGTTCAAGGACAGCTAAATGTGACCCATTTAATATACCAAGGTCTCCAATATCTATGGTACTCTGCTGAGTAAGTGCTGATTATGCAAATTAAAGCTGCCTGGGGATACACAGTGCTTTTTAGTTACAGTTTGAATTTTCCAAGTTCTCAAAAAACTTTTAGAGATGTGGGTACATGTTACAGGGTCACTAGGGCTACTTCCATTTCTTCAGTTGTTGGCTCATTTTGAAAATTCATCTGTCTGACACTCTTGAGTCTTCTGACACACATCCATATTCAGGAATGTAAAAATCTAATTATTGCTACTAGCTGTGTAATTTAAAGTACAGATGGGAAGTCAATTTGAAAAGGTATCCCAAGACTAATATTTGAGCTTCAACAGGAATGAGGAACAAAAATCTAGTGGTCATTGTGACTCTAATTAACTCAAAAGTTCAGTAGAGTCTAGCAGTCATCAAAAGTAATGTAGATTATGCCCTCAGTATACACTGTATTCAAGATCTGATACCTTCTGGACTCCCTTACATTTATTAGCTTAGTTTCTTACCCAGTTTGCAATATGCTTACAAATCCCACTAGCTATAGTTTGTGTTCATTATGTCTGAGCAAATGCAAGGAATTCCAAATTACACATCACCTCTGAAACTGGCATCAAACACCCAATCAAAACTTTACAAGTTTGGTGAAGATTAGAGTATGAAATGAAAAGGCTAAGAAAAATATACAAGAAGTTAGGAAAAGCAATGCCGGTTTAATAAGGGTACAATGTGCCCACTGTCTGAATACAAAAGGGCAGGCAATCCATTTTTATAATTTTACTATAATTATATAGATTCTAACCTACAGGGAAATTATGCTCTAAAACATGTCGCCCTAACCCCCATTCCCCAAACATTTCTCTAAAAGATTAAACTGTGCCTTTTCCTATGGCTATTTTTAGTAATGGCATAAGTAATTAAACATTCTGTGGTCTCAGGCCCCAAAGAAAACATCACCCTGGGTTCTGGATGTATTCCATGATATCTTGAAACATTCTTTAAAAACGTATGCAGCCAGTGTTGCAATTCCCACCAGATCTGCAGGGACCCATTAGGATCACCAGGGAAGTGCTTGGTTGTGACAATGCAAGCAATTTAACATTACTGGAGCTGAGGCATGACACGGTGTGAAGTTGCTATTGTTCTCCTTGGTTTCTCTCAAGATGCTCAAGTTCAAATCTACTCACAGCCTAACTCATAGCTGAAATCTGAACCAGAGCTTGCAGCCTCTCCAGGGAATGTCCCAAGCACCTGATAAAAACCTGCTCCCAGGAGAAGCTGCTTTGAATCCCTGTTTTTGTACATTCTCCATGAAAAGAGGACTAATTAATTGTACGCTCCCATGTACCTCTTCTCCATTTTGCAGGTCTGCAGTGTCAACCAGGTCACAGGAATGATTTGAGTTAAAAAGAGAAGCCACCTCACTCCAACCCCAGTAAAAGCAGTTGTCTTTAACTCGGATCATTTCAGCACCTGGAGGTTCATGGCAACGCCACCTCCCAGCGAGCAGTACTGGCAGCAGCACACACAGAATGCAGATAGCATTTCACCACTGCAGGATATGTGGCCTCAGAGACACAGGACTTGTTCAGCAGGACACACACAGACCAGTGAACGGCACTCAGCTCCTTCCCATTTCAGCTGGGAACTCTAAACACAGGGCCATTATTTGTTCATCTTATCAAGCTACTCTTTAACTCCAGTTCTTTCCTTTATCAGCACCTGACATCAAACAGTTAATTCTCCACAGAGCAAATGAAGTGGTTTCAGTACTTTCATTTAAGAGAGGTGGTTTTTTAAATGAATCCAATCTGATCCAGATTTTCTTTTCTTTTTCAGTTTGCCTGCCATGCCGCAAAATCAATTATCTACAGAATCCTAGTTTACATTAAGAGTTAGTGGGGTAACAACTGTGGTCCATCTTGCTATACAGTCCACACCTTAATAAGATTTTATTTTGATCTTTTAATGATTTATCATCTTTCCCCTCATTTTTACTATGGACAAGTTCAAAAATTTGACATGTAATGAAGAAGAATATGCACTGCATACACGAGCTACACTCAGTAAGCAACGGATGTAGGTGGGCTGTTTAGCTTCCTATCCAGAAAACCATTAGGTATCTTGAAGGTACTGTTGAAACTGATATGCTATTTTTAGAGACATGTTGTCTCACATCCAGAACAATTACTGCATTTTATTTTACATATGCTAAGTAGAAGATTAACAGGGGAAAGAAATTGGGGGGTTTTCTCCCCAAAGATGACCATGAAATACTAAAATAAAGATTGCTAGGAGCCATTTGATTACAAATCTTTTTTGAACTGTTTTTGCAACTGAAAAAAAGGATTCTCCTATATTATCCTTGTGTTTACCAAAATAGAAGCTGCTGTATACTAATGGATGCCTGCTTCTATACCTCACTTAGTATGATTTTCTTCCCCTTGCAGAAACAAATTTACTTACAAGGTAATTGTTGCAAAACACTTTCAAATGACTGTCTGTAAGGAAAACAACCTCAAGTCTTAATGCCAAGTCACTGGCACAGCTAATAAGTGCAATGGCGTTCAGTCTAGACACTGGAACAGCTAAGGCTATGAGACAGAATGCTTCCTTGCAAAAATGTCATTTCATTAGCTAACAAGTGAAAAAGGATGCTTAATGTATACTAATTTTGTGTGTGTGTGTATACATATCTAGCACTTGTGTGCAAGTACACATAAGCATTGACAGAGAAGGATACTCTTCTACACAGGGCACTGAGATAGTCCCTGCTAGTGATATTCCATGTACGTTTGTGTACTTGTAAAAATGGTCCAAGATACAAAAAGTTCAGAGTGACAAACTAAAAAGTGAAAAAAAGATCAAACATACTAAGAGAGAGTACACTTAAAACCCCATTTATTAGTATTAACAGTTATGGTGTGAGAATGACAGAAAGTTGAACTTGTTTAGTTAGTGTTTTTAAGCCACAGAGACAAAGTGTGTTTCCTACAGACACTATAAAAAACTGCACTGCGGAAGCATTTATACGGTACAACTTTCAAAGTGCACAGTGAGGTTTTATAGCTATCTCAGACCCAGAGGGCTAAATCCCAAGCTAGAGAAATCAACACAGTTCCACTTAGTCTAGTAGCACTACACCAATTTACACCACCCAAGGATCTAGCCCAGGAAGTGTAATGGGACTCCTGTGGCCTCAGCTTTCACAGAACAATCTGATACTATATAACATAATCTGACAAACCCAAGAAATTAGAAATTAAGGCTTCTGCACTCTCAGTATTTCACCCAGTTGTGTTTAAGTGCATTGCTGCAGAGGCCTTGATATTACACAGTCAGTGCACCGAAACAGAGCCACAAGAATTTTCTTCTTGCTCAGAAAAAGATCCTATTAATTCCAATGGGACTCATCCTCATTTCAGTGAGATCTTATTTAGGCAAAGGGTGGGCTGGGCTGAGTGACCTCTGTGATACTAACATGTAAAGGCTTTTCGTAGTCTGATTCCAGACGATACCTTCCTGTGTGCTCTGGCTCTGATGTGGGCAACAAGCTTTGTTTAGCTGGGGTCCCAAACAGCAACATTTAGAGCTGGATACCAATTTCCTCTTACACTGTAAAAGATGTCCCTGAACTTCAGAACCAGAATGTTATTCTTGGCTGACCAAGATCAAATAGAGGGATACTGTATAAATAGAAGTAATTTTGAAAGAATCTCAATATTCAAGCACATTTTCTCAGCTGGCACAAAACCAACACCACAGCATTTACTTCAGTGGGCCTGAAAAACTCACCTGAGTTGAAGGACTGACCCTTAAGTGTCTACAACCTCTGCTAAATGACATGGTATCAGTGACATGAAGTACTAGGCTCTGGCTGAAATTTCATGAAAGACAGATTAAAGGCCATCACTGGACAGAGACCATAGGTCAAAAACATATTTCAGAAAAGAAAACGTCATGTTTCAAGTTAGAGTTCTCTTCACAATGAAAGGTGACCTTTGATATCATTCTTGCCTTGCTCTTTGTATTTAAACTCTTTTTGCTTTCAGCACAACTCAAACACAGATGAGCGCTGTCTTCATCCTTTCTTTAGCATCCCAATTTCAATATTCCACTCAACCATCATATACCCCAGCAGTCCCCTACTGTGCATCTGTCCCTCAAATCTTAAATACCTGTCCTCCCAATCTGTTCTGAGGCAGAGTCCAAATGAGTTTTGTGCATGTAAATTCTATTATCTACATGCATAAATGACAGAATCTACTGCCTATGCATGCAAATGTTAGCTATCTAGACAAACCAGGGTGCCACTGTGCATTAAGGGGCAAAGGTTTTTCATACACAAAGGGAAGTCTATTAACTGTACCTTTGAAATTGTGGCCCTCAAATTATGTGCAAGAAAAAGATACACCCCTGCCTGTGAAGAGTAGGTATTTCCAACAAGTATAATTTTCATGTAGCTTAAATCTCTGGATAACCTTCAGAGGTTGAGTTACCCTTGCTTAACAGCTCTTCAGGATTCACCTGGCCTTTGGTAATGCTAAAGCATGTGTGCAATCTGTCCAGTTAAAGTGTTCAGAGAAAGAAACATCATCCCACTAATATAGATTATCTGCAGCATCTGAAAGATTTCAGGTCATACAAACATATGAGGAAGTTTAACAATTTATTCACCAGAAAGTCACTGGAAGAGATTAGAGGTAACTTGAAAAGCCAGATGACATTTCTGTTTTGGGGTTGTTTTTATTTTTGGCTAAGGCATGTTTTCTTTTAAATACTGCAAACATCAACAATTTTATTTTTATTCACCCCCAAACAGGTAAAATTAGATAATAGACCCCTTCTTTTAATTCTTTCTTAAAGCCTGAACATTCATTCCAGGACTAAGAACTTCTAATACACTAAGTTTCAGCCTGAGGCAAACTTACTATTACAATCCCCTCCTGAAGAGGTCTGAAAATGTAGTAACTTATTTACCCTTCATTAAGGAGACACACAGTTCATCCTCTATATTTTCAAGATCTGTATACAAAGTCAGGGTTTGGGCTATACCAATGCAGTTCTGTTGCCTAGCTGTAACTAAGAACTGATCTCAGTTCTGCATATGTTACCCACACATTTATATACACCATTATATAGACTCCAGTTATTACTCAGTGTATGAATCAATCCCTTAACAGTTCATGATTTATGCAGCTTGCTACAAGAGAAGTAGGCCATGCCAGCCTTGAAAGCACTTTAGCTTAGTTGTTTTTGCTCTTGAAGGACATGTTGTCCTGTAATTATTCTGTCATTTCTTAAAAGGTGAAATCTTTAACAGGTTCATGCTTTATGTGCTGCTATGTGTATGTGTGAGTTTATGTCTGAGCACGTCTCACCAAGTAGGAATCATCATTCCAAATTACTTTACAAGCAGCTACATAGAACTGGACAGCTTAAAATGTGTTAAATATCCTCAGAGTTTACACGGACGGTTTCAGGGGGAGCAGAGGTGGAGCAGGATAAGAGGGAGTCAAGGAAATCATTAATATGTTCCAATTAGTGCACTGATTCACAAAATACACAACTGCATAAAAGTGTCACTTTCAGTTTTGATCCTGTTGGTAATGTAATGTTGTGTTGTGTTTTCTCGTATCATTTAATAGGGGCAGTACCAGCAAAATGTGCAACTTTAAACAATTATGCAAATTTTAAAGTAATGTGTTCAGAGAAAAACTGAGAGGAGATTCTGACATTAATCAGAGACTGCAGGCTCTGCTTGCAAGAATTCTATAAAATACGGGCTAACCTTAGTGTTAGTGGCTGAAAGGCAAAGTTGCTCTGCTGCCTCGCACAGCTGCAGTTTTAGCTTATTTGAAAAAAACAAAACAAAACAACAAAAAGCAAGAATATTAAATTCCCTTTTCTACACAAAAATCTGCTATTCTGCTTAAAGAAATAGCAGTAAGGCATACAAAACCTCCCTTTTCTTAGATATGTCAGAATACTTGGAGAATTTTAATAAACTTCTAGAATGATCTATAAATCACATGAATTATGGGAGTTCTACAATAGATTCTCCCTAACAAGTCCTGCTGTGCCTAACTAATGCATAACTGATATACTGGCAATATGAAGCTGATAAAGTGTGCAAACACAGAATACTGAACTGGTTTCAATGAAAAAAAGGTCAGCCTGAACCCCAAATGAAAACAGGGGGGGAATCCAGATCCTTCTGATACTTCGAAAGAGTGAAAGGTGGTTCTGGCTAGTTGGGGTTTCTTTTATCTAGAGACGGGAGAGAAAGCTAGCCTGGGATCAGGACCCTCCAGGGTTCAGATTCAAATTTTTGATCTCTATTTGTTGGAAACTACTTGTGTGATACTCAGCCCTTGCTGTTAAACAGGGAAAGAAGCATAAACTGGCCAAAGAAAAGTGATGTTCAGCATGACCATGAAAAGGAAATGCCATATCTCTCATGAGAAAGAATGATCTTGAAAGACATCTATCCTGCTCTCCCAACTACTGGGGTTCAGGCAATGTGCAAATTCTTAAGATTATTATCTGAACTGCTCTCTGAACTTCTGTTTCCCCACTGTCAGCTGTAGTACATGAGGGCAGTTTACAAGAAAGTGTTATTCACTTCAAATTTCCTAGCTTTAGTTGGTTTAAGTAGGACCATTAATGTCACTTAAACGTAGTGGTTTTGTGTTATATTTTAATTTTGAAAGGATTATCAAGAAAATCTACCCTTTCCGTTAACTTTCTTTGAAAAACGATTAAGAGTTTTAGAAAGGATCTCCAAATATCCTCAACCTGCCTGATCAGTTATCCGGAATGAAACTTGTAATACAGATGAAATTTTGAAAAAACACAGAGTCAAAATATAAAGTTCTCAATCTAAAACTACAAATACCAGTGTGTTACTTGGGAATGCAGTGCAACATGGTTAAACACTGTAAATTATACTGAAATTTTCTTTGTTTTAGTCTTTGGCTCTGTCTAGCTTTATTGATAAAAACAGCAATTTATTTTTCTTTTTATGGGGCTAACAATTACATACCACTCAAAAGAATTTGACTGCTATTAGCTTACTACAGCACTTGCAAGGAAAAAATCCCGTTGTCTTACACAAACATCACTAGTAAGTAATATTCCATCTAAGAAAGACTGGAGAATTCTTAGTAAAATGAGTCTTCTTTAGCTACTCCTTCTTAAAATACCACTTTAGTAATATTGTGCTGCATTTGATTTTCCTGATATTACATGTGGAAGTCACTGTGAAAACTAGACAGTGATGGGATGTAACGAATGTATCACTCTTAGATATGGTTCCTCAAACATAAAAATCTGGCAAAGCTCAAAGAGCAGGGCAGGAGGTAAGACAGCTTTCATATGCTGCTGCCTTTAATGCTCTTAATGTACATTGGATAATTATGTACCTCCTTTCTTCCAAACTGAGTAAGATATTTTGTTTTAAATCTATTTGTGGAGTATGCTGCTATATCTCTCTTTTAATTTAGTGTACTAAATATTCTGTAGTCCAAAGCAAGCGGTTCTAAATTAAATAAACTAGCATACCTATTGCACAAAGACTGACTGCATTCCAGTGAAGCCCCTTTGAAAGCTATGTCAAACCTCTGCTGTCTCAGGGAGGAAAGTACCTCATTCCCTTTGCATTAGTCACCCTGCTAGAGATTAATCCTAATGAGTTTCTTTCTACAGGCTTGGCTGGCACACCCAGGATTTGCATTACATACCTGTGATTTCTCAGTATTTAGCCCAAAATGTGTGTGCTCGAATGCAGATAGATATCAACTTTCCAGAAACCATTAACTACAGCATGACTGTAATAGCTTATCGAGCCTAGAGTGAGGCCACTCGCAGGGCGTTTCCACAGCTTTGGTAAAAAGCCATCACACAACTAAGTATTGCAAAATCAACGTTGGCAAAACTCACACGAATGCCAGTGTAAATGACACATCTCAAAAAAGGTCACTGTATTAAAAACAACAGTGCTCTCTTTTTCTTTATTTCTTTATCCTCATTATCTCCCTCATTATCTCTCTATTTCACTGATTTTTGGCAAACAGTGGGTATCTATTTGATGTGACTAGATTGTTTGCAGACCCTGCAACAGAGTTTCAGACTTCCTCGCAGCTGTATCCTGCCCTCATTAGGCAAACAACCATCCCTTGGCCTTTTCCACTCACCATCATGAGAAAAGGCTAACAAAATTTCAGTTCACACAGATACCAGGAGTTCTACATCTTTGATCACTCTTAAGTTATTTTACTCTACAAATACCACACCTGAATGATATTTATTGAGGGAACAATACTAAACTGTAATCAATATCCACAATACCGTCAAACCATCACAAAAAACATAAATCCCTCATTCAAAAAAATGCTTGCATGCAACTTGGCTCAGTCCTTTTGAAAATAAAATAGCTAGTATTAGATGCATGGGCTAAATCAAGAAGCCTTGCCTCTTCTGGACCAAAGGGCTGGAAATAATTTTCAGATCTGAAGAATTTTAAAAGAAGACAGTAACAAGCTCTTTCCCAGTTAAATGAGGGCACTGCTAGCTTGGTTACTGCAGCCAAACTTCATTGCTGCAGAGCACCCCATGTAGTGAAGCTGTGTCTTTAAGGTAGCCAAGGACCAAACTGCTTACAGTTTCAGAGTTAAAAAACACCACTTGAGCTTTCCTCAGAAGCAAAATAGAAGTCAGCACAGCTCACATCTAATATACTCCATGAAGGACACAGTGTGAAACCAGACAGCTTTACTGAGCGCTAGTTCATAGTTCCAAGCACACTCAAGCCACAGCCTGGCCATGGCAACATAAGAGCACAATGAGCTCAGTCTCTATCGACAATAAATAAAGTAACACAGTTGTGTTTCATCATGACAGTCCACAGTCACAATGATCATTCACTGTCACTCTCTGAAGGACTGGTCTAGCACCTTATATTCAGATTTCTACCTCCCTTAAGGGTTTCTAAGGTATGTACCATCCTAGTAGCTAAGGGCTAGGTGAATTAAGTACTACAAGTTGTACATTGGTACATCTAACTTTGGGGTATTCAGTCATTGAAGTGGTACACAACAAAATTTGTGTTAATGCCCAAGTTTCCTAAGCAAAGAATTAGAACATTGGGTGATGCTGGCAGTAACAGCTGCACACAGTGCTCAAAAGGAGCAACCAGAACTAGCCAGGAAGAGGCATGGATCTAAATTGGTTGGCTTAAGCATAGGTTGGATCTAAATTTCTATCTCCCTGAATGTGAGATGCTCAGGCATCTGACCAGACAAAGAAAAACGTGTCTCTAGCTATTCTGGAGTTACACCATAGAACTGTCTGCACCAGTCTTTTAACAAAAAATCAGGCCATCTCACTGGTTTGAGCACTGGCAAGAAAGCAGAAAACTGGATTTGAAATATTCCTGCAAGTGCCCAAATTAATATCTCAGTGCATGTTTCCTAGCCACCAAGCCATCAGACAGCCAGCACGGGGGGCACTCACCACCTCTCCTGATAGTCCAAGCTCACCAGCAGCTCTGTGAGATTCACGAAGGTTGTGAGTAGTGCTCAGGACCTGGTGACCCCAATCAGGGCAGAAATCTGCAGAAAAAAGCCTAAAATCCTTAGACTTTTGCAGTCTCTGGGCACCTAAGACACTGTCTGGAAACCACAAAGTGCTGTTTTGTTGCTGGGTACCTATGATGCTCTTTTCATGGAGTAGAGCTAAACCAATTCTGCCACCTCCATGAAGCAGGAATCCCCTTTCTCCTGCTTACCGTGAGCAGGCTCTGACAGGGACATTGCCAGCTGTCTCTGTTCGTGCAGGCCTCACTGTGAAAAAGCCAAACAACAACACAACTTTCATGCTGCACCGTTTAGCTTTGGCTGAAACTATAATCGTGTGTCTGTGGTTTTCCTGTTTGGGTGCCTAATTTAACTGGCTGAGCCCACTCCTTCAAGTGTGGAAGGGACTCTCAGGGTATAAGAAATGAGCATGTTTCTGCCAGAGACATTCCACCAGGATTCCATGTTTGTTTAACATGTACAAACAGCTAAAATAAAATATTTGTTGGCCCCAGTAATAAACAGAATATAAAATAGTGTGAAATTAAGCAAGACCAGCTGGGCTCCAGGAGAACTGAAAGGAACAGTTAACTTCTACTACACGACGATCTGGAATGCAGACACACTAAGACGGGCTGCTATTGATGTGTGGTTTTGATGCACTTTATATACAAAGTGCTGATTAGATCTAGCTACCAAAATTATGCCCTTTCATATCCATATGTCAGTAATAAACAAAATTTAGAGGAACAAATCTTAGGATGTTTTTCTACTGTTTTAAATCATCTGCTTTGCAAGCCAAGTTTGCGTCATATGCTGCAGAAGTGTGAAATTATCACAGCAGTGATAACTGATTCCATTCTTCCAGAAACAAAAATAAAGGGAAAAACCAACCAAAAAAAACTAAATTAAGAATTTTTCTGCTCTAAGGCAGGATTTGTCCAGTGCTCAGGAACTTGTGAGAATTTCAGGATATGCATCTGTATAGATTCTGTGTGGGAGCATTTGAGCCTCTCTATATATACGTTTATATATTTATATATTGAAACCACAAAGCAAACAACTGCTTAAACAGAGCTTTTTGGGGAACTTGGAAAAGTTGTTCCCTGCTAACAGAGGACACTATGGAGGTTGTCCCTCTGCCAGGATATTTTCTCATCAGTTTGGGAAGCAGAGTCAGGGACTCTATGATATAGAGGACACTATTTTATTTCATAGCATTAATGCAGTTTTGAACAATGAATACAAAGGGAAATGTGACTTAAGCTTCAATTTCTGTGAAGGATGCTCTGTTACGCTGCCCAGACCACCCTTGTATCTTTCTCTGGCTACTCACTCTGTTCCAAAGCTTTCCCACTTACTCTCCCCTGAGGTTATACATGTGGCATTGTGGCTAACTGCTTTTCCAGCAGACTTCTCCTGGCAGCTGGACATTTTGGATCTTTCCCAGTTTGTTACAAAGAATGTATCAGATGCATTTATGCTTCTGATATCTCTTTTAAGAAAAAGAAGCTGAACAAGGAACTGAATTGCAGCCCTTGGAAAAGCTGCATGGGAAATAAAAGTCAGGGCTAAATCACTGATGAAATCAAAAGTCTGGAGGAACACATTTAGAAGTCTGTCAGACAAATTACTACTTTTATCTTATTTCATTGGCAGCTGGGCTGTTTTGATCTTTCACTTTCCCTTAAAAAGAATATACTGGGAATAACAAACACTCAAGATTTACTTCTTCCTCCCCAGTGTGAACTCATGGTTGAATTGCCAAACCAACAGAATGGATTTTCTATCGGTCACAGTGTAGGTACCTACTTCTTGCCACCTAAGGGCAAGTTTCCTCAAATGATCCCATAATGAAGCCTGCCAGGACACAGCTTGCTGTGGAAGATCCTATCTGTATAGTCCAATGCCACTACACCTCTGAAGGCACAGGGACATCAGGTAGGTCACAGACAACAGCAGCTTTAATTTTAGTCTGGTGATCATTTAAAAACACCACTTCCATCCATTCCTTATCCTCCTACAGCTCTTGTCATAAAATAAAAGATCACAGTGGCTGACTTGCCAGATAAGCCAACTTGAGAGGGAAAGAAACTGACTCAGAATTAAAAGGAAGAGTAAAGAATTTCATAGCAGCACCTGCCACAATGGAAGAACCACCCACCACAGCGTCACCAGTCAAAAATACCTGAAGCATTAGTTAAAATTTGGATGAGAAATGACTGTCACTTGAATGTCTCTCCCCACCCTTTATTATTTTTGAGTAAAAGTAAAACAAACTGCTTTTTGGTCTCTCAAAGTTCACAAATGTTCACTCTCATCCCAGGAAAACGATTTTGGGACTGTACGGCCAGCCTGAAACCTGCTGCTTCTGCGGATGCAGTCCCAGACTGCAGTCTCCAGACTTGTGCTTAATGAACACAAGGAGGCATGCTCTAGTGGCCAATAATGCACGCCCTATCGGGTCTTATTGCTTAAAGAGTAGGTAATGCTCCGGAATACAAAGCTGCATATATTGCCATTGTAAAGGTTTGGATATCATCTAGTAATAGAGATTGGTCACATAGTCATGGTAGAGTGGATAAATCACTATATAAATCATTCATTTATGTGGTACAATACAGTTACAGTAATAATACTGTACATATGGCAAGGGGCCCAACTGGGGAAAAATATTCTTCAGCACCCTGCACAGTCATTCAAGAGCTCTGTTTTAACTACTTCTATCAATTATTGAAACTGCACAGTATATAAGTACATCAGCTTTCCACCTTCGGGAACCTGCCTCCAACGCCTTCTTTTCACTCTGCTGCTTGGAACTTACACTTTCAGCATTCGACAGCATCATCCAGCAGGAGCTTTCAAAGGAGCTTGAGAAGTAAGGTTAGGGATTCAGACGCTTCATCCAGAGGCTGGAAAGATGACTAAGGTAGCAAGGACAAGGGCTAACTGTGAAGAAGTGCAAAAGGACTTTATGAGATGAACTGCTGGGTGACAAAAAGATCAACGAAATTTAATGTAAATAAATGTAAAATGACTAAGATTGGAATCAACAATTCTGACTTTATGTTCAAAATTATGGGCACCAAACTCATTACGACCTCAAGAGGAAGATCTGGATAGCATGGTATAGGTAATGTAATAGCTGGACAAGTAATACAGATAGTATAACAGAAAATAAAAACCTCAGCTCAAAGAACAGAGTCGTCAGAAAAAAACAGCAAATTAAATGCTAGGAATCCCTGTGAAAGAAATAGAGAGCATAATTGTATCATAAATTCACAGAGCCCTTGTATCTGGTTCTGAACCCACTTTTAAAATGGATATAATGGAAGCAGAAAAGACTTGGAAAAGAGTAGCAAGGATAAAAAAAGCTGCAGAATAACTGCTGGACAGAAAACAACCAAATGTACTGGGATCTTCCAGTATGGAAGACGTGCCACAGGGAGGGTATGACAGAGACCTATTAAATCATAGGTGATGTGACTGCTTTTTTCAATATGATTGTTCAGAAGCATCAAATAACACAAACAGACACCACACACAAGACAATGCAATGTACAGTCAAGCTGTGGAACACCTTAAAGAAGGATGTCACTGTGGATGTAAAAGTTTGAACTGGATTCTTGGAGAAAAAACTTATGAAGGTCTACCAAGTAGAAAAAACCCTCTTCTAGCACAGCAAGGCCAGGACAGCCTGTTTGTGTTTGGAAGAGTATTCCAGGGGGGGAATATCTACATTCTTCAACTTTTGACCACACCTGGGACAAGGATATGGGATTAGATGAAGTTTTGGGTCTAATATGGCTTATACCATCTTATGCCCTTTGCCTATCCTAGTAGACCAAGTACGTTGTGTTCAAGGATCTTCCTCCACTCACAGCTCTGCTATCATCAGCAACCTGTCATTGCCTCATTCCTGGGGATTATCTCAAATCTGCTCACTAAAACTGCTTGTTTATGCTCTCATCTGTTTTAATGAAAATGAATCCTACCGAGAATGACAGTATTATTTATATCAAGTAAGATAGTCCATTTCACTTTTTGAGCAATACAGGTTAAGGATTTTCATCTGAGCAGCTCAGTCGCCATGCTGGAGTAGGGAAGCAACAAGCATCTGAAAAGGCAGGAAAGACTACAGGTCTGTCTTCCTTTTCCATACTCCTTTCAGAAATGAGAAGTATCAAACAGCTCTGCTTCAGGAACCCAGTTTATGAATAAAGACGGTTGATGATTTTTCAAATGGTTCTTTTTTTGTTCCTGTTGGGTTTCATTTTCACTGTTTATTTGTCAGGCCCTTTTTCTCCACAGGAGGATCAGCTTTGCAAAAAAAAATAAAATTCTCCACATTTAACATGAGATATCTGTGAGTGACTCATTTAAATATTTTATTTTACTGAATACATTGTCCAAAGGGTTATAAAAAACGGTTATGGCTTCAAAGAAAAGAGTGAACTCTTTCCAAAAATATTTTTAATATCTCAAAGTGTGCATTGTTTTTCAAAAAGAGAAGCTATTCTATATGCTTCAAGATGAACAATTTAAAGTTAAGAATTTTCATTGAAATGATACTCATTTCCAGCCAACTCGATGCAAGTAAGAGATCCCCTGAACTGACTGCAAAATTGTTGTCTGTATTTTTTCTCTTTTTAAGATGTAAATATTACTATGAATAAAATATTAGAAGTAGAGGATGAAACTTCCCATATTTATTTTGACATTATTTATTTGTAATCATTATAAATATAGGCAATATTTTTTCAGAAACGTCCCTTGGTAGTTTTGTGTTTAAGCACCTGCACTACATTGCAACAAACCTCATCCAGCCTAACCAGAAAATCATGTCTCCCATTCAGAGTTCCCAATACCTTAGAGACTTGTCTACCTCTGTGGAAGGAAGCAGCATGACACTCAACAAACATCCTTGGGGAAAAAGCTAAAAAAGAAAACTGTATGATTTCCTTTACACCCTACTTAAATCAATCCAACTAGAATCAATAAGAAACTAAGAATGAAGCCCAGGACTGTGTGCTAATGATCAAAACTGAAAATGTATCCCAGTTCAATATACACTTTCATTGTCTCTGCTTTCAGAGCAGGCAATATGTTTTCATAAGCAGGCTGATTATGAAAAGCTGAAGTTCCTGGTGAGAGCTGGGATACATCTGCAAACTTGGTTTTGAAGGGAATTGTCCACAGCCAGCAGATGAAAAGGAGAATCTTTACCCCACTAACTCCTCCTGATAGGTGGTAAAAAGCGCTCCTCAGGAGACAGGATTTTGCCAAAACACTACCGTGTCCATTTTAACCTTGGTGAAAGCACTTCCAGAATTTCAGAATCACAGAATCGGTAAGGCTGGAAGGGACCACAGTGGTTCATCTGGTCCAATCTCCCCGCCCACACAGGGTCATCCTAGAGCACATGGCACAGGACTGCATCCAGATGGGTCTTGAATATCTCCAGTGAGGGAGAATCCACAGCCTGTCTGGGCAACCCACTTCACAAATAAGTAAGAACAAAGCCAGTTATATGCAAATGTAGCACATCCCACACATCTTTGTTGCACTAAAAGACAACAGAAAGAGAAGAGACACTTTAAAGAAAAAAAGGGGAAAAACCAGGAAATTTTAATATTTTTCTCTGCATTTGGTACATTTGTGGGAATGCTCTTCTTTCAGGGTCTGCATCTGAAAAATCAGGGAAAACTTTCCAGAAAAAAAAAAGAAAAAAGAAGAAAATAGACTCTTTGACAGAAGTACTGTTCAGAATGATTAATTTAAAAGTGCTGAACTCATATTCAGAGCCTGAAATATAGGAACCACCAGCTGGGCTGGGATTCAAAATTACATGGATGGAGTGAGTTTTTGAGTTGTGATGCATTAAACAGTGGAAGCAATTGCTTTTCTCACCTAGTCCACAAGGGAAGGAGGAAGAGAAACATTTAAGAATTAAGAAAAGAAGACTTAGTATTATTGGGTTACATTATCTCGAACACAGGAGGTTGAGTCAGAGTCTGAATTTAAAAATGAACTTCAAATATTTTAAAAAATCTTTTACATTGACTCATTTCAAGATGGATCTGGGATAATGACAAAATAAATAGGATAAAACTGTGTATATTAAATTAATTTTAAAAGAATCTGTTTATGTACTTATGTTCATAATAAGAGGGGCAAGAAAAGGTCTTTGTTCCTGCCAAGTATCAGCATAACAGCCAAGGGAAGGAGGAGGGAATCCATGTAGCAGATACATGAGGGAATATCTACAGGTTGTATATAGCCAGCATGGAGAAAGCCTACAACAGAAAGAATTAAATAGCCATAAACTCCTGTACACTGCTTAAGGAATAAAGGGGGTCACAGACCCAGACCTCTTCTAGTTTAGGAGTGATGAAAAAAATGCTATCAGCTATCAACATCCAGCTAGGAAGATGTCTGGTAGCCAGTCTCTCTCCAAGTCCCATGTAGTACCACTAGTCTATGCAATGTACGTTAATTTAATCCACACTGCATAATATGCTACTTAAAGTGAGCCCAATCAGACCAAGGGGAGGCAAAACAGGTATGCTGGTTTCCAGGAGACACAGTCACCCATATGTAGCTTACAGTCACCGGCTGTAGCTGCATTCAGCATGCAGGAAGGCAAGTAACATGGTGGCTATTCGTGGGTGTAAATGGCAAAAGAAATGTAAGCAAGTTAGCATCCCCAGAACATGGACTTTAGGATCAAGCAGAATTATCAGCAAAAAAGCTAACAGGAGGGTGTAAAATAAAGCAGGCCTGATCTGCTTTAACTCAGCCTTCACCTTTCTCGGCACTCACGGGCACAAACGGGCATCCCTCCTCCTGAAGCCAATGACAGCAGTGGGCTGCACTCATTCCAGAGTAAATTACTCACTTTCTTAGCGTAATTTACACTAGTCTACCTCTTACAGACACAGACAAAATGTAGCAAGTTGCATCTTACAGGTATTTACAGCCATGAAGCACTGGAGTTGGATCAGAGAAATTTGATGAAAAGAGGAAGATCTACAGAAAGCTCAAACAAAAGATCAAAAGGGCTCTGTCAATGTAATAAGGGTATCAGTAAACACTCTAATTTCTTCACTGTATTACTAAAAGTGGCATTGCTATCGTAAACAAATTCATATTTTTAATTCAGTTTACTTAGCACTACCTCTGACCTCCATTTACTTTTGCTGTTTCTTTGTTTGAACAACGAAAAGCAATAAAGCAACTTTCAGTTTTGCTTCCAGCCAGTTTCATTTTCAGAAAAGACTATTTGTTAAAAAAAACACAGGTTGATTTCACTTGAATCAAAAGCTGCACACATTTCTGCTGACCTCTGATTCAATAAAAGCTTTTATAGAACACATTGGTTTAGGTTAAATTAAGTTGACAAAGTTTTGATAACAAATATTCAATTGATTTACAGAGATATTAATTTAGACCAGATTGTTAGCACAGCTATTGGTTTAAATTGCAAATTATAGAATTTCACAGAATCACAGAATAGTTGAGGCTGGAAGGCACCTCTGGAGACTGCCCAGTCCAAATTCCTGCTCAAAATAGGGTCAGCAAGAACAGGTTGCTCAGGGACAGGTCCAGTCCAATTTTTAATATCTCCTACCTTTCTGGGCAATCTGTTCCAGTGTTTGATCACCCTTACAATTAAAAACATTTTTTCTTATGTTTAAGTGGAACTTAAACATAAGTATTTCAATTTGTATTTCAATTTGTAGCCATTGCCACACGTCCTTTGACTGGGTGCTTCTGAGAAGAGTCTGGCTCTGTATTCTTCTCTACCCCCATCAGCAGTGGGCCTGCATTTTCCCTGGCTTTCCTTGTGCTGCCAGTGTATCTGTAGGAGCCTTTCTTGTCATCATTTACCTGGTCCAACTCCCCAAGGGCTTTGGTTTTCCTCACTGCATCTCTGCACACTCAGACAGTGTCCCTGAAGTCCTCCTGGTTGACCTGAACCTGCTTTCACCTCTTGTATGTTTCCTTGCTTCCTTTTTATTTAACAGAAATATAATGTAACAGAAAAGTATGCCAGCATTCCATTTTCTAATTTTGTGTGGATAGTCTCCTTAACGCAATTGCTTTTCTAGTCCAGTGCAATGGGGATATCAAAGTCCTGTTTAAACACTTTAAAATCTTTAAAATTAAAAAAAACAAAACAACTTGTATAACAGTCTCAACAAAGGCCTGGTACTGTGACTTGCTCTCCCCTAGTAACCTGACATACACCACTAGTTCCATGAGCAGGAGGCACTTCCCATCAAGTCATGGCTTGTAAACTCTCAACAAAGACAGATCAGTGTGGAATTGCACTGTGTAGCCTGTACAATTTTCATAAAACAAATTAACAAACAAATATTTCCTGATGGACAAACCAGCCAGCAAATATCCCACAAGTTCCTCCCCAGCGCTATTCCCACAGGTAGGCTGAGGAGCAGACACCTCCCTCAAACATAGCTGCCCAAAGACCTCTGGCTCATTTCTCCTTCACTCTCGAGCCTGTTGCAACTGTGAAGAGCAAATGAAGTGTGAAAATAAAAGCAAGTTCTCAAGTGTTTCAGACTCAGTGTAAGACCTCCAGAGACTGGGATACCAGCACCTTCTGCTCCCCTCACCGCTCTCAGTAAGCTCTCTGCAAGTGCTGAAGGTCAGGAACCGCCATTTTGAGAGGCAACTGAGAGGGGCCCTTATTAACGCATATAAATACCTAGAGGGTGGGTGTCAAGAAGATGGAGCCAGGCTCTTCTTCGTAGTGCCAACCAATAGAACGAGAAGCAATGGGTAAAAACTGATGCACAGGAAGTTCCACCTGAACACGAGGAAGAACTTCTTTACTGTGCAAGTTCTCGCACACTGGAATAGGTTGCCCAGAGAGGCTGTGGAGTCTCCCTCACTGGAGATATTCAAGACCCATCTGGATGCAGTCCTGTGCCATGTGCTCTAGGATGACCCTGCGTGGATGGGGAGGTTGGACCAGATGAACCACTGTGGTCCCTTCCAACCTTACTGGTTCCGTGATTCTGTGAAAGCTGTGTAATCCCCCCTCAGTCTCTTTCCCTGACATATCTTGTACAGTTTTAGTTCAACAAAAATATTGGGAAGCACTTTAAATCCTTTTTCCAGAGAAAGGTACACCGTCTTTGTTACCTGTAGCTCACCTTTTCTCCCATAAGTTCCTCAGGTTTCTCTGTGAAACACCAGTTTCCTCCACTTGGGTCTGAGGCCTCAGGCTGCCAGTGCAGTGGCCTATGGAAGGACAGGTTTGTACATTCATAGATGGAGCACAGATGCCTGTCTCTTTCCCTGAAATTGCATCTAGAGGACTGCCACTGCTTAAGAAAAATGCTGGTGACACTTCACAGACTCAAAACACTTGGCAGTGTTTCCCACCACTTCCCCCTGAGCAGGCAGCTCTGCCACTGCCCCACAGCCAGTGCCCTGCAGCCTCCTGCCAGCAACAGCCCACAGGCACAGGGCACCCCTTTGGGAGCAGGATCAAGCTCAACTCTAGGGCAAGAGAAAATAATGTAATAAAAAGGAATCTAAGCAAAACCTCTCATTTTTTAAAAATCAGCACTGCTACTCTCTGCGGATTCGAACACATAAGGACTGGGCACTACTGTATCAGCTTGCAGCTTTTCATTGTAAAATAGGATTAGGTAACAGCAGGTTAATTTAACAGAAGGTTGGTCAGTACAGACTTTTATAAGGTTGGTTGAAACACATATATCCTCTGCTTTGTTTTTTTTTCCTATCCCCATTCTCCTCAGCTCACCAGTGCTAGTAACACCAAGAGCAGTGATCAGACTGACCACTGAGGTTGCTCTGTCTCCCATGAAAATTCTCATTGGCGCTGTAATCCCCTCACTCTCCACATGGGAAATACGTAGGAGTCAAGAGACTCAGCTTTATATTGAGTGCCCAGTAACTCTTCTGTCTCTGTAGCACTACAGGTACTACTAGTGTCCAGCAGAGAATAAAGAGCAGTCCAACATTTAATAATACATTGTTTCCAAAAGAGGTGGTTCATCTCACTGCTGTTTGTAAGGGTCCTCATCACCACCACATCAAAAGGGCAAGAGGTTTTCCTGCCTTAACATTGAAAAATGAGGTAAAGACAAATACCACAGAAACCTATTGCAACAGCACATGAGATATTCTTGTGTGAGCAATACCCTTCATCTCAGCCTAGTCAAACCCAAACTTCCCTTGGTCTTGGTGGAAGCTTTGCCCGAGTACAGACAAACAGCACTGATGGACTGCAACTGCTGTGTTTAGATACTCTGGAAAAAAACAGAATATCATACAAAGCTCTTTTTTAGTGTGAATCCTTTCCTTCCCATCTCTGGAAGATTGTGACAACCAGCAGGCTCTAGTCCATTAGGATCCTGTATGCTTTCCCACTTTTACAGTTCCTAATATCAATACAGTTTGACCTAATGACTCAAATTCGCCCCAGTGTGTCACAAAATCCCCATACCTGGCTAGTCCTAAATGCTTACTTTTTTTGCAATCCTCTTTCAGGACATGGGCTGAAGTCCCTGTTCCCCAGAGAGAGATCTTTTGGGATAACAAATCTAAAGATCCATGCAGGCCAATAAACCCATGAACCAACAGCAAGCCTCATTCAATCCCTAATAACTCTTTCACCAAGACGTTTCCTAAGCTATACCTTTCTTTCAGATTGATTTTTTTCTAGTAACAAATTTCTGAGAAAAAATCCCACACACACATACATACGCAGCTTGAAAAATCAGAGAAATAGCAGTTGGTTTGTGCTTCTTATTACCCCGTTTACCTTAACTCCTGATATAAATACAGACTTTGAGTAAGCACCCTCGTCAGGTGTGTCATTAGGATGAATAAACACTTAGCTGAATGAATACAGGGGCTAGATTCAGGGAAGAATTTTGATTCATAGCTGTTGCCTCTTGTCTAGTTCTTTGGCCATTTGAAAATGTCTTTTATGATTAAAGCCTTCCCCCACCCATATGGATGTCCCTGAAAATTGAACTGAACTTATTTTTATTGTGGTTTGGTTTTTTTTTTTTTCCAGATTTTACCACAGCAATCTGGGCACCCACCCAAAATTTATAAATTAATATCTCCTCGTGCAGCACAGCATCATCACATACCAACAGCTAAAAATATTTTCTCTTTCTCTCTGTCCTGTATCCAAACCTTGGCATACCCTATGTCACAAAGCTGCTTCTTCTGAGTCAGTGCCGCAGAGGTGGTTATGTCTGTGTAGGAAGTCGGGAGCCTCTCGCACCAATGAGCGCTCGTGCTGCCGGCTTGGCTCCAGGAAGGGAACGCTCCCCCTTGGAAGAGGAACTGAAAGTATGCCTGGGGAAGCCTGCTTTGCCTCTGACCAAACTAGCTGTCTAAGGAAATGCCAGACCTTGCTGTACCGAGGTCAAATGTAGAATTATGTGGTAGTTTGATAAGCTACAGTACACTAATTTATTGGCTATTTTAAAAAACGTAGAGGAAATTTTATTATGGATTACTTTGCTTTCCTGAAAACTTTTTATAATTAAAAACATCTGGAAGACATTTCAATATATCATAAACAAGAGGAAATCCAAAGCACGTGACTTCTAAGAAAATGATGCAAATACCTTTCTTTGCCAAAATTTACAGTAATCTGTTTTTCTTATTTTGCTACAGAGGGGAGCGAGAATGAATGGAGGATGAGTCAACAATGAGAAAACTACTAGTATAAAGAAATATACTATATTATGAACCACGCTTTCATTAAAATTATTCTATTTATTCTTTTTTAAATCAAAATCACTAACATGGATTGGGGTGTCCCTCCACACAACCAGGGAATACGTCCTTCTGGAGCGGATAAATGGTGACATCAATCCTGACAATATTATGACGCTATCAGTGAGAAAGAAGGAAAAGAATAGGAATATGTTTTGGTCATTGTAGGTAAAAGAAACTACTGGTTTAATCTGCTGAGTACTATGCTTCTTCATTAATATCACTAAATACCAATAGCCTTTGTGACAGTTCTTCAAAAAATAAAACAAAAATCCCCACCAACATAATTCAACATAGTACTAAATATCCATTGTCTTATAAAATACAGCAAGATTTATGGGCTCTAAAACCAAACACAGCCAAAAAGATTTACAAGAAATCTCCAACACAGTCACTAAAACCCCCAGCAATTAATTAGTTTCACAAAAAAATTAAATAATGCACAAAGAGAATAGTGAAAATGTTTATAACCAAATCTAAAAGTCATGAGAAAGTTAAAACTGGTGTTGGGTTCACTGAAAAGACAGAAAAACAAAGCTGAACTGTCCCAGAGTTCAAGGTGGTTTGTATTTAGAATTTCAGTTGAGTGCATGGGCAACTATTGTAAAGTTTATATCGGCCCCTAGCTGCAACTTCACCCAAAATTGCTACTTCATCCAGAATTTTCATTCAGGCTTACAGCTGGGTTGTCCAGATCTGTTGATCTTGAGAATGAAGTTTCTGTGACATGAAAATATTTTTTTCCTTTCACTTTCTAGAGCAGTTATTGTTTCAGGCTCTTTACAGACTCAGGTATAACTTATTGCATTGACAACACTCATATCACATTTTAGAGAGTTTTTTTCCTGGTACTAATGCCTTTCTTAAAAAAACAAAGTAAAAATCTCTTTGAAGAAGGTGATGAGAATTTGAAAAACATCAGCAATTCTTCCAGCCCAAATAAAGCCCTAATTATGAAATTTTAATACGTCAAATGTTAGTATTTACAGAGAATGCAGTGCTTGCTGGTGAACTGTAGTATATAATTTAGTGAACAGCTGATGAACTGCATTCTCACAATTTCAAATGCATTTATTTTGTTGAAATAACTTTAAGTTATGTACTTTGTGGCAATGAATGTCTTTTACTAGCACTATGTGCAAAGAAGGCCCAGTTCTGATTGAGTACTCTGATCAGGACTGTAATGTTGCCAATGCATCAAAACAAAGCTAAAGACTGTGTTCTTTATATTTCCTTGTATTTTGACGAGAGTGAGAAAAAACCTATTTTATGCTATTAAACAATATGTGCTGTGTAATCAATTGCAGTGAAGGAATTGTGATAATGTTTTGAATTTTTTTCCCTTTAATGAATATTTGTTGACCAAGTCTGAATTCTGGCAATACGTTTAATAATTGCACTTGACAATCAGGTATTGATCCATTTTCTGCAGATGAATAATACCTAACTAGACTTTGCATAATATCAAGTATGTTTGCATTTTTAATGAACAATTTTGATCTTACAGGTTGCTTGCAAAGTAAAACTTTTACTATTATCAATGATGATTGTGGTTGGTCATTTAATCACCCGACAGTGTATCTGTTCTCTGTTTTTGAATGAACTGTTACATCTTAGTGAACAAACCAAACTCTACTGAACAAACCAAACTGTTCATGTAAATGTTGGCAGTGAGTACAATGGTATATGAATTTTCTTGAAGCAAGCAACAATTCTGACAAATGTTCAGAAACACTGTTTGGGCAATATTCGACCAGCTCTGTTACACAGTATTTTTAGTGCAATAGAAAAGACTCATTAACATTTTCCGATGAGAAATCTGAGTTTGTAAGGTTATTATATTTTCATGGCATTATCACAAATTGAATCCCTTTATCCAAAATAAATTAAACATTTGTTTCCTGGAGTACAATACTGAAATGAAAGAAAAAGTTAAATGGCTTAATCAATAACTTTTTAATTTTAGGACTTGTCAGCTTTTCTTTTCCGTTTCAGATTTTTCCCTTCTAGCATCAATGATGACAGATTGAAAGAATATGTAAATGAATGAAATGCCTCAAATTTGCAACCCAGTTGGAAAATATAATTTCATTTGGGAAATCTCACCTCTGCAGAAAAGTGTAAAAAAGTTCCAAGATGTAATTGCAACAGGTGAAAACAATCTTCTGGACTAATAGCATCTGTCAAGGACATACTCGCACTGGCATTTTGTACATACTGGCACAGAAACCACCACTGGGGAAAGAAGGGGAGAGCTGATGCTACAGTACCAGCAAGGCCTGACAGTTCCAATCACCACTCCAAATTCCTCTGACAAGCCAAGATAGGCTACAATGGTGGTTTTTTTACTAAAATGATTGACTATTCACAATGACAGCCACTGCCTTTGGGCAGCACTAACATGATTCTACTCGTAGAGAGTAATACCATTTGGCGGGTACTAACAAGAGGGAACTGCAACATTTTCTACTACTATGGCTAATTTTGGAAGAGGTTGTCCCTGTCTGTGACCTCATATTGACACACTAGTTATACTAGGGCAGCAGGTATAGCTTTTTATATATGTCACTATTTGTAATGTGCACTTTTATTCTGGGGTGAGGTTGGGTTGCAGAGAGAGAACCTGAACATGTACTTACTGAGCTGGATCTCAGGTGCCCAGACAATACAGTGAATTTGATTGAGGTTTTGATCAATATAAGTAAAATAACCAACAAGTGCATAAATGAAGACTATATCATTACAGAAAAATAGCATGGTTGTTTCTAGCACCGAAATGACAGATGATCTGTAGGAAACATACTTAGAAACTGAGCACCAAAAATAACTGCAATGCTGTAAGAAGAAAATAGTTACTCTTCTCCCTTAATCAGATAACAGCAACATACCCAGGGAGGTGGGACTGGA
The DNA here is from genome assembly GCA_013398125.1 of Aegotheles bennettii. Taxonomy (NCBI): domain Eukaryota; kingdom Metazoa; phylum Chordata; class Aves; order Caprimulgiformes; family Aegothelidae; genus Aegotheles; species Aegotheles bennettii. The sequence goes on along the minus strand of VZRW01013440.1, from coordinate 1,477,075 downwards.
ATCAGATCTCCCCCCTTGTGTGGTTTCCTGAAAGATGATCAGTTCATTTTTAACTCTTCAGGAGTGCAGTCAGGTTATGGTACTTCAACATCTTGTCTTCTATTTATTTCTTTCACCATGCTTTCCATACTCCCACTGTGCTGTGTCTCATCTGCCCTCATCATACTGCCTCCTCATTTAATCACGCATCAGAAGTCTCCTTCTACCCTCCCATCTCACTACACTGAGTCTAATTTTCTCATTCACAGAGGAGGCTGTCTTCTCCTCCCTGCTTTAATTATGACTCTGCATTAAAAATAAAAATAATAAAAGCTCATTTTCATGAAACATAAGTTACTGATGCTCTGGCCCTGGAGAAATATACACACTTTTATTTGAAGTCATTCTAAACATTTTGTTTCTACCAAAAATACATATTTAAATAAATGAGAGCTGGGAATGTACCTTCTTTTTTTGGCTGGCTGGTTGGCCCCCTTGGAGCTTTGCCTTGGGTGTGTAACTGAGAGACAGCCACTCATGCATGAAGAACAGAGGCTTAATTAATTGGATTGGAATTGTAAAATGGTGTACTTGATGTGGGTAAGGCACATTCCACACTTTTCCCCCATAAAGAATGTGACATTTTTGTGGAAGTGTTGAAGAGTGGGTCCAGGAGCCATCAGATGGATGAGACTTCATTAAATAGGTACAGCAGGGAACCCCTAGTCCTGTATCTCACACAGATTTTCCCCCACATACTCATTTAATTAACTCCCTATCTGTATCTACGGTTCCAGAACAATTCTATTTAATTTTTATGTTACATGTTATATGTAATTTATAGTACATAATAAATAGTTTGTCAGAGGTGGAGCCATGAATGGCTTGAAACAGGTTTTCCATGTCCAAATGAAGCTGTCACAGAAATAATTTTTCATTTCTGCCAAACTTAAAGTTCCCTTTTTTCTTTTCAGCCTTGAAAAATGTTGTTAAAAATTCCAAATTATCCAAGAAAGTTTATCAAGTTTCAATAAAATAGTGACTTCATTGTTAGCAACGGCTTATTTCAACGTTTTCATGAAATAGCTCCTTTTTACATTATAAGCATTACATACAAAATAAAAATACATGGCTTCAAAATTCTGTTTAAAGGTATTTGTTATAAAAATAAATTAAAAGGCATTTTGGGCCCTCTCTCATTTCCTCATAAAGTGCACTTTGCCTCTTTTTAAAATATACTGGTGCTGTGGTGGGGAAATCAGTCTCAGAAATGCCTCTTGCACTCTGCTAAATTCTAGTATGGGAAGGAGTAGATTCTTACAGGTAATTTCATCTATTAGTAACAAAAAATCACATTGTTTTGTGGTTAGCAAGTATTTTAGAAAAGAATTATTTTTCTTTAAAAAAAAAGCATCCTTTATAAGCACACTGATTGTTTTCTTTTGGGTTTTCCAATACCCGTATTTTTTAAAGTTTCCAGAAGCACTCTATTGCATGTGGCAGTCCTTAAGTTCCATCTTGCAGCATTTTAAGACTGGAATACGTGTTGCTGCTCCTGGAGTGTGCTATCCACAGTTAATGAGAGTTTTTTTTAATGATCTTTAATTCAAGATCAAAGTGTAAAAAGTATGTTTATTGCATCTATTTCCTTATGGACAGTGGACCTGGCAGTATTTATTTATTTTTTTAATATGTAGGATATTTCAGTGTGAAGACCTTTATCACTGCTATCTTTTTTCTTTGAAGCTACTGAGCTTTACAAAGCTGTTTCTCATGTTCGGAACAGTCTGAATTAGAAAACAAAAGAACATATGTTAAGTCATAAATGTTTAACTGCAGCAGATCTTTTGGAACTCCTTCATTTTCTCAGTCAGTGACCTAGTCTATACACTAGTGGAACCAGAATTCCATCATTCCTTATGAAGTTGAGGGTCAGGTTTTTAATCCTGTGTCACATCTATACATGTCATATTAGAGTTACCCAAAAACTCTGATGTGAGTACTTGAGTACCCTCTGAAGCTGACTATTGCTAGCTATTTTGAAGTCTTGAATGGCTACCACCTGAAATGCTAAATAAATTTGTAGTAATTATGATATGCAGTGACACTTATGGTCTAAAATAAAGAATTGTTTGAACCAAGTAAAAAGGTAATAAAAAGTAATTTCCCCCTTCTCCCAGTTATTTGGGACCAAGTATTTTATCACCATTCCGTAAGGGTCTGAAAGCCCAAATGCTGCGGAGCAACTTTAAAATTTTGGCTATTATCATAGCTAAACATCCCACGTATATATGGCCCCAACTCATATAAATTATGTAAACATCTTGGTTCTACAAGTTTGGGCTAGAAATCTGCAAGCTGTCTCATGAGACTTTCAGTTGCTGGTTGAGATGGAAAAATACTGTGATGCCCAGGCTTTCTTGTGGTAGTCTGGCATCTCATATTCAGGTCTGAGCAAAACTGGGATGAGCTCACATTTGCAGAAATGAGAAAAAAAGAATGAAAAATAATTTCTCTGTAAATCTTATAAAACATCAAGGAAATGTTCAGGTGTGAGGCACTGCAAGTGGTTTGTTCTTTCATTATCTGCCAATCCTTAAAGAAGAAACATCCAAGGTTTCATTGCGTACTTCTTACAGATGCCTTGTACAAAAAAAAAAATCTATCCACATTCTACGGGTTCTATGCATTCAGGAATAAGTTGAATTTAGTAATACAGCTAATTTAGTAGTACGGCTACAATAATCAGTGGAGCCAACAGATCCTCATTGACAGCAGTAGACAGTCTCATTTAATAATAGCCTTAATAGCGTACTGCTTTTCAACAGAAGGGACAGCATGGAGAAAAATGTTCAATTTATTAATTTTTATTCTAAAGCCATTTTAATTCAAAGTTTCATGGTTCCAAAACTGGCCTACCTTTTTATGAATTGGGAAAAGGCCCCATTCCCATTTCTTTTAATAGATAAACATGAGTTAGAAAAAACAACCAAAGAAACAGTGTGTATAACAAATTAGAGTAAAAGAAGATTGATATACTTTCAAGATGGTGATATAGCAGTCCATGCTGAGTTTACAGTGCTTGTGGTTTATAGCATGTGCCATAATTACTTCAGCTTAGAGCTGAATTGACTTTGAAAGTCCAGAAACAGTTACTGAGGCTATAAAAAGTGAGACTTTTACTTTACTTAATTTATTCCAGGAGGGAGAACTTAAATTTAAAAATAAAATTTCAACTTGCACAGTGTTTTCTGAGGCAGGTCCAGGAAAAATGTCTCTTTGGTTCAGCCACCTATTTTGCTGCATAACTAGACACTGATACCAAAATCTTAGACCAGAAACCATGTAGAGAGAAAGTTATGTTACACAGAAAAGACAGACACAAACCAAAACAAAACAAAGAGTAGAATCACAAGATTTCCCTAACAAGGATTTTCTAGAGCAATATGACACCATAGTGAACCTAGGACAGCAAAATACAGCCATCTCCTGCCTTTGTTTCCCTAACAAACCACACAGTAGCTATTTGCACATTACAGTAATATAGCTGAATTCCTACCATTACATATACCTTTCCCAGCAAGTCTTCAGTTACAGACACAAACAGCAGCCATTCAGAAAACTGCTGGGCCCTAATTGTTATGAGTCCACTGAGAAACAATTTAGAGCAAGCACATTCACTACTAAAGGTGAGGTTTCTGAGGTACACAGTACCACAAGAAAGGTTTGTGAACTCTCCAGTTTAAATACAACAGCATTACTCTACAGTATTTGGGAGGCAGATGGAAAACACTCTCTTGTTCTTGGTCTCCTGCTGCCTGCCTCTCCACTGCTAGAGTTCATAACCAAGCAGGACATTTTTTATTTCTGCCATGGGAAAGTGATCCATCTTTTTTCATCAGCATAGAAAAAATGTTCATGAGGCTAGACTAGTCAGAAACAGAGTTTGCCAAAATAGTTTTCATCACAAAAGAAGTAGCATGATCATTTCCCTTATTCTGCTTCTCACTCCTTATGGTAATGTTTTGTGAGCCTTCTTGCCACTGCTATTGCTCACAGTCATATGCTAACTGCAGCCTCTAAGAAATCAGTCTTTTTGCTGTTGAGTTGGAAGCTGAAAGATCTGCAATGCAATTGAACAATTACACATCTCACTCACTGAACAACTTTTAGCAAAGTAAAGGTTAGCAATGTTAAATTTATTTTTAAAACATTTGACTTTGTTGAGTAATACTGCTTTCCTTTTCCTGTTAAGGGCTACTTATCCATTAAGGAATTACATCTTTCATGCTCAAAGCCTGACATATGAATAATGGGATCACAGCTTTGGAGACAATATGGATAAAATTTAAAACTAAAAATAATTTTTCTATAAAAATAACATTTTTAGCTTGCACAAAGTTCTATACTTTATTAATCTACTTGTATCTGTATGTTCTAACAAAAATATCTTTCATAGTACAATGCATGCAGATTTGTGGAAATTCAGATTTATTGACAAGAAATCAGAAATATATTATTCTTACTAACTTAAACTGAATGAAAGCCTTCATTTAAGTGACTTAATCATACCCAGAAAGCATGTAATAAAATAATGACCTCTATTACAGATCATAAATAGCAATCAAATCTCTACAAAATAATGATCAAACCAGATAATAAGTCTGATTACATTCAAAATCCTGTGCTTCTACTCTGTTTTATTTCTAGAGTGTGAAACAGAAATTGACTTATGAGAAGATGCTGGGCCAACAACCAAGGGGAGTCTAAATAAATTGAAGAATGCCAATTAAGCCTGGAGGAAATCTAAATTGGGGTAGCTTGCTTCTTCTTCCAGACCCCTCACTGTGCACATTATACCGATTTAGACCCTCTTGAGACCCACTTAGACATACGCACCGAGACGTACGTACTTCAGCAAACTGCTTAGTAATGTGCAACTTCCATATTGCCTCTGAATATGATGCACAGGTTCTAAGTCCAAATTAGTATAGCTCATATTCTAAGAGGTCAGAAGAGAGAAGTAAATTAAGAAAATCAACCACCCGGAAAGAGAAAGAAACTGTAAGCTAAAAACAAAACCCCTCACCTCTCCAGCTATGTTCTTCTGGTTTGCCAGCATGTGAGGTACGCCAGAGTAGCAAATGGTGCAAGTAGGCTTGCGGAGTTTAACAGATTACAATGTTTCAAAAGATGGTTTCAACAGGGCCTCATAACCCAATGTCTCTCAAAGCTTTGGTATGTGCTAACAGCAATCTTTGACCTGCAACCACATATCTAACAGATCAGGTTGTTGGGATCTTTTTTCAGTTATGGTTTTGTTCCTTCTGCTTTTCTTTCTGACAGAAGCATGAAGCATTGACATGTTAACCTCTCTCAGCCTTTCATAAGAGAAATACAAGATTAATTCCTCCAGATTTCCACAATTTCCAATTAACAACTGTGATTTCATAATTTATATGTCAGAGTCTTTAATTTTCAGGGCAACACTTCCTAGCTCAACTGCAAGAATTTATTCTTCCTCAAAATATTAAATTTTGGATACTGAATATAAAGGGCATATCCATATGACGAGGTGGAAAGAGATGTAAACCTCTCCCTGTGCTCCAAACTGGCTGAAACAAGCTAGCTCCAGGGCAGATATAATTTAAAACTACAATAACCGCTACTTAAGCATTGTATTAGGATACACGAAGGCTCCTATTTCCAGCCAGGATTCTTGATGAGATCCAAACACCAGACTCTTGAAATTAGTGTAGCAAGTAATTTCCCCGGCCTCCCCCCTTTTTTTTTCATTTTTCACTTAAGGACAACTAATAGAGCCCTATCCAGGTTCTTTTCCAATTCTCTCAGGAGGTACTGAGCATTACCTTGTACTCATCTTTCCTGTAACCACCATGCCACAAGTTATGGTGAGGGGGAGGAAACTCCCTTGTTCATCTTGTGCTGGAATCCCTTCTAACGGAATCCACTCTGCAAAGCTTGATCAGAAAGAGAAGGAACAGAGCAAGCATGCCTACAGCTTAGTTGCCAGAGCTCTCACCTGTGAGATAGGGGATTTTCAGTCCCTTTGCACGAATATTAATAGGAGCAGAGACTGAATATACAATTCTGAGAGATATACTTCTATGCATAGAATTTGAGGGACCCACAATACCACCATAAATACCGTGCCTGGGATTCACAATTGAAATAATCACCCACTGACAGTGCTACCAATAGGCTTTCCAAACTTTCCATTTCACTGTCTCCATTCAGTATAAAAATGTCTGGGCTAGTTTATTCATTAGCTGTACAGATCCTACAGCAAAAACAACAATAAACACATATTAGATATTGCACTGGTGATTCATGATAACATGAACAGGTTGTACTAGATTTCTTACCTCTGTTAAAGGAAAATTAGAAGCTTCTCAATTTGCTACCAAAAATTAGTGTTTGCCCATTGGCTCCATCCCAGTACAGTCTCAAAGAATAGCCCAAAGCCATTCAAAGAGCCCTCAACAAGCCTTGAATTATCTGTTTTGATACCCACATTTGAAAATTAGAAATCTAACTGAAAGCCAGGTGCTGATTAGTAGTGACATCAAAGTTAAGGCTTTAAGAATCTGTTTCATCAGTAGAATGAGGTTTGTGTGGGCTAGGTACCTAATTCAAATCCATTGCCTATCATACAGAAAGCTACAGAAATTACTAAGGTTTGCAGGTTACAAAGACAAGGGAGCACATATAGAAAAGGCAGAACAGATAAGAACAGAAGGCAGGGTGACAGGTGACATAAATAAAAGAAACTTTAAGAATGTATTGGCAGCATTGTTGAAAATGAAATAGGAGAGACTTAATAGGAGAGTGAGCTAATTCTCTGAAAAGAGTTTATGGACAACTATGAAGGAACCATAACTGCACACTGCTCCTATCCAATACAGCATTTCAGCACTGAAGCTCCAATAGTCAATGCTAATTGAGAGATTTTTAGTAATTTAATAAATACTAAGTAATAATTTAATAGTATAATTTGTTTACAAATATCTGTACACAATATGCTCTTTGAATACCACAAAGCATCCGTTTTCTTGTCAATGCTGTTCTTCAGGAGAGAAATCAGTGTAGCAGCTGTACTGTACTGCACTGTAGTATCTGCTACAAAATAGTTGCAGCCTTATGACTTCACCCTGAAACATACTACTGTACATATTGATTCAGAGTACAAATATTGTCATGTAATATAATTTTATCAATTTCATTTTTAAAACTCTGTCAAAATAAATTTGGAAATCTAAGTTTCCAAAATGAGCAAGATGGCTTATTAACCACATTTGTTTTTATCTAAAAAAAAGAATAATCAGATTCCTCACATTCTACAGTAGCTGTTTCTATATTAGACTGCCAGTACCTCAGGGCAGAGATTGCCTTATATTACACACATGCAACACAATATACATATTTATCCCTCACATAATATTCTTAATAAAATAATAGCAGAAACAGAAAACCTTAACATGAGCTCAGCAAAACAGTCTAGAAAGAGAGAAGGCAGATGAATCAGATGTGAAACAAACAGTTTTTTATGAGTCAAGAGCTGGGCTCAAAGTTCAGCTACATTTTCTCCCAGCTCTGTAAGATGTGGTGTTGAACATCCTCTGTGAACATTATCCTGCCCTCTGTGAATGAGACACCAATATTACGTATTATAGCAAAGATCTTGTAGAAATGGTTCACACTCTTGAATGTTTTTTCCAAATATCCTTTCACATACAGAGTGGATCTGGTTTTCCTCATGCTTTGAGGCATGGGAAAGCATGGGTCATGCTTATCCTCAGCGAGCTGGCCCTATCCCCAACTATGCAGAGTTAACATGATGATCTTTCTGCAGAGCTATGAGGGTGAAAGGCTTCTCTCTGCTTTCTCTCTAGCCTCTACAAGTCAACCCAGTAAACTGAGGATACCTTCTGAGGTGGCTTATATGTGCTGCACAGAAACTAGGTGATTAGGGAATCTGTCAATAAGAGCATACACTAGAGTCCAGAAACATGTTAGTGAAATGAAATGCTTGATACATCTCTTAGAAATGTACTTGAGGAAAGGTCTTCAACTGGGGCAGTTATGAAAAGCTACCACTCTGTGTCAGATAATAGAGAAGGGTAATGAAAAAATGCTGAATGCAGACCCACGGGGATTGCTGATAAAATTTGTCTGCAAGTCTCTGTTCAGACAGTAGAGGGCTGCAAAATTACTCCAGCATGGAGAAGGTTAAATGGACAGGAGGCAAAACTGAGCCAGCAAGTATGTGTGGAGACGCTAGGCTTGGCACCAGGCTAGGAAACAGCCCAATCCTGGTAAAGCAGAACAGCATTAGTCAAAGTAGGCAGATATTTGGGAGCAATTTGTCAGGAAACGAGCGATGTGGACAGGCCTTGGGCACACTGAGTGACTGAATCTTGGCTGCTTTCAGGGGAGGTTTGGCTTGCTCATGTGCCCCTTGCACTGGCCAAAGACAGGGAAAAAATGGAACCAACTTCACACTTGGGCTGATTCTTCCTTTGGGCCTCAGGTAGGTTTAGGTCTTGTTTGTGATTAAGAACATACCTTATTAAGATGGCTCTAATACATTTCTGGTTACCTATTTTGTACAGCATGCGCTGTGCTTGGCAGCAGTTGCCCTGTTTGCTTTGGTGCCTTCATGATGGGGGCTCTCAGCTTTCATGGGTGCTGGAAGCATCAAACCCTGTCCCAAAGCACAGACTAGCCTATGGTCGCCTTTGGGCTTCTCCCTGGTGTAAGAGTCACTACTTTTGCCATTTTCCTTTCAGGGAAAACAAGATAGGAGACATCAAGGTTCTCAAGCCAATTGTCCCTCCTCAGAGTCACTCCAGAGCAGCTCCAGCCTGCTTAGGGCAGCCTCATTTTATATTTGCCACAGGCTTCAGTCCTGGTCACAGCAGTAATTAGTCCCTTCCTTAAATACTTGACCATTTGCTGTTGTCTGGGATCTACATTTGTCATTTATCTCTCTCTGAGTGATTCAGCTCTCTGTGTTACACATGGAAGGACAATGCTACTGCTTGCTCTGAAGGTGTAGCACAGACCTTGCTCTACCAAATACCTGGGCACTGATGTACTTCAGTGTTATAGTATATCCCTGGCAGGGGGATCATTCACCATAAATATTCAACAGATACATGCTTGGAGAACAGTCATACTGAGGTATCTAAGGGTAATAGCTCTAGAGAAATAAATTACCCCCAAAACTTGTATGATTTCCTGCCTCATACACTGAAACATCAAGAAACAGAACTGCTTTATTAATAGCTTATTGTGAGGGAGATTTGAGGCTTTGGGGTTTATTTTGCCAAGAGACACCAAGTGTCCTGAGAGAGATAATACAGTTTATCAGGCCATATGAGAAAGCTGGAAAAAGCAGTTACATTTTCCAGAACACAAGACCTGCATGAGGTCATTTAATGTTTTGATCCTTTGAACATCATCACTCTTGGCTCAGTTTGGGCACTGCATCTTTCCAAAGGCACTAATTGATTTGGCTCTGCACAAAATGAATAAGAATATTACAACTGAAAATTTATTCTTGAATAGAATGCTGAGGAACAAGTAATATACCTCTCTTTACACTAATTTCTATAATAGGTTCTAATTAAATATGGCAAAGAAAAAGATAGGTAGGTTGCCTTATTCAGAAACAAGTAGATCATCCAAGCAACAAATTTGTGGTATGGCAGTTTGGCATTTACCTCTAGCCTAGAAACTTGTACCAATTATCTTACCATTAGCAGAACATGGTACATCACAGATTGCATACTCCAGGCATATAATTTCAAGGGCAGGAAAGACATATCAAAAACATCATTTTCTAATTCTGTAGATGAGGGTTTGTTTACACAATCTTATACCATTTCAGATGAACGGAGACAAGATCAGTAGAAAAAATTAGCTTTCCTATAGATAATGTAAGCCTCAGCAGGCCTATTTCTTAAGGCTTATATTAATGTCAATACAACTTTCAAGGGATTACCCATAGGATACTCTTGAAAACAAGATGTCACATTTCAATGAATTTAACCCAAGGCACAAATTTTTAAGTGCACACTGTAAATATTAAATAAATTTGTCTACTCCCTCGTAGCTGCTGCTTATTGTTTGAGAAATATTTCAACTTAAAAACTAAAAACTGTGAAAATTTTGGCATGTGCCAAAAGAATTTTAGAATTCCAACGTAAACTGTGATCTAATTAAACAATAAGACCTGACAAAACAGTCACCACTGTCTGATAATGACCTCCCGGGGCAGTTAAACATACCAAAGCAAAGCAGAACAGACTGAGAAGGTCAGCAGCAGCACTAAGAAACCTTTTAGAAGCAGTCTAATTGTTCTTATAGCTCTCACTTTCTTTGTTTTATTTTTCTTCTATTTAGAAACACCCTGCACAGACATAGAAATATAGAAAAGACATTATTTGAAAGTACAAAAACTCTAAAATATGACTATACGTCGTCTGCTAAATAGTCCCAGTCTAGCTGGTACATTATTTTGCAAATTTCATTAAAATGTAATTAATGGTCTCATCAAGGAAAATGAACACCAACATACTGGGGCTAAAAAGTATGTGGCAGAGATGGACTGGACAAGGTACTTATACTACTGCTAGCATATGTATCCCTCTAAAACAGAGATCAGAATACACGCAGCTCTGCATCTGCCGTGAGATATAAGCAAAAGGTTCAGGTTCACAGTGGATGTTTCTCTGGGTTGTCCCAAGCTGAACTATTCACATGCAATTTAGGATTTTCAGGCATCTTACTAATTTGCAATTGAGAATACCTAATTTTAGTGAGTTAAGCTGTGCCCATATAATAACTTGAAATGATGGATACATCCACAGGTTAGTTCTAGGTTCTTAAGTGCTATACCTAAGTTTATGCTGCAAAACATACTTCTGTGGGCAGCTTCCATGTCATCCACGACAAAACAGCATTTTTTAAGGTACAGAATTAATCTAAGGAAATGTTTATGTTACTTCTTTTCTATAATGCAGTTAAGTATCTGGAAACACAGCACAGACTTATAATCATGGAGCTGGCAACAATACAGCTTCTCTCTATACGGACCAACAGTAGGGCCAATTCCTTTGTTAATTTGCCAGTTCTTTGAAAGCACACTGGTTAAGAAAAAGTGCTACATACAACATACTTAAAGGAACCTCAGCAAATTACTCTATAAATTTGGTTTCTGAAGTCAATGAAAAGTGTATACATAACACCAGAAAGTAATTCCCTGCAGACAGGTAAGGACCATATCCTGGTATAAAGTCTCTTCCTAATTTAGAGGAAAAGTCCACATACATACAGGTACATACATACACTGAAACTGCATGTAACTTGCTGCTCTGTAACATCCCAGCACCACAGCATTTATTACCATAATCTTATTACATTTACTCCCTCTAAGGATACATTTTTGTGGGTTCCAGAAAATTAATCCCTATATGCTATTTTTTTTTGCTAATTAAGAGTATCAGACTACCCAACATGCAAAAAATTATCCTATTGGCTTTTGTGTATGTAAATAGGATTTGTTCACCCTCCTTGTCCTCTAAAGCATTTTGATTTGTTTTCTAGTTTTTAAGCAGTTAATGCTAACTTTACCTGCTGACTTCCATTGGGATTTCTGCATGGTTTAGTCTAATTACTCTTGATGCTGGACCTCTCATGCTAAGAGCTACTTCAAAGGAGAGAACTAGAAAAGGGATTGCTTTTCTAAAAAGTGCAATATCAAGGAGAAAAGATAGCATTTTTTTCTCATGGTATGATGGACAAATCATAGACAAAATCTATTAGAATGATAGATGGTATAAATTTTAATATAAACCATGAGAAGAGGTGAATTTTTTTCCCAAAGTGCTTTGAAATTGTACAATCTGTTTTGTCCAAATTTATTGCTAAAGCCTCTAGTTGAAAAGTTCGCCAACGAACAGAATCAAAGTAATCAGATTTTTACATTACAAGAACTAGTAAAACCTTGGTTCACAGCTATGACTTCCTAATGAAGCACCAGTACCTATAAATTAATATCATTTCCTGCCTCAAGGCTCCCCGTGTTTTACGTACAGTGCCCATTTATCCATCAGAATTGACCAGATACTGTTGGATTATGATCAACATAAAGCAGGTCCATTTTTTTAAGACTTAATGTAGCATGCAGTTTATTATAATTTTTCTGGTCAAAGGAATTTTTCCATAAATATTTCAATATAACCCAATCAAAACATAGCATTGGTTCCTAGAGCAAACTTTTTTCCCTGATCAACAATTGGTGCTTTATTATTAATCCAAACAAATATATATGTGTTAAAGCAATGTTATAATGTTTTGATTAAAATAAGCAGACTGGCAGTCAGTCAGTTGATCAGTGGTACTGATCAGAGGGAACAAATTAAACTTTAAGCAAAAATTCCAGAACAAATTCAAACCAAAATTACGTCAGCTTCTACCAACCTATGCCAAAGCCCAGTGCCCTGTTCAGTGGTGGCAGCAGGGGAATGAAAGTACCACAGCTGACCAAAACATATGCTTGACAGTCAAGCAGCGAATGGCCAGAACACCAGAGGAATGCACTGATTCAGCAGCCACTAACAGCAAGGCTCACATGAAATCCCAACCACAAATTAAATTAATCTCCTTCCATCATCAGAAAACACCAAAGGAAGGCAGAGTGCAACGAGCCATGCTGAAACAAGAAAGTGTTATTTATATCTTCCAGACCCAGCACTGGTGAATTTGGCCCTTCATCTATAAATTACCCATTTATGCCTTTAATAGGTATTTCAGGGCCAATGATTTGTAAGACAAAAAAGAGAGTTGAAACTCATGCAATACCTCAGTGCAGTTATGTGTTAACCAGTAGGTTCAGCCTTTGCCCTAAGTTTTCTGGGCCAAATTATAGCATTAATCAGAATGTAGTTAATCAAGTTGCAGGGTTATATTTGAAGGCAGAAGGTAGTTCTCCTTTTTGTGGGTTTCAGTGTCTCCAATAGCATAATACATTCCTAAGAAATATTTCCATGCATTTGTCGAGATTTGCAGGCTTCTGGAAAGAACATATGTTTGGGGCCATTACGTAGTTTATTATACCCCAGCATCTGAGGTGTTAACTTGTTTCTTTGTTGGTCTGAGTGGAATTCTGGCAAACAATAGGATTTTTAAATGATCAAATAAAAATAATAAAAAGCTTTCTTACATTGTAAAGCATTCTTAAGCATTCATTTTTTGGCATTTTGTAAACGTAAAACCAACTGGATTTCAAAAAAGCAATAGTTTATAATTATATGGGTAAATTAATCTTAAAGAGTAGGTCTTCTATCCAAGTTATAACTCCTAATAAACGTGGATTTATAATAAAACTAATGACAGACATTAACCACAGAGGTGTCAGCAGGCACCACTGCAATTATTATTGTGATCTGCTTATTGACAGCTGTAACAAATTCTAGCAGACAGAAGCTGGTATCTTAAGGGTAGCAACTGGGCTAAACTACATTTAAGTACTACTAGACACTAACTAGTAAGAACCATCAGGCTGGCCTTACTTCAAAACATAAGGAAAATATCCCTAAAAGGAAGACGGTTGTGGGTTTTTTTAGCACATCTCTTTTCTTTTTTCTTGAAAGAGTTTAACATACTGCAAATATTTTTTGAGTAGCAGTCATTAGGGTGATGTAAAGGGCTGCAGCCTGCTTTCCAGTACTGTGTTCAGAGAGAATCAACCTACAAACAAGCTACCACAGGGTAATGCAGCGTGTGAACTTACAGCGCATCAGCTGCTCTCTGGTAATTGCCTGTGTGCAGGTTTTTATCCTATGGTTACTTCAAGGTTGTTTATTTTTCTTTCATAGAGACATAAACTGCCTTGGATTACCTGATTAGCTGAGGGGAGAGAAGGTACAGATGGGCTGATCCTTTGAAGCAGCTGACATGCTGTGGGTCCACATCCTCCCTTACACACGTAATGGGCTCCAATTTCTGCCAGCACCAGTGACCTACCTCCAGTTGAGAGGAGTGACTCAGGATTTACATTGGTGGAGCTGCAAGCAAGCCTGAGCTGTTACTCTTCATCACGTAGGGCCAAACTGTTTCATCAATTTTTAAGTCTCAGTCCCAACTGGAATCAGTTAAGAGATCAGCCTAAAAAATCAATGACACAACATGGCCCAGAGATAGCTGCAATCCTTCCTGTAGATCTCACATCTTTGCTTTTAAATCTTTTCTCATGGACAGACCTGGCTTGTTTTATTTTGCTCCTACTAAATCTGAGTAAAAATCAGAGATGGGCCCAGAGTAAAACATGGCGTCTGAATTCCAGTCACCTTGATGTGTCTGAAATTTGAATTCAGACCCTGACTCTAATTTTGTATATGGCCCTAAATGTCACACAGATGCCCAGACACTACTTGCTGATCCTCTTGAGAGCTGGGGAATATAAATGCTCTACTAATGATGGCAAAGAGCAACAGAAGTAGTTTTCAAGCGATTTTCACTACTTCACAAGAACAAGTACTTATTACTACAGGGAAAGACACTATGATACCTCTTAAAACAAGAAGTTTCACTCTGACCTTCTACCTTCAGCCCTCACACTGCTTCAGGACCTTTCTAGCTGGGACTTTCACTTTGCTTTCACACTCAAATGCCTAGGGTTCAATTCTGCATCTGTCTGTCTCTGAGGCTGGAAAGAAGAATGGCTCATCAATAGTAGTCTCTGTGAGCATATTTTCCTGAATGAAAGGCATGTAGGAACCTTTCAGCAGTGCAAAAAGTTTACAGGTTCTTCCTGTTCAACTCCCCAAGATCACACACTGCTGCTCAAAGAAGCTGCTATGTGAATGTCTCATTTGAACAAGATCGAGCTGGCTGACAGGTGGAAGCTCTCAAATACGATGAAAAGTACCAGGGCAGTACAGCTTTCTTAAACTAAGTGCATTTGGCTAGTTTTTAAAATAGTGATACATTTCAAAGACAAAAATGCCACTGTCAAAGCTGGCTATAACTTCCATGAGGTGAATAAGATTTAAAAGGTTTTTGGCATTCCTGCCACAGGGACCCCACCCCACAGCATACCACAGCAACCTCCACCTGGAGGGGCAAGAGGCAGACTCTGTATTTCTGTGCATGTAGGTGTACACGTGCCCACGTGTGGTTTCTCAGCCAAAGTGGATTTAGAATCCCATGGCTAAATTCTGTGCTCATTTACACCACCTCTAATCCTAGGAAAATTAGTGGGATAACAGGCATGTGAGGCAACACCACACTGGCCTCCAGGCTGTGTGATTCCATTCAATAAACACACTGAGGCACTTGTGCTGAATGAATGCTTTTACCTCCTCCCTTTAAACCTGATATTTTAGATATTAAGAGAAAATAATTACATCCTCCTCCTGGGAGGTTTATTTCAAATCCTTGCTAGGGCCCCACTGTGGCCAGTACTTACATTTTTCAAAATTGATTTTAGGCCATATAAACAGTCTGAAGCTGCATGTGACATTTCTTCACCCTAATAATGACACACTATTGCGGAATCATTTCCAAATGCAACACGTGGTTTTGTTTTTTGGCATTGCTTATTCATTAACCTATGCCACCTTTACCACGTGAACAAACTTATTACTGTTGACAATTAGAGAGGGCCTCAGATTAATGTCTTAGTATACAGGCTCACCTTAAAAGTGATTGTGTTCCTTTAACTTAATAAGTTACTACTTGTCAGCTGAACAATAGAAACAGATCATGTGTGTGCTTTCAGTCAGTCCTAAAGGTAGACTAAAATACATCAGCTTAAATCATCTTCCTGGTATTGTCCGCTCCTCCTGAGCTGCAAGCACAAACACTCTCCAATGAGAAGCAAATCAAATTAATTTACTCCCTATTTCATATAAAAACTGTTTTTTGCAATTCTCTGTTAAGGTGAGGGAAGAACATTTTAATCCTTAAATTTACTTGATGATTTCTATTTCTGACTCTTTCTGGGCAGCTAATCTGGGGAAAAAAGTAAAAGGAAAAAGACAACCTGTCTCATGAAATAGGCTTTGACTTTTAGAGCTTATATTAATTTAAAAATAAAAATCAATGTAAGTCTGTATTTCTAGGTTGGTACTTTAAGCCCATAAATGCAGGGTAAAAGGCATATATATGAAGAAAAACTTATTTAGTAGCTTTAATTATTGAGGTGTGTGGATCAAAGAGGTATTCAGCATGTTGTAACTTCTGGAGGTAAACACTCCAAGTTATAATTTTTATGCTTGGTGTTTACACAGACCTTTTTCTGCTGTAAGCCTCAGAGACTCTGTCCATCCTTTCAGCTTTCACCTTTCTTCCTGTTTCTATATATGTATTTTTAAATCCAGGATGTTAAGAGGTGACAAAACGCTTATGACGATTGATGTAAATACTTGAAATGTGAAAGCAAATAGCTACTATCCCAGCTGAGCACCATGACCACTAATAGCTTGCCTAAAATCAACTTTTGAAGATGAGAGGCACTGATGAAATAGTACAGAGTGTTTCATCATTCCACGGCTTGAAGGCTAAGTCCAATAGAAATGTCTTAACTAACCTGCCAAAATCTGCAGGGCTCGGTGAGGAACTCTAATCTTAGTGGCCTTCTTACTTCCACCACATGCAGAACTGGCTCAATACTTCAATTAAAATGTAATCTTAAAGGAAAATCCCCAAAGGCCAATTTCAGTAGAAAAACACTTCCATAGATTTTATTGGCTCTAGACATGGCCACCGATACTCCTAGCTGTGTCTTGATATGATTTTGGTCTGAAGAAGTCTGAATGCTTTAAATCCCTGAGCTTAAAACTCCTTCCTATAAGCTGAATTTAAAACACATTGGTGTGACTGTGCTATGCACACAAACACATTTCAGTGAAAACAGCAGGGACTGCCCTTTGCTAAAACATTTGTCTATTGATTTTGTTACAATATTAGTTACAGCCATATCTTGAATCTATGCTGTAAATCTGTTGCTGTTTAAATGATAGTATAAAATCAGATCATATTGATGTTGCGGGTAAATAATGTTTTAGCTCTGTGAGTTGCTGGAACAATGCTTAGCCAACTCTCTGAATTACTGCACTTCCTAGAGATCTTGTATTTCTGGAATATGAGCAGAGTTTCAGTCTCTGCTTTTCTAACATTACAGTAGCTGCTTAGCAAGAGCTCCTTGCTTGCACAGCAAACATTTTCAATAAGTATTTCAGTTTGTTTGCTATACTTCATTAACCTGTGTGTGCACATGCATACACAGGCACACACAGATTTAGTTTTTTATTTATAAAGCACAGGGTGAAAATATGATAATATTGTATCAAAAATAATCCAGTAGACAGTAGCACTACAGCATTTAGCCTGAAAACCTTCCATCTTGAAGTGAAGTTGCTTTTCTGTTGCCCTGACCTACATGAGCCATTATTGCCGTTTGGCTCTGAATTATTAACAATCAGTAGAAAGATTTAGCACCCCTTCAAACTCCAGCCTTGTATATATCCTCCAAGATAAAACCAGTTTACTCTCTGTAATAGTTAGGAAACATCTGTGAGCACCCAGCACTCGGCTTCTAGTGATAACCTTGTTAGTGTTCCATATAACTGCATGTAACCACTCAGCATGACAACCGTTTGCATTTCTCTTTATGAATAATTTTGTCATACCACATCCATTCTCATGTGCTCTTTATTACAGCACATGACTACACTTATTAAAGTCCGCATCAGAGAATTCTTCTTGTTATCCTTACTGGTGCCATGTACCACCTTCTCTGGACTGTAAGCTTGGCACTTTTCAAGTCCCATTGACTAGGGTTTTTTCACTATTTTTTAAAATTCCTTCAAAGAATTTCACAGGTGGCAAAATAGTTAAATAAATATTTGACACATATATGAAGCAAGTTAAACACAAAAGGAAGAATTTCAGGGGAGCATGGGATGAAAATGGAGTGAAAGGTGATCTCTGTTTCTTCACATTTTCTGTGGGAACGCTGTGATTTTTCAAACAAAAATTTAATTTTCTCTTGAATGACAAACGAGAACAAATGTGGAACCTATGCACAAATTTTTTTTTGGCCCAGTTACCAATTTATTTACCATATAAATTGGAAAATTGCCAAAAGGTTAGGAAAAAAGGCTACTTTCACTAAGCTGACAAGAAGGACCAATTACAGATTTTAAGGGGAAAAGTAATGAAAATCCACCACAAGTAGCATCTCTCTAAATCTGGTTTCATTAGAAAATTTCATCACCTACAGGGCATGCTTTAAAGCCTAATGATCCCAGGCATTTAATAGAGATTTGTAGGTGGGAATCAGGATCCAAGCTCCCTCCTCTTTGCTAATAAAGATGATATACTTTGGGAAATTGAGATGTCAGGAGAAAAAGTTCTTAAGCAAACTAATAATTATAAAAAACAATGAGTCATCAGGTACAGATGATGACATTACACCAAAAGTTCAGAAGGTCTTGAGTATAAACTGGCAAAAGGCAAGTTCTTGCTTGAGAAAGGTACTGTTCCAATGGAGTCAGGCCAAGTGAATGTTGTCCCTTCAGTGCATTAGAGACATTCCAGAATGATCAAGGAATTAGTCTTGTATCATCCATCATATGTCCGGCCATTTGAATTTGGTAAACTGATTCAAGTAATAGGAAACTCTGCTTCACTTAATCCCTTGTGATTCATCATGTCTGTATCAGCATCTTAGCAGGTTAGGAGAGCTGATGACACAAGGTAACTGCAGTTAGAAAGGGCCTGTGACAAGCTTCTTCATGAGAAGCTACTAAGGAAGCCAAGTGGTCAGGAAGACATATACTGCTGGGGTAAAAATTTGTGTAGCAGAAAGTAGAGTATGCCACTCAGGTCAATTTTCTGTATAGCAAAAGGCAAACTACTGAACACCTCATGTTCTGTACTACATCTCTGATTATCTCATTGTCTGTTAATGTTTTGGGAGGTCCAGGAGCAGTGAGATGTCAGCATCTGTAGGGTATATAAGGGTATTTACCTTACAACAAAGGAGGATCATGATGATATGCTGAGACATCACAAGCAGCCATGCAAACAGACAAGAAATTAATTGCTGACAATCGTAAAGTAATGTACATAGAGATAAAACACATGTACCTTTTAAGTCAAGAGCAGGACCTCAAAAACTCAACGAAACCTCAGCAAAATCTATAACTGCGAGAAAAGAGGAAAAAACCCCAAAACCTGTTAGGTGACTAATGAGATATAGTGAATAACAGACTGTTTGAATGCTCTGAAAAAACTAAGATTATTTACCCTAGAAGAGAGATGAACAAGAGGGGGACATTTTGGAAGCATGCTAATGCACAGAGAAGGTAAATCATGTTTTTTCTGTCATGATCAAGAACAAAAAACCCTCAATCAAGTTAAAATTTGGGCAATTCAAAACATTTTGTTATAGCCACTGGAAATAAATGAGAAAAAAACTTTTCAAGATACAAACCTGACAAAACTACAAAGAAAAGCAAAAACTAAACAAGCCAGAGTTGTTAGAATTGAGTTTTGAAAATACTGTTGAAAGAATACTGAAGTCCTTCCTTCCAAAATTAAATCAGTCTCAGAATATTATGTATTATCAAGACATTGAATACTGTAAGGGAGAAAAGTCATCCTACACCTTCCTAATGTAGGACAAATGTAGACACTTGTTATCTCAAGTGTCTGCCATGGATCACTGTCAGAGACAAATTTAAAGTCCTTTCCAGAGTGCAGACAGCTCCGTTTCTTTGTTTTGACTGTTTTTATTTCAATTTGCCAAGCAGACAGGTCAACACAGCAGAATCAGTAACCAACTAATAGCAGGTGAATGTTCAACTGTCTGCTGTCACTAGATAATAATATATTCACAATGTTCACAGTGGAGAAGGTGGTTATTTTGCTACATGGGCTATAATTCAGAACCTCCTTTGCACTCTTTTGCCTATGAGAACCGTCCATTCCTCCGAATGCTGCAGATGCTGATACTTAAGCTTATCATGAAGACTGTTTCTCACGTGAAGACTTGCCTAGCTATATCATACAGAAGAACTCAATGCTTGCACTGCACTACAGACTTGATTTGATCTGGTATGAAAGCTGATAGTCATCTTAGGACCTCAACTAGAAGAATATAAAAATGAGTGCCATGATATTTTGAAACACACTCTTCACTGTAAATTCCCAAATAATATTTTTTCAATATTCATAACAGAAAAATAGTTGCCAAAGTAGTAATCTTTTCTATGAAATTACTATAAAAATTCCATATGCTCTAATGTCAAGTTTTGTAAATGAGAATCCAAAAATCTGCTGCAGTCCATGTGGAGAAGACATCTGGGCCTTTCATTTGCACTCCAGAGTCTCACATTTATTAAAAAAGAACAAGCCCATAGATTGTAGAATTTCAAAGAAAAAACCCAACGTACTACAAAACAAGTGAAAGAAATTCAGACAGATTTTCTTGAGTTTGGAAGGAGCCTGAAAAAAATAACTCAAAATATAAACTGTCCTGTTCATCTCAAAATGGACAAACTCTGAAACCAACCATGATATATTCAATGTTAGCATCTGTAACTAATTCACTAGAATATATTGCAAAGGTGAGGAATATTATTAACTAAATCTACAGAGAATTTCCCGGACTACAACATGCCTCCCTGGGAAAACATGTGTGAAAGTCTTGCTATACAGGATACAGAAGGTTAAGACAGGTACGTCTTAATCAACACACTGGGGCTGGGTTGGAGGGACCCAATCTTTGAACAGTTCATGAAATACAGTTATATGAGCAAGTCAAAGTACATTTCCACAGCAGCTTGCAATAAACAAGGTATGCACTCTTCAACACAAACAAGTTTCAAAAATACCAGCAAGTTTCATGACCCAAAATGCAAAGGCAGTTATAATGTATTCTAAAAAGCCCATATTTTTATGAACAAGTAAGAAAGGGTTATGATGAATTTTGGAAAAATTAACAAATAAGATGCTTAAATCATTGCCTCCCTAGTAGAGCAAAATTCAGCTTTCCAGTAAAATTTTAAACCAAGATTAAAACTGGTCATCTATAAAAGGGAAAACCTGGTCTATTACTATGAGTAAAAGAAGGAAGAATTGGAAGAGCCCTTCAAGAACATCACACTGCCAGCGGAAGATTATCTGTGGAAGGTTTACAGATTATTTGCACATGCCCTTGTTACATAACAGGCTACAATGAAAATCAGATGGCTCAGCTCCTACCTTAGTCTTTATTGAGACTGATGAAATTAACTTTTTAACAATTTTTCTGTGCAAACTTCTGTAAGAGGGACATAAGAACTTTCATGTCTTACAGTGGGAATGCCTACCGACTCACTGTGATATGTTTTTCTAAGGCACTGAGAAGTCCTTGGGTGAAAGGCAATAAAAGCCTGTTTTGGTAAAAGGATTTTTCTTGCTTGCATTTTCAAGTATGAGAACTGCAAGGCGAAGCAATCCTGATGCCTTCAAACATTCCAAGAAAAGGGATACATTTTTCCCCTACAGTGTCATCCAACTGATCATCCAACATACAGAAAATACAGGCATTTATAATTTTTAAATATACAAATCAAGGTACAGGAATATATCCCATTCATAAATGAACTGTTCAGAGATTGCACTGGAACTCAGAAGGCACACCAGCCACCATCTTCGCAAGACAATCAGCCTACTAGGCATTCCAGTGCTCCATGAATGGTTCAGATACTTCTGGCAAAATAAAGAGAGAAGCATCTGAGAACATTGGGGAATAATGAGCAGTAACTGACTGGTTATGAGCTGTATTAATAATATAGCTTGGAGGAGAGGTAGCAGATGACTTCATTTAACAACATGGTTCCAGTGACTCATTGCCAGGAATGGAAAGAGATCAAGCTGAACGGCTGACTTTCCACTCCAATATTCCTTACCCTTTCACAGTGCCTTGTTGTCTCTGCCATCCTAGTGCACATGCAACAACTGCACCCCAAACAGTTGTTTTTCTTGCCTTTTCCCCAGTATATGAAGAGGAAAAAGTTCAGCCTTTCCTCTTGGCCACTATTCTCGACCCAAACCATGATACAACAGGAGAGATAAGAAGGTGGCAGAAACCAGCCCATTTTAAAGCTTTGATTTGCTTTGTCCACAGGCAAGAGCTGACAGATGAGAGAGGGAGAAAACCATATCGCAAAGCAAATGGATCTATCCTTTGGCCTCTCAGGAGGAGTTGGCTGTATATCCTGGAATGCCTAATGTTCAGAAAATTTATCTTGGTAAAGGCTCAGGAAAATGTATGTTTTTATTTTACCCAAAGTAAAAATATTGGTCAATGTGAAATTAAAAAGTGAAAATAATACTCCTCCTTGTAAAAAATTCCAGCCTCCTACACTCACTGTATCTCATAGACTTCTAAAACAAATAACATGTATTTTATGTGTTTTTTTTCTACTAACATTTTATTGGTATTTATAATGTAGTACAGAAGATACTTTTAAGAGGGAAAAAGGCAAGTTACAATAACATACTAAAGCATTTAGAAAAGGCTGCGATTGCAGAGGACACAGACCATGCTACCTTCCTTTTTTCAAGGTGAGGAACTGAATACATCAGGCAAGTAATGCAAATCCTTTTTGTTGCCACTGAGGCACACATTGGCATAGAAGGAACATATTTCAGAAGGTCACATTTTCACACCTCCTATTCTGAGTCCAGCAAAAGAACGAGGTCTACAGATTCACAGAATTAGTATGTATAGATCACCATTAATACAGTAGGTAGCAAACAATCCAAAAAACCCCCAAACATAGTAGGCTATGCTCAGCTAAAATAGAAGTAATATGCAGGAGAAGGAGCAACAGTCTGGGTGATAACCACATAACTAAAGGGGGTTCCAAACACATTTTTCTCTTAATTTCTTGAGTCAAATGTCAGTAACTACACTGCTTGGAAAGGTGAAGTTTCTAATAATGTTTTTTATCTCTCTGATCAGGTATCCAAGACATGTTTGAGATGTGCAAATGCAATTGCTCATTGTCCCTATGACCAACTCATCTTTAGAGGGATATCCGGTCATCTGGACTCAGACTATAAACAGAGCTAAGCACATAGCTGCCTTCGCAAGACTGGAAAGTGATGGGCATACATCAAGCTAGCCAAAAGACCCAGCTGACCCTCTAATGCCCCAGGCTGGGGTGTGATGGGTTTCCAGCACTCCACCAGGGGACAGGCTGAATTCTAAATTATTTTAGTCACATTGCTAATCACATGTGAATCTGGTGTTTTTTCTCATTACTTCTACCAGAGCTTGTGAGTTTTGAAAGACAATACTACTGATATCAGATCTTCTTTCCACTGCTGTTCCCTTAGTCCCCAGGATTGCTGTAAATGCAGCAGCTCAGTGCTATTTCAGAGTGGCAGAAGGAAACTGCACATGTACAGCAACCTAACACTTATCTGACACTAAGAGATATACAATGGACAATTGCTTTGCTTCCAGAATAAGACAATATAAACACTGCTTAGCTCCAGTTGTTTCTGTAAACATAGGGTTCTGAAGCAAGTTAAGCTTCAATTAGTTATATTAATACCCATAGCTCTCAATCAAGCATGCTTCCACCATAGTGCCCTTAAATATGTTTTATGTTTGTGTATTAAGCCAGAAGTTCTTTCACAGATTGGCTTTTTTGAGAGACATAGTCAAAATACAGACAAAGTAATAAAGGCCTAGAATCCAATAATAATAATATGTTAATTCCAATACCACCGAATGGTAAAATTCCTTCACATTTCAGCAAACAATCTGTCTTTCTTACAGGCTATAACTGTGCAGATGACTAAGGCAGTCTCTGAGGGGGTGGAAAGGCATGTAGAAGTGTTCTGGGTTGCAGCTTGTTAACCATTCCAATGGAAGCAGAGTCCACTGCCTCTAATGAGCTCACTATTTTAAAACAAAGATATTGCAACAACTGTAGAGCTCGCTGGTGCCACCAATTAGTGAAAATATAGGCTTGGTTATTGTTCCTTCTAAGGTAAAACTAACTGTCACTTGAGAGCATCAAAGACACTCATCACTGGTGAAAGCACAGTTCACTGCACCATCTATGTGAAAAATTATCCAGCGGATGGAAAAATAAAAATAAATAGTATATTAAAAATAATGTTATGATGGTTGTTATCCAGATGCAGTTGTTGGCTCTTACTCTTCTATTTAATTTTCTTAAGCATGAAAGCTTGTAAATGTGTGACTTTTATATTAGGCTGCCTGTCTGCAAGGCATGATGTTTTGGATTAGTGTGTTAGTTTAACATTAGATACTAGGACATGGAAAAAGATAGGAGTTTCTGATACAACATCAGACACATCAACAACATCCTTCTCGTGCAATAGTGAATGTTAGTCTTAGGTTAGGAAAGAGGCTGCTACTAGAACCAGTAGGAACGTAATGACCATGTTGCACCATAGCACAATTTGGTGAGACATACAGGAAATGGGAAAGCCCTCAGGGAACCAGCACAAGGGTTTAAGACAAAAAGCACCTTGAGAGAGGAACTTGGACAGTGGGGAGCAAACAGCAGGGGGACAGCAGAGAAGAGACGCTGAAATATTACCAAGTTGAAACAAGCCCAAAAAGCAATGCCAGTAAAAGAGCTAGGGAACAAGTGAGTGGCAGGCTCTGTCACAGCTATATTTGTCCCAAAACGAAAGAGAATGAGAGGAGTTAGAAACACAGTGGGTTCTGTTCACGTGACAAATTGAAATCTCCACAAGAGAAACACACATGGGCTATATAGCATGTTTAGCTCCTAAGAGTGCAAGAGAGGCAATCCTGATTGAGAACCTATAGCTGATCATGAAGTTGTTCTGTCTTCTAAGAAGTAGAAATCTCAACATCAAACAACATTTTTCCCTTTACAGCTGCAGCTACTTAATTCCCCCTCCTCTTTACCATCCGACCAGACCAGCAGCTCCGTCTAGGAAGTGGAAAAGAGGCAAATTCCTAGAACTCTTGGCCTTCTCTACATAACATACATAGTATTTATTTAGGAACTAGCTTTCTGTTAGTAACCCATGCCCCCAAACAGATAACTTTTACTACATCATAGTTTTGCACTTAGTAATTGCCATTTGTTTCCATTTTATAAGACGGAGCTGGTCTAAAACCAACAACATCTGAACCATCTCAAACTGCTGGAAACTGGAACTCATTGGGAATTCTCCAGTGAAACACGCTTGTTGAAAATGCTGGTTCATCAAAATCTACATGTTTTCCCCAAAGTCTCTATTTCAGCCAACAACTGATGAAGTCCTGTCTGTGAGGCAGGTCTTGGCATGTCTGGCTTCCTGCCAGCCTGTCTGCTGAACTGTTGGGAAGCCCAGTTTCCCAGACTGTTGTATGTCCCTCTACTGAAGTTCTCAGAACTGGATTCTTATCTGTCCAGAAGCCTCGCCACCCTCAGTCATACCAGAGCTTTTGGGATCAAGGACCCTTGCCACATGCCTGAAAATGGCTTGCAGGGTCTGTAGCATGACATCTGTTATCATAATGAATCCCGAAGTTTTCAGATTCCAAGTTCTGATATCTGTGCAGCCTGCCTGTCTTCCATACTGCTCCACAAGTTGGAAGCCAAGTGGTCTAGAAATCTTGGGTCCTTGCTCTCAGGACAGACCATACGATGGACTGTGGGCCCTGGAAGCCCTGACACCAACAGAATTTCCTCCACTTTGACTCTTCTCTGCAATTCACAGCACTAAAACTGACCAAAATTATGTCAGACTATCAGTCAGCTCAGTGTTCCCTGCAGTACAGTTCATTTCGGATATATTGTATTTCCTGTGGTTTTGGCTTTTGTCAAAAATGGGGGGCAATTCTCCCCTCTTCCTTCCTCCAGCCTCAAAGAAAACATTAAAATCTATGGCAGAATGGGAATTTGGTTTCCTAGCCAGCTCTACCTGCACTGTTAGAAACAGCATATTTGGCTATTCCATGACAGTATCCAGAGATCTCTGTAATGCAGACATTGGTATTTCAAGGTCTGTTTTCTACAGCTCTTCTCTATTAGGAAGAGATTTATTTTCCTTTCACCAGGCAGAGGAGAATGCACCTTGCCCTGCAGAGGCATTTTTAAGTTTCGAAATAGGCCCTTCTATTTCCAGCATTTTCTTTGAGATTGCTTCAGTCAGTGCTTTATAAAGTAACCTGCACTGTACCAAAGCATTGATGCACAAGCCCCAGGAAATCATAATTTTCCAAAACCTTTATGCTAAGTCTCTCAGATCTTGCTACAGTAGCTAATACAGTATGAACAACACTCATCCTCTTAAACCTTTGGGTTCCTGTGTCTAAAAGTTAATTCCTTTAGGGTTTGTTTGTTTCTAGATATCATGGGCTCAGTCCAGGATACATAGCACTTTGTCAAGAATATGAAGAGAAAGCAAAAGCATCTTCAGGAAGTATAACTGAAAGACTGCCAGAGAGCTTACAGAACGTCAAAATGGTGTGTAACATGCTCAGGCTTGTTTTCCTTTCCAGTTAACTGAACGTTAGGCATAATTTAAAGCCTGATTCAGTACAAAATACACCCACAGTTTCCCTACAATAAAAGCTTGCAGAAGGCTTCTGTAACGTGGAGCCTGAATGAGTTCTTTGCTAAATCAGGCCCTGAGGATTCCAAGTACGCATATGTAAGCCCGGCTGGAATTGGGGAAAGAAAAGCGGGCAGATTCCTTACTGCTGCAGTGCAGGCCTGATCTGTGTAGCAGACCAGAAGGTCACAGTGGAGGGTGGGAGGGAGCACTGTTCTGCTCCATTCGGGCAGAAGAATTTTATGTTTGTTCAGAAGCATAAGAAACTTTGAAGCACCATATAAGGGCTGAGACTCAGGCCCTGCTGGAAAAACCTGCTGGAGCTGAGCTCTGCGCATAACTCATATGAACATTAATGAGAGTTAAATGCATGCATTGAAAGAAGAATAGACCCCTTAGTGATTTGTCAAGATAAAATTCAAAATAACTTTGAATGCTCAGAGGTAAATATTAGGTTTAGGAATTAAAAACAGCAGAAGTAGTGGAACAATTGCCTATAATGAGATCCAGGAACAATCTACCCACTGTACCAGGTTTTCATTAGAGTTATGGCCTGCAGCCATACCACCTTGTGCTGTGATCTTAAAAGCTAAGACGGGTTGGGCTGGTTAGTATTTGGAAGGGAGACCTCCAAGCAAGCTTACCTCTGCAGGAACAGCTTAGTGATGCCATAGAGAATGTTCTTCCTTCTGATTCAGTATTGAATCCAGGTGTTGGGAAATCTGAAGGTCTTTTGTGCATAATCTAAATCTAAGGATCTGATGATCTGTGGTCATTAAAGTATGCCTGTAATTTCTCATGCCTCTTACAATGTCACTTTGAAATGGCTACTGTAGAGGTGGTTGCATGTCAGTAATAGGTCAGTGCTGCCAATATGATGTAACGATCAACTTCACAGGGAGGTTGAAAAGCTAAATTTGCTACTATGGGGTAAGTGGTTTAAGTCCCAAAAGCTCCAGAGAGGTGCTAAGAAGTGTTTGCTGTATTTTTTTATGGTCCACCATATCTACCCTGGAAACATCGTTCCATCTCAGAGCTTTGCAAAGGGAGGGCATTTTTAACTCTGCGGTTACCCCTGACATTATCACACATGCTCCAACCTCTGCACACACAGCTGAGCTGCCCCTGCAGCAGCACTTGAACCATCAGAGTCCACAAAACAGACTCCAAGCTGTTAGCAGTAGTGGAGGAGCCGCACCTAAGGAAGCTCAGCTGTCTAGCTGATGGGAGAACAGCAGACAGCTTGTCAACTGTCCCATTCCTGCTCTTAGATCTACTGGGATTAAACCCCTCAGGCATTAGCCCTACAAGGAATTAGGTGCATATTCAGCTGTAGCCATTGAATAGTTCCCTATATCTAAATCAATGGGACTATTCACAGTGCACAAACTTAAAGATGCATCTGTCTCCAAAGAATGAAGGCATAAATAAGCAGTGCAGCTACACAATTCCTAATTGATGTTCTTGATTTATTAACCTCTGTGGTTGTCATCCAGGACACTGTACTAACATTGTTTTATTTGTCCATGTAGGACATGATCCTGAATACTGCTGAGAGCCCTTGAGTCTGTAGTGCTCAGAGGACTGACTTCATCAGGAATTCATTGAAATACATCAATTGGAGTTCATTGAATTCAATGGGATTTGAGAGCATTTGGCATCCCTTAGGAGGCAATTAACACCTTCCAGAAAACAGGCCTTAGACAATCAGGTCTAGGAAGTTCAAACAGCTTTTCCTCTGGGCTTTGGGGCAGTTACTATTTGTATATAATAAATAGCAATTTTAACTTTTTGCTTTCATTTTAATATGCAATGTTGAGCAGAGCTTGAGCTGTCTGTTAGCATTCAGTATCATGCTAGACATAGCAACAAGTCTCTGATACTGATGATTTGCTGTAACTGAGTTGTTAAATTGATTTAATATGGAAATGCATTATAACATCACCCAAATCAAATCTCTCTCCCCTTTACCACAATGCTTTTATTTGCATCATGTGGCTGAATACAATGATCTGTTCAGATGACACCCATACAACTTCTAATAGTTGTTCATATCTGACTTCTTGAAGTAACAAGGAGGAAACCATGAGACTGTTTGCTTTAAGTAGCTTCCAGGCTATGTCATGACTTATGTTTGTACATGGGCCACATTTTCTTAATATCTCAGTTTTACCACTGACTTTTCATGGGAACAAAGTAGGGTCATATAAACCAGCTGGTGATACATATTTGTGAGGAGGAGGGAAACTATCAGCACACACTACCCGCTGTCTTATATCAAAAACTCTTCCAACTTACTGTAATTGAGGTTGGAAACTGGAGCTGTAAGAAAAGCCTTTCCTTAATTTTGATATTTTTCTTTGCACTAAATATTAAGCCCTAGGACTTCATTCCTATTGCCACAGGCATTCTTCTTGAATGAGTATATTTGATATCTGTGTCTGTTATCATAATGCTGAGAAAATGCTGTGGCTGTTCAGCACAATGACGACTTTACTACACAAAATGCTGGATAGGCTCCTGTGAACTGACAAATTGCATATAAAATCAGTTATTCAGGACATCCTGTTGATCTGCCTGAGTGAAAAGACCTTGGAAGCTTTTCTACAAAATGGTGGTCAGGGAAGAGAAATTACCAATTGAGTATATCTATTATAGCCACTCATAATGTTAAGGCAAGCACTTCAAGCCCATTCAGAGACACTGTTCAACAATGCCCTGTGCATGCAATACTTCCAACTTTGTTTGGATAAATAAGACTTACTTCCTTCCTTGAGGCATGATCCAAACACCACTGGAGTCCACAGGAGATTTTAAATCAAATCGGTTTTGGATTAGTCCCTTAAACAAAGACAATTTTGCAGGAAAATGAAGCATGGTAGTACGTTTTGATAACTAAGTATTTCATACTCATAAATAACAGAACGCTTTGCAGTCTTCACACTGCTCCTTCTTTACTTTTCTATTGATAGGTTTATAACTGCATTTCCTACTAATGGCAAATTATAACACAAAGAATCATGTAAATGTCCAGTTCTCAATACAATCAGAAGAACTGAAGGAAGCATGTCCCCATTCAGCTTCCAAATGCTGCTCTAATCCCTTTTAAAATCTTAACAGCTTCTACAGCACTGAAAGGGAATCCTTATGCTTCAGAAATACATCTTATTTATCCATGCAGTAGGCAGCTCAAGGCAATAGAAAAAATCCACATTAGAAAGAAGAAGAGTGTAATGCTTTTATAGCATCCTATATCAGCCTTCACACCAGAAAGATGTAAACCACCAAATGTCGAAAGAGCATATTATCCAGGATAAACTGAGCACTGCTGCCACTATCAACTGCTTTAATACATACGCACTTGAAGCGCTGACAGCACTAAGCGAAACTCCTGTGTACTTTTTTTTTTTAAGAAATATACATCCAGGTTTTTTTTATCCAGATAATCCTGTAAAGTTCTACAAAGGAGTTACACAAAACAATTGCAAACAAAGTGCATGTAGCTAAATAACTTTGACTTTTTGTTTAATGTCCAAGATGATTGAAACAGATTGTATCATGAACTACTTTCCCTTTGGCTAATTAAATAGCCGTCCCCACTTACCATAAAGCATATTCTTATTAAAAAAAGTATCTATATTCACTCTGTTGGAAAAACTACTTCCAAGTAAGTGCCATAAAGCCCATTACATTCCTGCTTTAGAAGTGGATCTGGTCCAAACAGACAATCAAAGGATTTCACTGGGATTATTTTAGATTAGAAAAACTATGGAAGACATGAGGCACTGACAAGACCGTAAAGACATAAAGGATAAATTAGCAGTTACATACCAAACAAAGTACTCCAGCAGTTCCTAGCAAACTTTAAAAAAAATAGAAGAAAAAAGGAAAAAAGGAAAAAATCCTGTTGTACTAATCTAAACCCAAATGGAAATCTGTTTGTGCAGAAATAAAATGTCATGACTAAAATGTTATCTCCCATATAAATCAAATAGCTATTTCAAAGTTTAAAAACCAACAACATAAAAAAATAACCAAGGTCACCAACCAGCTGAGTAGGAACTTGTTTCTTTCCACAAGTTCCTTTTTAAATTGAATAAAAAATATCATGTTATGATTTACCATATTAATGAGCCATTATTGCATAACTGTATTTTTATTGCAGATATATTACCTGCTAAATGATGCTGTTTTTCCAGAAAAAGTTCACAGTACAGATTCTATGGGAATGTTTCCTGCTGACAGTTCCTAAATCTTTCAGAAGCTGTCAGCAACCTCAGAAATCAAGTTTGCAGTACCCTAGCAAGCAGAAGCACTTGCATAGGCATTCTATTTTTAAACTGCAATCCAAACCACTAAAGAAACGCCCTAAACATAAAAGATTATTGAAAATAAGATGATCCTATCTCACTTGTCAATCTAAAGGACACTGTCAATTCCATGTAATTTAAGCTGGAATTTCTATAAATATAACTTGACATTTAAAATCTACCTTCTTTTCCCCCCACTAACTTCTGCCCAAACTGATAGTCCTCAGAACTCCATTAACAAATCCTTGATACTTATATAAGTAACATTAAGTAAAATAAACATTTCCACAGAGAACACTGATGCATGGGGAAGACCCTGTCTTTTCTGTTTACCTGCACCCAGCCTGTCTATCACACATTCTTCAGCCATGGAGTTCATGAAAAGATGGCAGGTCAGCCAGAAGGTTACAAGAAATATAGCAAAAAAAAATAAAAAAGCTATAATTGCAATGAATTACTAAAGATGACCCGCCAGAGTTTTGAAATGTCCTCATGCTTTGCTTCATTGTAATGCTGCTGCTCTGCTTTTTTTCATTTTTTTGAATGAAGACACAGAGGAACGAGACACAACTGAGTGTACTCTTAGCTAGAAACAGGACTATACCAACACCACACTGTCCTATTATACACTGAACATGAGCACAAACATTCCTTACAAAAGTTTACTGGAAAAACTGCTTACCAATACTTCTATCTAATCTGATTACTCCCTTTTTATTATAGTGGCCATTTTCAAAGTGATGTTTAAGAGCTTACAGGCACAAACTCCGCTATCGGTAAATTGGATTTTTATGACTAATTTCCCCATTTGTTGTTTGTTATGAAGATTTGTGCACATAAACCTAATACACAATTTCATGACTATATTTTAGAAAGTCCCTTTGTTTTGGATTTCAGCTAGAAGATTATGCTCTTGAGAAGGTTATGTACTCTAATATACAATATTCCACACTGCTTTTCAGCTGGCTTGAGCAACACAGAGTAGCTAGAAAACTGCCACAGTGGGAAAGGGAAATTTTCTCACCACAGCCAAGAGTCTGAAGGTTTTATTACCTCTAAACTGACCTGCCTTACATTCTTCAGAGATGTGAATCAGGGCAAGGATTTTATTCCAGAAATCACTGGCGGGCAGAACATTTTCTGTGAAGACCATTTTACCTGCTGATCTTAGCTTAATAAGTAACAATTCAAATAGATGTGGAACAACTAAGTTGCATTTTCTTGCCTGTCTTGAAGAGCAGTTATTTCCATCTATCTTGCAGATGCTGCCTTGAGACCCAGTTTAGTAGCCCAGCCCATCATTTATACATATCTGCGTGAAAGCTACTGGCTACTTACAAACAAGACTAAACTAGCTCGTAACTCCTGGCTGGGATCCCACCAGAACAAACTGCAACTGTTCCGAAGGGCAGACAAAACCTGCAGTTTTTTAATCTTAACACCACAGAGGCTGCAGGTTCAAGAGTTCCATAGTCATCACCTAAATAATAAAAAGTGATAGCAAGAATTATTTCTGAAAAGTTAATGCGGATTTATTTTTTTTTTGCTATTCTCAATTAAGCTTTTCAAATAAACACTCAACTGCAGCTGGCACTAAAGAAATGCTGTAAAAGTAGAACTAACGGCCACAAAGGTTGCTTTAAAACTGAAGCCCCAGAAAGGAAGGGGAAAAAGTGGATTATGATTTGCTACAAACAGAGAAAGGAAAGGATGAATCGTCAAATATCAAGTATGTGCATGGAGTCATGTGTGTATATTTTATACACACACTTGCAGCTATATAGATATATATGGGCACTTCCAGTCTATATGTATACCGGGCAACATACACATTGTTCAGCAAGTAAGGAAACTACCAGTGCATCGTTTTCATTTTGCATAAGATCTACAGTCAGTCCAGAATCTAAAACCACATTTTTTATTATTTTTGCATTACTAGTTGCCTCTCCTCTGCTATGGATTAATGTAAACTTCTTCACACAAGAAAGAGGAGCTTGCCTTCACCCCTAACTTCAGTTACAAAACCTCCAACAGAACTTCAACAAAATAACGTCAATACAGCTAAGACTTTAGAGATCTGTTCCTATGTAGATAGGAGTTTTCTAGGGTAATAGCACACTTTTAACAAAGTTTCGGAGAGACCAGAGCACAAATGTTCAGCAGATATGGTTGGTCACATACTGTCTAAAGCTTTTCAGAAAACCACCACTCCTTGTTGAGAACTACTTTTAGGTCTTCAGCAAAGCTACAAAGCCCTCCTTATTTTCAGTTCCCCATCTGCAAAGTAGAGATAATGATCATATTTAGCTTCCTTCATGAAAACGTTTGATACCTACTGAATAAAAAAACCTTGCAAGAAACTTGCACATATAGGGTTGATTTCATATACATTTATCAGTGAATTACACCTATGGGTACAGATGCATGTATAGAACAGACTGGCCAGTTAATGTTCCTACAAAAACAGAACTATAAAACTATCATAATATTTATGTTCAAACTTTATTTGGTTTGTAAATCTTACAGAGCCTTAAGCCAAGCTTGAGCATTATGCCACATACTGTGTATTCCGAATGGACAGAATTTCTAAAGAACTACCTACTAGAAACTTACTGCATTTCTTAACCCAGAGGTTTGCCTTCAGTCTCAAATGAACACTCTAAAGAATCCTTCTTATGAAAAACTATCAGCGCTGCTACAGCTAAGTTTCTTTTATATATATATATATACATATATATCATACATCACTCACATAATTGAACATACTTATGATTGGAATGGGTTGAATAATTTATAGTTTTTAGAAAACTTTAAATCTTCAAAATTGTTGTCATTTGCATATACAGAAACGCAATCACTTTTCCTCCAAAGTTTTGCTATTGTTTTCCAATGAATATATTAAAGGACCTTTCAAAACCCTTACTCAGATACTTTTATAAACATACATTGAGTTTCAACAAAGCAGGGTAACATTTTGCTCTAAGTGTGTTAAGTCTGCTGAAGAGAATTCATTTTATATGATACACGCAAGGTCACTTACTAGGATTGTTCATTTTCTTGAGGTGAATGTTCAGCTATATGTCTCAGGGCACAATTATTGGGCTGCATCACCTCTTGAGGTAGTGTATTTTGGCAAGTGTGTGGTGGGTACACATATGCAAACACGGACTAGAAGGAGCAGAAGGAGAAGCAGAAAGATAAATGCTAAGTTTTATGAATTTAAAGGGTTTAGCATGTTTAGAAACAGAAACATTTTGTTTTTCCAGAATCCAGATAAAATTTAGAGGGTGCCAATGCAAACTTCTAACAACCATGGAAAAAAAAAGACTAAAACCAGTAAGAACCAGCTCAGCTTAAAGTCTGCCTGTGAATTTGTGTGAAATTTCCATAGTTACTGCCTGTTCTGCTCTAATGGATCACCTTCAATCAGGAATTGTCAGTCAGAATTCCAGGTTATTTTTAAACCACACCTTTTACACAATCTTGAGAATAAATAAAAAAATATTTTTTCTTTATTAAACACTTCCCTTTAAAACACTACATTTATGCTATCGCATAAAAATCCCAAAATAAGGTGTAATAAAGCAAATAAGGAATGACTAAGCAACATTTGTTACCCAAACAAAAAAAACAAAACAAAACAAAAAACCCAGGAAAGAGTTTGGGGTTTTTTTAAATATTTTCAGTTTATCTGATAGAAGATAGGTTGTTAGGTGCCATTAAGCATGCTCAGCCATAGCTCATGCAGGGGTGCTGAGGCCCAGGCATCATCATTGCCAGCATTGCTGCTCAGGCTCCTATACAACTCCAGGAAGATATTACCAGGAGCTATTTGTGCCTGCGGGCTTCAGAGGCCTGCCAAGCAAAACCAAAGGACAACATATCCTATAAAACAGACCAGAATGCCTCAGATAAACTTTCTATCGCATTCCCGTACAAGGACCCAGATAGAGCAGAACGCAGTTCCTACCATCACACAGCAGTTTCTTTTGAAATCTTTACCACACAGGCAGTGCAGTAAGGCAGAGTGTTGAAGATGAGAGTTTTCAAGAGATACTAGAAGGCGTAAAGTACAGGCATGGACAAGTGCCTTGTAAAGGTAAGTACCCCCTCTACTGACCTTAAGATGATATCTTCCCAACAGACTAGAAGTATAGTATGTACATGTGTGTGATTGCACACACTGTATGGAAGTATATGCACGTACTGATATATTCACAGAAATGCAAAAGATGAACACCAACCATTAATATGGCAATATTTTCTCTCTAGAAATGTACCAATATTGGTTATTTCTAAGGTCTATAGCTAATTTTAACTCTGGGTCACATAAGCTTCATCTAACAGCACACCCGTTTATCAAATATGTCCTAGTACATCACCAAGAAAAAGTGTTGAGCTGGTTTCTAAATCAGCTCCTTTTGCCAAGAGTATTTTGGACAATGCCACCTACCCAAGGAATTATTTCTGCTAAGCTGTGTCTTAAAGCCCTGTTGGCTGTGGAGCTGCTTCCACTCTTCAGTAAAATCAATGGATACCCTTGACATCCGTGACAACAGGGTAAGTTTTCATGCTATAAAAATATAATGCCCATGATATTTGTCAAAGCAACTTCATTCCGAGATCCTCTGTCACCATGAGGAAAACCCCACTATTGGCTCACTTTAAAACTGAACTGTGGTTTAAGACTAAGTGCTAAACCAAATACAGTCACACACAGCCTAGGATTTAAACATATATTTTAAAGGGTAGTTATAGAGCAGTTTAGGCACCACATGCACCAGCTAATTCATGTTTAAAATAAGTCTGATGCAATCTGAAGTATGTAGTATGTTTGCATTTCAGAATGCAATGTTTGTTGGGGCATCTGAGGCAGTTCAGCATCAGAAATACGTAACCCATGATTGTCCATCACTCAGCGAGTCCAATATGCTCAGAGAAGCTTGTTTAAAGCTCAAATATCTTCACATAGCATGGAACTAGGTGGTATAGAAATACACATTGTATTAAAATCAGCTAGTTAAAATACATCTGTGCATATCTGGTGGGATGGAGCTGAAAGTCATCTGTTCTAATTCAGACAAGGCCTCAGAACTGATGTATGAATGACAGACTAAAACGAGAGAAAGATGCACGTGTAAGACAGTTCATGATGGTGAAGAGATTGAATATGCCAAAGGAAAAATGACAATTGCTTAGAAGTTGCATTAGTTTGGACTGTCTTTATATTCCCTTAAAATACTCCTGGAACTGCCCTGTGCTAGTAAGCTGTTTCCTGAAATGCCAGCTGCTCTTCTCAAATTTTAGTTGCATAACTTTTTAAACTTCTGGAGTTCTTAAATAATTAGAAAATAAAATGTCTGAAGACCACAAGACCAGTCAAGGCACGAAAATGAGTACAGTAACAGGACAAAGTTGTTTTTTTTAAATAAAGATGTTATTTTATACAAATTTAGGTATCAGTAATAATGAGAATTATTACTTTTCTGATTGCTAAAGGATATTTGAATGCCAGTTTTTAAAGATTAGGATTTTTATCAAATTCATACTTAGAAGACTTCTGTGGCAGACAATTTAAAATATTTCTATATCAGCAATAGCATAACGTAATGAGAAAGAGACAATAACTTGTGAAGCCAACATAATCATCTGTTCTGGTACAGACCAAAGTGATTCCTGCTATTTCTGTCACTTACCTCAGCCATTCTCTTTTATCACACCTTATATTTGCATTGATCCCCAGGTAGGTCACTGAAAGCTTTTTTGTTGACAAGAAATCCAGGTACTGAGGTCAGCCCTTCAACATTGAAATGTACGACTAGCAGGTAAGATTAATCTAAAACTATCCTGTAGTTCTCTTAACTTCTAAAGCAATTGCTTTATTCCCACTAGCAGCACCTTTGTACACAAGTACGGTAAGTGTTAAGCCTCACAAACCATGAAAACTTGAGATAACTGTGGCTGTACATCAAGGTCCATCAGGTGGTGGATATCAAACTGCTGTTCTCAGTGCTGTGGGCTCCATATATTAGCACTCAGAATAGTTGAATCAGCACACAAGTCCATTTCTTGAAAGGTATTAATCTTTTTAAAGGTGAAGAATTAATAACACAGGGAGAGAGAGAAAGGGTGAGAAAAATGCAATCTGTTACAGGACCAGGAGAGTGCAAATGAAGATTAGAGCTGTAGTTAGCTGTCGCAAGAGATTGCAGCCTCTGGTGAACAAACTCTCTCAGCTCACTGGCATTTGTCATTCTCCAACATTCTAGCCTAAATTACACTTAAAATAATTTTGAGACAGTGGAATTCTTCATAACCTGTGTAGAAGAGAATGAGTATAGCATAAGGCTAGAAGTAATGAAAAGGTGACATAGATTCTTTATTCATTAACATGTATTCCTTGCAGAAGAAACAGGCAGAGGGGAGCAAAGCAGTATGGATTTTCTAGCTTGCGTTAACTATGGGATGGAAATAACTGAAAGTACAGAACTATCTGCAAAATTTCAGAGACTCAGCAGGGCTTTTCAAATAATTTGTATATCTCTAATCCTAGTCTTCTACTTGATGTGTTTCAGAAAAGGCAAGGATCACAAAGGAATACCTCCACAGAAGAGATGCCAGCAGGTCAGACATGTCCTAATACAGACAGAAGCAAAACCCTCTTGGGACAGGAGCTGAAGGGATGGCAACTGGAATTTCCAGTTTGAAGTCATTTCCTGCTATTTCCCTCTGCTACTGAAATCAACCCATAAATCAAGATGGAGCCATTTTGGGTTTGGGATTGTGCCAGGCTTCACAGACTGAGGACTTGAGGCTTGTGCTGGCACTAACACAGCCACCAACAGAGGGATGATGGTGCTGGATCCAGGCTGGATTCTCAACACCCAGTGCCACACAGTGCAGTAACAGATTGCTTAACATTTCTACCACCAGTAGAGATACAGGAGAAAGATGTATAGAACTTCCTTTTCACAGCAAGTACCCAGCCATAGTGAACTGATGGATGACTTAAAAGATACAGCCTTCAGCCAGGCTAGTGCATGCCAGATCCCATAAGGATCACCTTTGGGAGTGATTTTCTCTATGCTATGAGGACTCACAGCAACAATATATTTTTATCTTTACTAATACATACTATCGACGTACATACATACATATGGATATTGACCCTTTTTGTTCATTTGTTTTACCTAATCTGGCTTACAGCTTCAAGGACAACTTGTGGTAAGGAAGCCCATACATTTATTCTGTGATAAGGAAAAACTATTGCTACAGTTATGCCCCGTCTTCTATCATAATTTTGTATCCCCTTATTCTTGCCATAGGTAGGAAGCTTCAATGCAGCACCTGTGAAGGCTGCTCTAATCCCCTCTGTTTTCATTGCCTATATTGCCAGTTGCCAAAGTGTCCCATAAACAGGCCTAAATCTTCTCAATCTCCTTCCAGCTCAGTGGTAGAGCTCACGTGGAAGAGTTTGCAAGACTGAAGTCTAAATTTTTCATTTTACTCTTGCAAATTAATTCACGAGCAATGACGTAACATAATTGAGGATTTTTTTTTTTTGTTACTGTTTCAGAGCAAGAAAACGCAAAAATATGGTTAGAATACAGCACTGTAACTCTTTTGCAGCCCAAAACCCTGTAAAAAGTTATATAAAATAATGGTTTAAGTTACATAATGTGGTTACAAAGACATTGTATAATTAATAAAGTACTTGATCATAAATCCAATGAGAGAGAGAAATTAACAAGCATAGGCAAAGCTGAAAGATGTGTTTAAAGATGGATGTGAGAGGAGATGGAGAATCAGTGAAGCAGACATAAAAGAAGGTTGGTCCATACTGGCAAAGCACTGAAGAGTCATCTTGTGAAGAGGAGCTGTGGTTAAGGTCAGAAAGAGGGTGGGAGCAGTAACAAAGGAGCTGGCGCTCACCTGCCTTGTTGCTCATCCTGTCAATTTACCCCTAGGTAATGGGATGAAGTAACACCAGGTTAGACTGTCAGTATTTACAGCAGTTGATTTCGCTCAAATAAAAAACAAAAAAAAGGAGCTGGAAGACATGGAAAAAGCAGCAGAGTGGGTTGATTGGATCTGAGAGGCCACTGAGACCAAAGCTGCAGGAGTGGTAAAGGCAAATGAAGACAGGAGAATTTAGTGAGACAGTATAGAGGACATAGCTGTTTTGCACTTAGCACATTTACATTCAGAAGGAACAAAAGCAGAGTTACTGGAGCATGTGTGCTATAGAGGTGACATTGAAAGGCAACATAAAAGGTGATACAAACCAGGTCTTATACACCGAGGTCAATTGGCTGCAGTCAATTGCTTGTCTCAAACTCAGACTATGCATGTCCTAATAACCAAAGTATGAGTCCTATACTAGGGACTCTGAATTGGCTTTTCAAAGAACTGGGACAAAGATTAAAGTTAACTGCAACAATTAGCTTAAATACACTATGGCTGTGAATGCAAGTACATTTCTCTACCACTTTCCAAGTTAGCATATTGTTGAGAGGAAAACCAAGCAAGGCTCAGAGAATGCCTGAAGAATAAGCAAAGTGATCTGCAAAGTAGAGATTCGCAAAGTCTAAAAGCAAGCCCCAGCCTCCTACTTAGGCAAGGATAAGGGATCAGGTAACAAAAGCCTGCAGCGAGCTTCAGGTAGGGAGATACCAGTACCTTCCTGGAAGTCTGGCATAGCCTGGGCAGTACTATATTGTCACAGGCTCTACTGATGCAGAGGCCACAGTGACACTGATGCTAAAAAGATTTTAAGAACTCAGATTAATTTCTCTGCAATTTTGTGACATATATCTTTGGCCTGGGGGCAACGCTGGCTGGGATCAGCACCCTCTTCCCACACCTTCTGCAAAGAGAAATCACTGCTCTAGCAACAAGTATCCATTTTAATGGCAAAGGCCTCCTTCCATTCCTAACTGCCCAGGAATAATGTCACCTCTCACCTTGTTCATCCCTCCTTCATCTGAATCAGACCAGAGTCTGTGCCAACCACCACTGATCTATGGATGACTAATTCATAATGTATTTCCACTGGAATGCAGATTCACCATGATTTAACATAAAATAATATCTGAACATAAAACCATGTTAATAGATGCAGACTAAACCAGTGCAAACGGAATTTGTAACTGTGCTGCACAGCTCCTTGTGACAAGATAACATTAGTTAACCCTTTGTGATAAGCTGCAGTGACACTCCACTCAGTGTAACAATCAAAGTCTGACACTAAGGTATCGGACCAGTCCCTGCCCCACCTTTCCTCATTCAACATCATATGCTGAAAACATTTTCCAGATAGAGCTGGAATAAAACCCAAAAGGAAAATGGGAAGCAGGAAGATAGAACTTCAACCCAGTTCGGTCTAATTTTTAAATCAAGTCAGTGTTTTTTACTCTAGATGCCTGCTTACTTATTCAACTCAAGTTCATTCTTAGGGGGATCTTGTCAATAAAGTCAAATCAGGCTCTCTGTGAGCAGTGAGGTTTTTGAAGGTCTTTTTTTGAGAGCTTCATTAAAAGCAGACAGTTTCTCTAACCTTTTAGCAGAACCTGTTATCTGATGACGTGAATTAAAGTCTCTCAAATGACTAATAATCATATCAAGGCTGCCATGTCAGCTTGTAGATTTGAATAAGAGGGTCTGAAAACATTTGCATGCCTCGATGTGCCAGTGCTAAGAAGCTAATGTGATAGTGCTGTCATAAAGCACTGGAAAGACATGACTTAATGTAATCTGTCATGTCATATGCTAATCTTCAGCCATTACTTGAGTGCTGTAAGTAAGTAGAAAGCATTTGGGAGAAATCCTTTTCAATTTCTCTGAGTACCACTTCTGCTGCTGGTCAGCTCAAATGGGTTTTGTGCATTTAATGCAGAGCTCAAGTCAAGTTGGTTTAGGTCACACTTAATTAACCAGCACATTGATGGGTTGGGCTGGTAC
Source organism: Aegotheles bennettii (assembly GCA_013398125.1). NCBI lineage: Eukaryota > Metazoa > Chordata > Aves > Caprimulgiformes > Aegothelidae > Aegotheles > Aegotheles bennettii. Next base: position 1,436,186 of record VZRW01013440.1, on the reverse strand, counting down.
AGCACTTGGAAAATGGGTATTCCTGATACTGCCTAACAAGTAAATATTTCATGTGCTGAAGGAAAAAAAAGATACTTTCTCCGTCCTTGATAAGAATGTGTCCTTTCACAAAAACACTGACTTTTTAGCAAGACACTGTTTTCTGTGCCTCACTTACCTTGTTACTACGTGTGAAGACAATTTAAACAAAGATGATTATAAATAGTTAAAGATATTTCCATTTGTAACTGCAAACTTTTAAAACACCTGATCTGGACTTGTCATTTAAACAACAATAGAAAAGAGTCAGCTTTAAATGCAATGTACTTTTAAATAAGAATAGAGAAAATGATCAAAGGGAAAATTTCACTTTACTTACTTGTTTTAGGAAAATAACTAACATTTTTCTAATATACAGCAGGTAGAAGAGAGAAATTCTCACAATGCTAAGTACAGCATGTGGGACGGAAAATGAAACATATTAGTGAGAATGACAGAAATTTCAGGACAATTTTAGCAAAGTGTGAAGGGATTTTGAGTCAACACTTGAAGGTTATTTTAATAATAGCTACAGCCTATTCAAATAAAAGCTTAAGAACCCTGTGCCTTTGAAAGCTATGAGGATGTTTAGCAGGGCTCAGCAGTTTGCAACCTGTCCCAGCTAAACCTGAAGGCTTTGTGCTCGGGGATTTCAGATCATTTTGATTAGGAGTGCCATAAAGAAACGTGGGAACATTACATCAACACCAAGAATAAGAAAACTTTCCTCATTCTGTTTTCTTGGTGGTCACACTGGAATCAAATCCTGCAAAAGTCAGACATTTCATAGACCAACAGGAAACAGAGATAGACAATCTTTACAGTATTAGGTCATTATGTTCATTACTTGCCAATGCTGGATTGTTCCCCATAGTAAAAACTGAAGTGCTTCATTCAGTCTAAACTTAAAATTATTCATTTTAATAGGGCTTCTATCATTCCCAAAGGGAAAATGAAAAGTATTCTTACCCTTCAGCATCAAGTGTGGCTGTTCTCCCTTCAGATCTAAACCCCTGCCCTGCCTTACTACACCATAGGGAAACCTGTGTTATAATTTCAAGCCTCAGTTTCCCTTGCTACTAAAACACTTAAGAGTTTCTGGTCAAGAAACAGTCTCTCCCTTCTGAAGGAATAAAAAGACAAAATATGCTGCCAGTCCTGTATGGGATCAGTAATCTTTCAGTCCTTTAATACTGGGCTGTTCTGTTGTGTTCCCAAGCTAAAGACCTCCTTTCTTCCTATTTAATGGGTTTAAAAACCCATTTAAACTTAAAAAACTAGTCCTTTTTTTCTGAATTTCCTCATCTGTTGATGATACTGCTACAGTGAAATAAAGTCCTCTGGTTTTTTTCTGTATCACAGAGGTATGACAGTAGGTATTCCTCCCATTCTCACTAGAAGTACCAACTGGAAAGGCAAAGACTTTGCGCAGGCGCAACCACAGGACCTCAAGCCTTCAACAGTTCATCAGTGTAGTGAAATGAAGTCTCAGCTCCTGGTGATCTGTCTGGCTTTAAGCCACCCGAGTACTTCTGTTGTGGAGTAAACCAGGACCAGACCTGGACAACAATTTTAAAGAGGCAGTTTCCCCGATTATTGAAAGTCATGTCTATGGTCGAACAGATGACAATACCATGAAGCTCCTTCAGATAGTCAGCCAAAAATGTCAGCCAGCCAATCTATTCATATTTCTTTTATTCTTTCCTCATACAGAATATTCATCACTCCAACTTCTAAATAATGTTTGTTAGTGTTTTCTTAACTCCTTCCAAATTGTTGGCTATCTTTCGGTATAATGGTGTTCAGAACTTTTTGTTAAGAAGCAGCTCCTCAGAGCTGTGAGAGTGACCACGTATCTGGAAAGTGAGGCTGATGCATTTCATTGTCCTGTACTGTATTTAAGGGGAAGCATGCTATTTTATTCACCAACAGATAGAAAGGGGCTATTTTCACAGATGAACAGACAAGCAAGATGGACTTCAGCTGTATTGACTCGGTTGTTTCACACTGATCATTGCCAGGTAGCATGTTTTTCAAAGTATTTGTCTATTACGAGAGACAAACATCTATTCAAACTCACATTTGGCTTTGTCTTTGCTGTATTAGCTTGAGCTGTAACTCCAGTTTTGCATATAATTTGAGTTCCATCTGCACACAGTAGACAAGTTTTGGTGGAGGACCTAATACATACTAATTCAAACTAAGTCTTGCAGTGAGATGACATAGCAAGTACATTAAAGCACAGGTGATACTCTCAGTCTATTTTCAATGCATCAGTATCTTCTGAAGGCTATTTCAATATTTGTTTCACCTACTGAGGATGCCACCAAGGGCCCTAGTTAACACCACCTGTGATGGTACTTGCCAACCAGGAGTGTGCTAAAACTACCTACTGATTTCACTTGTGGCAAGATACAGCTAGCCAGCAGGAAGAAGTATTTTCAGTTTTTGTCCTCCGAGTTGGCAGGCTATGATTCAGAATACCTAGGTGCACGATTACACACACTCAGCTATACAAACAAAGCAAACAAGGTCCAAGCTACTTCAAAATTACTATTTGTTGGTCTATGGAGTGATATTCATCAAGTGCCACAAATGTACGGAGCATCAAAAAAGAATGTAAAGGCATCCGTTATCGTAGAACCCACTTACAATTGGCTTCCAAAGTTTGTAATAAACTTCTAAAAGAACATTAAATGTATCCTAAATTTTTCATGGTTTATGATCAATAGACCATAGGAAATCAGCTCAAAATGACAATATTAAACTACGAATGTTTGTGTGCACCACTGCAGATAACTACCTGAAAGATGTAAATCAATAATATAACAGATGGGGAAAAGAGAGATTATTTTTGTATGCAAATGGAATGACTTAAACTAGTACATATCAGAAATCAAGACTGTTCAACAAAAGGTTTTCTGAAGGTTATCAAATTTATATTTATTAGTGATTTCTTCTTGTCATTGCAGGGAACATTAAAAGTGGAAAAATATAACAGTGAGATCCTCCATCTTGCTTTCTCTCATACCAGTATAATCTTATTCTTCAGAAATATGATGCAGCAGTACCAAAGTTTATAGACATGCTAAGTAAACTAAGATTCAGAAATAATAAACACTACAGATTATTAAACAGACTGACTGCAAAAAGAAGCAATTAAAAGCAGAGAGAAAAATGCAACTGCTTAAAGCCTCCTCAGCTCATGTTAAGCTGATGACTTCAGCCTGACTTTTTCAGCTAGACAGGCTGGACATTTGTAGGACTTCATAGATGTGGTTTTCTGATCTCTAGACACATCACAGAATCATAGAATGGTTTGGGTTGGAAGGGACCTTAAAGGTCATCCAGTTCTAACCTCCCTGCCATGGGCAGGGACACCTCCCACTAGACCAGGGTGCTCAGAGCCCCCATCCAACCTGGCCTTGAACACTGCCAGAGTGGGGTCAGCCACAACTCCTCTGGATAACCTGTTCCAGTGTCTCACCACACTCACATGAAAAAATTTCTTCCTAATATCCAATCTAAATCTATCCTTTTTAAGTTTGAAACTGTTCCCCTTGTCCTATCACTACGCACCCTTGTAAAAAGTCCCTCTACAGCTTTCCTGCAGCACTTTCAGGTAATGGAAGGTTTTTATAAGGTCTCCCAGAGCCTTCTCTTCTCTAGCCTGAGCAGCGTCTGCAAATGTCATTACACACAGTCACTGGGGTAGGTCCCCCATTTTCTTTGGCCCAAGTTTTGACCTCTAAAAAGATGTATTAAAAGCCAGTGGGCACCAATTTAGTTCCTTGCTTTTCCATAAGCAGCAGAGCCAATGGCAAACAGTCAAAATATTCCCTTAGAAGCTTGAAGTGGCATTAATATGAACTTGGGACTTTACCAGGTCTTTGAGGACAGAATTTAGACTTTTCTACCATAACACTACACATGTGAATGTTCTGAAGCTTTCATTACCTGCAGGCTTGTTTAAAAACAGAAAAATGTTTGATTTGGATGGTTCCATTAAATTAGGGGATATTAATGGATTACACCCACAGCCTCAAAAGAAATTGCCAGTTGTCTACAAGTGACTACTTCCATATGAAGGCCAAAATTATCAAAGCAAACCACACACAGTAACTCACAAGCACCAAACATGTGCTCTCTGTTTCAATCTGTTTAGGCCAGTGCCTCCAGTCTAGGTAGAAACTTCATTATTTCTCAAATAAAATAGACAGCAGTTAGAATTCAGAAACTCAGCTTTATTTACAAATTAATGTCCTGTTTGGGAGCAACTGTTGCATCATGGCCACCCTAGAGATATATACACACTCACACCCAGACCTAAAATGAGTGTGTTTGAAAGATGGAAGAAAAGTTATACTGGAAGTTTCAACTAGTTGAAAAATCCAACCCATCACATCATCAGAGTAGTTCTGAGAACAGAGATGGCTGAAGTAAACAACAAAAGATTTGGGTATCTGGAAAGAACTACCTGAAGAGTAGAAATTCAATAGAAAGTCCTCCTTCAATAAAAGAGGGGCATAATAGTCATTCCCAGGAAGTTCATTATTTCAGAAGACAGGCTTCTTGTCCTGTTTTTAGATAGGATGACAGAACAGAAATCAAGTTCTAAGTATGCAGCTATATCAAATTGGAAAAATTTACGAATTACGAGGAACAACATAATGAGATGTAGAAGCCATTTGATCTTTGAAAAATCCAAGTTAATAGATATTAAATGCAATTTGGTAGAAGTGTTCACCCATGAAGGAAACAAAACCTACAAAATGATAAAATACTGTAGTGTGCTGATCAACGAAAGATTACTTTGAAAATATATGATATTGAAATGGTTGCTGGTAGAAAGAGATGGTTGTTTGTCAGAAGGAAAGCAGGCAGGCATTCTCATGTGAATGTAGCAGTCTCCAACCACATGGTTATGGTGTAACAATCTAAATACCATTTTATTTTAGGTATGAAATAGGATCTCTGCTTCTGAGATGTCAAGGTTTCTACTAACTGAGCAAAAGTCAACTTACTGGATGGTGAAACAGTGTTCCTAAAGGATTTTAGGCTTCAAAATTGCTGTTACTAAGAGGCTATTGGCACTGATGAGCTTTGAGTCAAATTTTATCTGTACAGAAGACTCAGAAAAGGATTAGTTCACACACAAGGACCAGACACCTATCTATACAGGGTGCTTATTGATGGACCCGTTAGAAATAGACCTTCAATTGAAATGGGGTCCATCTTTTTGAAACACCCTGTGTACTGGTAGGATCACACTGTCAGGACTTTCTCCATCCTAGAAGCATTACTGGAATTCACAGCTATTACCACCACTATGGCAGCTTTCCACATTATATTTTTCTGGTTTGAGTGTTATGTGATCACCTGCAGAGTAGGCAGGGTGGGTTTATTCTAGCCAAAAACCTATAAGTGAAGTCTAACTTGATTAATATAGACCAAAACCATTAAAAAAAGAAAAAGACTTATCAGCTTTGTATGAGCTGCCCTACAGGATCCCTCCTTTCTTTTCCATTCCACCCTCTTTGAAGTGCTTTTGTTATAATGGTACCATACCTCAGGATTGCTGTTTATCTGAAGACTCTTTTAGAGGCAGGGACTGGGAATAAAAGGGGGAAGAAAAGGAAGGATGGAAAAAAGCCTCAGTTTTGTGGCTTTGCCTGTGTGCTTATGTCCATACGCTTTTTCTTTCCCCTTCCTGATGCCTTCTGCCAACTTAAAAAAAATAAATATATTCAGTGTCTGCTGTTGTATTGAAATGTCTCGGGCAGTTCATCAGTCTATCACAGGTTAACACTAATTTTAGTCTTTAAATAAAAAGTGAATACTTTTTCTCTGGCTGTTATACCTACACATCGCTCCTAAAAAATGCCTCAAAATTCACTTGCAGGTACTTCAACTGACATTAACATCATCTAGAGAACTCAGTTCCTATAGAATATCTGGACATGTAGGCGCTACTAGTCTCTTGAAAAGGAAAGGTTGTTTATATTGAGTGTCATTCATTCACTTTCATCTTCACCCACACAGAAGAAAGTGCCAAGATATGACTTTCGAAGGGATCAGACCTTTAACCAATCTGACTTTCCCCACAGTCTGAGAAAGGTTCAAAAGAGCAATAGAGGAAGTCTGACCTATCCTTGTTCTGTGAAACAGACTGTACATGCAAACTATTAAGAAGCAGCATGGCTTCACCACTCAACACAAAAAGGACAATATTAAAGAATGCAATGAAATGTTCCCCAGACCCTCAGCTCTTAAAAAGATGATCCATTGCTTTGATAGAAATTCCAATATTACACCAAGCATAACTGACCATATTAAATTTGTAAAGAGAAACTGAAATCTTAATTGAAGGTGAAGTAAGACATTGGCTGATGTGACTAGCAGTATAGTTATTCTCATAATGCTAAAAAGGTAAGGTACAGGTCTGAAAGACTAAGCCCAGCCAGAAAACAGTAAGTACAGTGGAAAATATCATTAAGCTTAGGGACAGATTTCTGATAATGAAATAATAGAGGATTAAAAATATTAGAAATAGCCCACTAGACTTTTCAGCCCCTAAACAGTTTTGAAAAATCTATCAGCACTTTTCAAAATTTTGTCCCAAAGCTTTCTACCAAAATATCTCAATACAAAGACTGTAGAACATACACCTTCACCCTTATCACTGTCAGTTCTACACATAGGTAGTTTTCCTTCAGCCTTAGAACCTGCAATGTAGCAAATAACCATGAGCTACAGTATTTTTAAAATTTCTAATAAATAATGATGTCTTAGTTTGGGGTGCAAATATTCAAGATAGAAAGTGTAATATCACACAGCAGGCCATAGAAAAATTGCCTTGAACAGCAAACAGAAGAAAACTAATGTAATCAGGATGAAGCTGGAAATGTGTGGACTGTGGACATTGGAAGTGAGGTAGTTGAGACTGAGAAAGAGAGGCAACAAGTAGTGTAAATGGGGTGGTGAATGACTTAACTACTTATTTCCTTGCTTTTTGTTTGTGTTGGCATACAGGAAGTTTAGCAATCTTAACCAGAAGCTGATAAAATCAGCGTGTGGCTAGGTAGACAGAGAAGTAGACAAATACAAGAGTAATATACATTATTATAGAGCATAAATAACAGGCTAAGAAATTGGAACAGTTTTGTGTCATATGTCACAAAGAGACAGAAGTGCTATGTGGCATAATATAGCACACAGCTGAATATAAGTGGAAAAACAAACTGAAGACTTCTGTGATTTTAACTCAACAGGAGGCAGTAGCACTTGCAGACCTGTTTAAAAATAGTTCAAGATACCTCATATAACTTTATATATGAATCATTCTGTTAGTAAGAAAAGATACACTGAGTAAAATTTGGACATGTGGGGACTGACCCACCTCAACTGAAGGAGACAAGGGACATTCATTGCAGAAGGAGAAAGGAGTATGTTTTAGGAATGACTGACATCAAGTCTCAAGCTTTAGAGGAACCCAAGAAAAGGTGTCATGTTCAAAAGAGTAAATGATAACATAAAAAAACAGGTAAGCAGACTATATTATGTAATACTCCATCTACAACAAACCATCAGAGTACATGGGAATTGTAACAGTGAATAGGACCCACTCAGAAAGGCTCCAAAAGCACCTATTATATTTTTTTTTTTAAGTGATAAGCTACCTAGTGTTTTCTGCATGTTTGCCCGAACATCCTAAGCCAACACAAGGTAAATACTTTGCGATCCGCATCTAAAAGCGCAAAGCATATTCCAGTGAATCATACATAGCATTCTGCACTGTTACAGAACTGTTGAAAAGAACCACTATGCAATGCTTAGGAAACTAGTCTCAATGGCAGACAGTGCTACAGTATCATCTCTTTAGCTTTTCTGTCATTGCTACATTCAGAATACATACTGCTCTGAATACTCTAATTTGATACCACTCTTTGCTGGTCTGAAGTAATCAACATCTCAGTATTCTTTGTTCAATTGTGTGACAAAAAGAAAAAAATAAGAGGCACTTTCTCGTATAATAAAAATGAAAGTTCATGACTGCTAGGAAAGGCAAGTATGGCAACGGGTACGTCTATTGACTGGGGATGTTTGCAATTGCAGACCTAAAGAAAAATCACTTTTAGTTCTTTCTTCCTGTGAATTGGACCACAAAGCTGGATTTTCTATTTGTTTAAAAGGAAGGGTCCAAGTCCTGCAAGATCCTGAGTGCTCTCAGCTTGATAACTTCGTAGATCAGAAAATTACTTGGCAGCAGTACAGATGCAATTATTTTTAGATTACTTACCCTGACATCTCTCTGTCTCTCTTAGGCACTTCCCCCCCCCCCNNNNTCTACCCACCTCCTCATCTCCATACAACCTCTCCTTGCTTTTCTCTTCTGAACTCCACAACCACAAATGTAACAGCTGTCAGTTTCCTTCCTTCCCAGGATAGGTGGGAAATAATGGGAGAGTTCTATAGGGGTGGGTTTTCTTCACACTGAGTCCACAGTCTTAATAAGCAGTAAGGGTGAATGATATCAAGACAGTGACAAAGAACATCCAAGAGACACTTCTAGACAGAGTAATACAGCAAATTCCTCTCCCCAGCCAGGGCACGGCTAGAAGTCGGACACTTCACTGTATCACTTCTATCACTGCTCTGTAAGACTACAACAGAGCATTCTCTCAAACAGCATGCATTTTGGAAATGCCTTTTTTAAGGGCTGAAGTAATATTTCTAAAGAAAATCACAAATTTTCATACTACATTTTAAACTGTAAATAATACTACAATTTTTAAAACACGTATTATAGTCTATCAAGATACAATTTGCCATAAGACAAGTGACACATCAAGAATTTAATGCAAAAGTGTTAGGGTAAGAGTTTGGTTGAACACAGTATTTCAACAAGTACATTTCAAAGTTATAATGCAGTTAGAATTAAACTCATCCTTAGACTTGTGTAGTTGAACACTTGAAGTTTTAAAACAACTGTGCCAGTCTGCTACAGTAGCTTATTCCAGACTTCCCTGTCTCTGAGATATAGTGTGTATCAATTAAATAACATAAACCAAAATTTAAAGGTATAATAGCAAAAAACCCCTCCAAACAAGTTGGGAACTGTCTTCCAGCCAGTATGCATGATTGTCTGCATAAATTAATTCAATGAATAGAATACAGAATACCATTAACATTTTTTTTTCATCTATCTTCATTTTCTAAGCAGTTCAGTTTAAAAAAAATAGTGCTGTTTCTTATTCACTGCTCTGAGTTTCATACGTTAAAGACAGACCAACCTTAAGCCTTTTGATAAATATGATGCTGTGGTAACTGCAGCATTCACTTGGTATCCCATTTCTCCAAGTTCCTGTCAGCCAGATGTCACTTGCAATGCAAACACTAGAAAAATATGAAATAATAATTTCATACATCATCTATGCAAGCACGAGCCAGTCAAACATTCAATACAAATTCAAACTGCTACTATACATAAAGCAAATATCATCCAAATAATATTTAGAATGATTGAAAGGCTTTTGATTTGGAAGTGTATTCTCTTAAGCTAAGTGGTCCCCAGGACCATTTAGAAAATTCAATTGTTTCATTTTAAAATGTTTTCTGCCCAAAATTATATCAAATCCTAATGTCTCAGTAGAAACACATGGGATTGGATTGCTGACTGGGCGCCTGATGTCAAAGAGGAATCTAATTTTCCAATGGCATTTCCTTATACTGTCTCAACAAAACACAAAATTGATAAAAATTTAATGGATAATTTTCAGAGCAGGACATTAGCCATCGTGCTGGGAAATAGTGCAGGAGAACACCAGTAGCATCAGAAAGGCAATGTATCAGAAGACAGTTTGAATAAGAATTAGTATACAGCACACGCCTTACATTCTGCATTTTCCTGTTGCAGGCAGAAACAGAGTTCAGAAAGTTTTGCATTAACAGGCACATCCTTTTCCAGGGCATTTCTTACCAGTGATCTCTTAAAAATATACATGCAATGCATTACTTAAAAGGGCAGTGTTCACCTTCTACTGGGGTGACACAGTCACAGCCAACACAGTCCTACTCTGATTGAAATCAATTGTGAAAGTCGTTTACTGCAATGACTACACCACTAAACAGTTCACATAACAAAATGTTTTTGTTAAGTAACTCTACAGCAAAGATTGCAGGGGTGGAATAAAGTAAGTATCACCCTTCCGAATCTCCTGATCAAGCTAGGTACTGCAAGCATCAAACATAACACCAAAAGCCATGATTTAACACAAGATGAAAAGGACTAAATTCTACTCCTGATGACAAAGTTGTTATACCAGGGAGAAAGGTGCTCATTAACTGTATTATGTTATCACTCAGTAATGATGCAAAATACGCGTATGGCAATATACTATTTAAAACACATTCTTTTCTGAAGGATTTTCCTTTCAATAAGTTAAGTCATTAATCATGTAAAATTTGAGACCTATTTAGAAAATACAAGTGAACAAGTGAAAAAAGAGGTGAAATAAGATTTTACTAACCTTTGTAATTTACTTTGAATTTATAATTAAAGTATAACACAGTGGAATATATGGTGAACAGGATTGAGCCAGCTTCCCAGAAACCATTTCATGCCATTTATTACTAACTGGGTTTTGACATCTCTATATTTATATTTGGTATATTCAGGTGTTTGTTTATGCCAATACAGAGAGGAAGAGCAGCATTTATGGTTAGGAGACATATATCTGCTTTCATCAAGACTTAAGCATTAAAAAACTTTAATAAATATCTAAGTAATACTTGCAGAACATTAAAAAGACCACAACAAGGCAAATCACAGTGATGAAACAGGAGACGTTTCATCTTCTGGGGAAAAGCCCTGTCCACACCATATGCCAAGTCTGCCACAGGTTAGGATTTTTCTTTCATAGTGATCTGAAAAACATCACTGAAGTCCTCAAACTGGTTAAAGACTAGGGCTGGTCATGTAGCCAAAGATACCTCCACGTCTACAGCTTTCTTTCAGAAATTCTCAGTTTTACTTCAGAATGGCTCTGGCCTCTGAGCAGTGAAGAAGAAATTAATATTTTTGTAAGTTCTTTGTTGTTCACTGCATGCTTTCTTCCAGTTAGGCTTGGTAGAAGACTTCTCTAGATGTAGTCAATAAGATTATTTTGGCACAATGAAAAAGCCATGCTAGAGCTTGATAAGACATAGCTTCCTCAAACCTCAACTATGAGGGGAACATAAACAATCTATAATTGCCTATCCCACAGACCAATCAGTTAGTTATGCCTTTCCCATTATCCACACCAGTCATCTTTGTTCCTCCTGATGCTCAAAGGAGTTCCCCTTTCCAGCATTAAAAACAAAAAGAGGAAAAACAGAAGGCTGAGCTGGATGCTTTGTCTTCAGTATGTGTGAGTAGAAGAAACAAGACCACTCCTGCTCCTTCTTTCCTGTTTCATGATCTCTCTATTCTTCAAAGGCAGCAGAGGAGAGCTTTGTTTACTTTTCATAATGGTTCAACTGGTAAAGGTATCCAGTGCAGGAAAGCAAGTATTTCCAGAAAGGACTGAAACTCTCAGAGGGTTGGCAAGATCTGTATTGTCTTGATTTGGCTGCTCACAGTAATGAAATCTAAACAGACTTTTATTAACAAGCCTTTTCACACCTCCTCTGCTCTCAGCAGCTGAGCTCAGCACAGAGAGACAGACTATAATGCAGTAACTTTGAGAAGCTTTCTGTGCCTCTCTTAAATGGAGCATGCATTGGTTACCTAACTGTGCATGAGCACAATACAGCACAGGCGCCAGCTTCTGCCAAAACTCTATTACTGGAGGAAATTGCAAAATTGACAGATTTGCCATCCTAAAGTCATAATGGCCTAAGAATGAAGAGAGAGTGAAATGGCCAGTTCCCCCAGTAGATTCTGCTCTGCATCCTGGCTGATCTGTACTGATAGCCCTTGGTAGTTCAAGGGCTCGGAATAACTCTTTAATTATCAAATTGACTCATGGGTCTACTTTCAGCTTTGCAAACACCACTGAACTTTTAACCAGAAAAAAAATCACACTGCAAACAGACCATAGGTGCCAACACTTTTCTTCCTAGTTTCTAGAGAAATGTTAAGACTCAGACTTGTAGCTTTATCCTTACAGTCTGTCCCTTCTCCTCCTCAAAAGGATTTTACTTCTCCCAGTGTCAGCTGAACCGCTCTGGCTCTCCCCCTGTAAGACTGAGCTTTCTAAGCAAGCAGGTTAGATGGATATCTGTCTGTCCAAGCGTACAAGACCTTGTAGGCCATATTTAGCTTACCTAATACAAGGTGGGTAGACCTTGGAGCTGCTGGAGAGAAGGAGGCACAGCAGAATTGCTACAGAGGCTGTTGGCAGTTTGTGTAATTGGTGCATCTGTACAACCTAACTGTTTTGACTCTAACAACACACCTCCTTGTATAACTTGCCAGTGGCTTCCTATAGCAGACACTTCATCAAATAATACCTGAAATTATTACAGTAAGTTCTTCACACAATGAAGGAGCCCTGCATGCAGAAATACACTGTGTCGGTTTCCACAAGCTGGACTTACTGACCCACAACAGGGATAAATGATGTAATAAACACCACTTTGTAATATTTAACCTTGAAAATGCACAATTTGGCCTAGGTTGGTCTTACATATCTGTATTCTCTTTGCTTAAAGGTTGTTTAGATACATATCTGCATTTCCAAGATAAAGTACTTGTTAATTGCCTCATGTTTGCACTGTACTTTCAGGAAGGGAAAAGCTATGTAAGTACTAAATGCTATTAACATCATCCCCTTCTTTTTTTTTCTTTCAGCTTTTAAGTGAATATAGTGCTTGTGAAAGTTGTTGGATTGACAGCCCTGGAGACTGAAGTCTAAAGTGCAGCACACCTGCTGAGCCTAACAGAACTAAAATGTACAAAAGCTTCTCACCAAATTTTAAATACATGCTTCATTTAGTTATTGTTATATGGCTGGGTGTAATACTAATACTGAAAGTTTTGCTGCTCCCATTTATTTGTTCTAAACATCAGTTGAAACTCTTTATTTTCTACTTTCAAAAATAATTTCTTGCTGATGTGCCACACTCCAGAGACTGCTTCCCTGGCTTCAAAATCCTACATTACGATGGAACGTTGTTGAAGCATAACTTCATGCTACTGCAGTCAGGTACAATGCTGCATTCACTTTGCACATCACAGAAAAGTACATTAACTAATCTCATACAGTTTTAGTACCGATCACACTAAGTGCTTGGCTGTAGAAGTGCTACCCTATATTATAATCTAAATCTGAGGCTAGGAGCCTTCTGATGGAAGATCTGCTTCTTTAGTTAAGGAATACCAGCGTTTCTAAGAAGACTAAGTCAATACCCAGCAATTCAACATTTCCTGAGAAAGGTTTAAACACTCTAGATATCCAGGAGTACACTTTTAACCACTGAAGTGTTTCATTTCTTAAAAAAAAATTCAGTATACCTAAAAAGAAATCTTACCTCTGAGAAATCTCTCTTTGTACAAATACTTTCAGCTGACTTTTAAAGCTTCCACATAATTTCAACTAGGGCCACCACTCCTTCTAGGAGACTACCATTCCTGCTTTCTTGCAAACAGGTTCTCTTAATTACATAAACATTTACTGGCTGCAGGTTTCACTCTTTTTATCCACTGCCTGTTTGCCTCCAGATGGGATTGTTTCAGATTTAAGTGAAGGGATTGATCCCCATTGAGTAGAGTGACCACATGAGATGCAGAACACCTGCAGTGTGTAGAGCTGCTACTAACAGGTGCTGTTTCAGATGCTTCCAGAATATTCCTTGTCTTGACAGACCCCAAAAAGCAAATTTGGTGACTGGGGCATCTTCAGCCCTGGGTAACTTCAAGACCTAGCACTTACAGAAAGCCATTCCTTAGCATTTCCAGTTACTTTTCAGTTCAGAAAATTTCTCAGGTTTTTTTGTCAAGGCAGGCCGGTCTTTTCTGATTTTCAGCCTGCAATGCTGCTGCTTTTTATTTCATCTTGACTTAATGCCATTAGTCTTCTTTCACAGAAACCTGAGCATTCTTTTCCTAATTTATCTAGATGGTACCCTGATAGCAGCTCCCTTGATCAAGACTTTGCCATTTATGTCTCTTCTCCCGTTAATCATTCTCTGAAATCAGATTTGTAGTAAAAAAGAATTAAATCGAATCTGACTGCCTTCAAGTTTCTTGACTTTCTGGGATTCCGGATGCTCACTCAGGCCAGGCCCTTTGGAGGCACTGTGCTTTCTCTAATTTACTAAACAGGCTGTTAGGGCTGTTTTCCTATACTGGAGGTTCAAAGCAGATTTTACCATTGGTGAAACTAAGTAGAGGTTTACAGGATGCAGCTATGACATCCAGACACCTTGCTGTTTGATACTTCTTCCAAAAAGTATCCATTTTTTTTTCTATTTCTGGTTATACATTTAAAAAATTGAATCTGGAGGCAAAGTAGCTACGTGATAATTTTTCTTGTCTTTGCTTCTTGAAAGCAAGAATTCTTTATTATGCAAAATGTCAACACTGAACTCCATGCTCCCAGCTGTCCTCTTTCCTTCAGATACTGATTTTCTATCACTTCATATGTGGGGAGAAGGAGGTACAAGACTAATGAGTCATTGGAAAGTGATATTAAAAACAAACTTTTTATAAATGTGGTCTACACCTTATGTTTATCTACTTCATGTTTCATGAGGTCTGATTGTGAATGAGAATCTTCAGCTTATACAATGCTGCAGGATCTCTTCTCAGCAAGATGATCCATCTCATACAGATCAGACTTGTTCTCTGCTGCCAGCAGATTTTTGCAAGGTAAATTCTTAGTCCCTGTGTCCCAGCTGTCTGTGGTCTGGTCCCAAAAGTCTAAAAGGCCAACCATGCCAAACATCTCCATTTCTCTGATCAGCAGAAGTCTCTACACTAAGAGCAGAGCTCATTTGTGAAGGGAAATGAAACTTTAATCAACCTAAGGTTATAAAATGAACAGCCCCAAGGGTTACAAATACAAGGGTAACAAAATACCACAATATTTAGCACCTTCTACCTCAATGCAAGGTACATTTCTTCATGATTTTGATGGCATGAATACAGATATAAGATGAACCTAAACTTACATAAATGAGAAGTGTTATTGACAAACTCCTCCAACCTTGGGGAAAACTAGGAAGAAAAAATTACATGCTAGATGTGCATTCACATTATTTGGTTTAAGGCCAGAAGGTGCTGACATTTTACAGTGCTCAAGATGTTACAGGAATGTGTTCATGTGTGTGTGTGTGTGTACAAAACAGTTATAAGACCACATACAGATCTACATATGTATAGAACAGGGTAAAAAAAACTAAAAAACCCCAAACAAAACCTCCACTACATTAAGACTCCTGTGACATCTCATATGACAGACCTGCATTTTTGGTTAAGCCAAAAATTATCATTTAGCTTTGTCAAACACCACTGATTTTTATGAGAAATAGGTTTACAGTCTGCTAAATTCAAGGTAAATTGTCATCCAATTTCTTGTAGTACAAATGGCTGCATTTAAAGCATGTTCTTGCTATTAGGTCTAAAGCATTACAAAACAGAAACGTTCCATATCTCATCTAAAATTTTCAAACCATCCAATATCCAGGCTATATATAGATATATTCTTGCTGCTCAATCTCTTAAAAATCAATCAATATTAATGTGTCTGCCTTAAACTTTTAAGGTCATTGTCTCCCTTCTGACATCTTTAACTACATCAACATCACATTATATCATTACAGACTCATGAAGCAATGTACTTTTACATTTTTGCAAGATAATGTCTCTTTTGTGTTTTGGTTTTTATCATAATATAAATCTTGAAATGTAATTTGCATACTTTTTGTTTAGCGAAGGAGACCCCTATTTAAGACTTTGTCATTTTAATACATAGACTTAAAAGTGGATGACTTTTTAAAGGAAATGCACCAAAATATTCCAATTTATTCTTCAACTGAAGTGGCTGCTGCATCAGTAAATTAGTAAATTCCTTTAACAATACACTTGCTAACAATTACGGTCTGCCTGCCTTGGGCTCACTTGACAGTAGGGCTGCCATCTGTTGAGAAGTCCATTCATGGATTTTAAAGGGCTATTTATAAGGTTTTATTTTAAACATTGCAAAATACCTCTTACCCTTCTCTCCACTTATTCTGTCTTTCCTGCCCTGTGGTCATCTTTCTTTCCACCCTGCTAAAGAACACTGATATACTTCCAACATTGAACTGTGCCTCTGCACCAGCAGCCCCATCACAGCAAAAGGCTTTCAGGTGCATTCAATTGTGAGGCAAGTCTGGCCCATTTTTAATGGCCGAGGTGCTCAAGCAGAGAGGAGGCAGGACACTTATGGAGAAGAATGGACAGAATTGAACAGGATCAATCAAGAAGTTCAAAAGCAGCCATGAAGGAAACAAAATCAAGACGATGAATGGGAAACGGATGCTAGGAGCCCCAGCTCTGGATAGATGGATATTTCATGAATTCCTTCAATAAATAGGGAACCTCTAGGGAAATTCAACACCTGGCAACCTTAGTGGATAGTGGTGCTGCAAAGAAAGCATAATGTTCACCCCACTGGTAAATTCAATCAATTAAATCCCCTTAAAAAAAAAGGCCCTCTTAGGCTTTCTGCCCAGTAAACTCACAGTGAAAAGCAACTTTAATAAATGTTATAAATCTCACCTCTGAGCCAACAGGAAATTCAAATGTTTGCATGTGCAGGAGCCAGGGAGCTGCTGAAACAAAAGGTAGATGTGTACATTAGAATAGGGTATGCCCATACTCTGACTGGACAGCAGTAGAAGCACGAGCCCCACAGACACGACAGATTTTTGAAAGCATTTTTTCTGGTGCCACCTCTGACCATTTCTGTTGGTGTTACAACAGAGTTCTTTCTTTGGCAGTGGACAAATTTGTTTAGTGATGAATTTTCTGGCTTGATGAATTCAGGATTACTCCTTATCATGCAACATTATTGGGAAGCAGTTTTGGGTTTCAAAGTTTTAGACATAAAATTAAATAAAGAAATGGCAACAAATATCTGTGGTTTGTAAAATGAAAAGATCAAAGAACAGAGACTGCAGAGAATTTTTGATCAACACCCTGACAAGGGGTGTTAGTTTTAATAAACAGTAAGTATTTTAGGCCATTATGAAGTATGAGATGCAGTCTCAGCTGTGTTTCTAATTTCCTTTCTTGCCTTTACTGCTGTTATATAAAGCTCTGTAGTGACGAAAAACATTTATTGAAAAAATCTGAGCACACCGTTCAGGATTACATTACTTCATTTGTACAGAGCTTTCCCAGCCAATGAGAAATATTTCTTTCTCCATCCTCCATTGTGCCAAGAGCTGCAGGCACATTCTGTATATGGGACAAACCACTAGACCTTATGCACTTGTATAAGTGAATAAGGATTTTGTTATTGGGTCTGAAGACTAAATGATCATGGAATGCTGTTCATTTTGATTGTTGTCCTTTTAAAGCCATAGATAAACACAGCCAGGGCTTTGTGCACATTTTTTAAAATAGAATTTAAGAATACAAAACCAATATATATTTGGCAACATATCCTGTGAGAAAGAGGTTTTCTGAAAAATTTCTGGTAACGTGTTTTCTACCAAGCTATGAATACTTTCTGTCTACCACACACTCTACAGGCTTACAAAACCACAGAAGGCCATGAAGATTAAGATGAAGAAAATGTGAAGGAGAGAATGAAGGGTAGATGGAAATAAGTTATATTTGCTGCTTGAATTATTCACAGGAATCAGTGCTGAGGCCTGTTCATTCTTCTACTCCTAATTTTTGAGGCCTTTCAGGAGGGCAGAGAGGGTCAGTATGAGAGAAGTCTCTCCAGAAATCTCTTCATCACCCTGAAAAAAGATGGGAACTAATTATTTTATTACAAGATGGGCACAAGGAACAAG
The DNA here is from genome assembly GCA_013398125.1 of Aegotheles bennettii. Classification (NCBI taxonomy): domain Eukaryota; kingdom Metazoa; phylum Chordata; class Aves; order Caprimulgiformes; family Aegothelidae; genus Aegotheles; species Aegotheles bennettii. The sequence continues at coordinate 1,418,174 of VZRW01013440.1, read as the reverse complement.
TCTCTCTTTGTTATAATGACTCCATCTGTGGCTTTCCACCTACAGTATTTTTCCTTAGGGGATTATCAAGATTATTAGTAATTATTACTAATAAGCCATTCATATGAATAATGGTAATTACAGTATCATTTAAGTACACTAGTCATAATCACTGTGGAAACTTATAAACATAGTATAGATCAAGGTTTTGCAACCGTACATCCAAATCTCTTAAGAGAAAGAGAAAAAGAACAAGCACAGAGTTATACTCCAGAGAGCACGATACTCAAAGCCTTTCATCCCTATACTGCTAACAGCAGCATTAAATCCAGTGTTGGTACACAGACAAATGACTGGCAAATTTTAACTACTATTTTTGTTTTAAAAGAAAACATAAATAAAACAGAGGTTGTTTCTCTTTAAATTTTAGGATTTAGAACTTCTTTTTTCTGAATTTATAATCTTTAAACTTCACTTACATAACTTCATAACTTTAGTTCACAACTGTACAAAATTTTGTAAGGTTCTCTTTTTAAAGGAAGGCCTTTTCTAATCCTAACATGAGATATTAAGTCATACATTTGTTTTAAATACATATAATATACACTATGTACGCATATATACAAATTATATATGTATATCATTACAAAAGGAGAGATGCTTCTGATAAAACATGAAGAGAGGACCTTTCATGCCATAAAAAATGGTATTTGCAACTGCAATCCAGAATATACCGCAAAGGGTGTGAAAGAGCGGATAGTTCTATTTCAAAGAAAAACATTTCCCAATATAACATGCTGCAGCTGTGTTTGTTAGAGATCCTGCTCACTGGGGTCACTGTAAGAAACTCAGCACTACCTTAGCAAAGGTGACCAGAAGCACTCTGCACGAAAGCACCTTTCCCTCTGCATTAGATGAGGAATTGTGGGTCAGATGCTCACAAGCTCATCCATCAAAGCCCCCAAAAAATTATTTTTGTAAAACTACATTTAAGAACCTAAAATTACTCAAAAAAATTACAGAAACTAGTTATCCAACCTCTTTATTACTCTGGCATTACATCTACTTAATTTCTGGTACAATCCAGATGCAGCTGAATTTCAGCATGCAAACCCTGGTTCTTGGCTGCCAAGCCCCACATACCAGTTTACATGAACTTAACAACAGTACAGGGCTAAGAAAGATAAGCATTCAGGGCTGGAAACATCTGACAACCACTGTGTCAAAGCTCATACAATATACAGAGCAATAGCCAGCTAGGTAAGCTCTGTTATCTTAAGTCCAGAATCTTTTCCAATGCCTTATTCCTAAAAATTAGGTGGGCCTGACAAGCCTTATCTATTTGCATAGAAAAGTCTACTGTCTAAGTCTTTCATGTTTCAACTTTTGAATTAATCTTACCACAAGTAAGGTATTTACTGAGGAGGGAAAAACGCACATCATGGGAAGTTCTATTCATTTCAACTACACATTCTTCTATGCATTTCAACAAATTTTGTGGTTTGCTTTATAACTTCGGGTTTTTAAACCAGATTTGCATGAGCCATTTTTGTCTGCTTGCTTGTTTCTCTCTGTTGTGGAAAGAAAAGGAAAAATAAAGATCTGAAATTTTGTATGATAGTATTTTGGAATTTTTCAGTTTTGACTCATGAAAATGATCATGCTACTATACACCCCCATCCCTGTGTGAAATCTCAAGATACCTCTCAGGACTTTCAAAAAGCAAGCGTGTTCCCCAAAAGTAGAAATGAAATGCAAAAATTGTAATTGTTGAGATTTAAGCCACACAGTCACTCCAAAGTTTACTCATTTTTAATAACCAATGCATACTTAGTGTCCTTGTTCTGCATCAGCTACTAAAACAGACATAAGACCCATTCTTTTCTTTGTTGCTGTATGAGGCTCTGTCTACATTAAACATTTTTTCTGGGTCCTTAAGCATTAAGTTAGTCAGAGAGAGTATGACAGACAAGTTGCTATTTCAGACTTGAAACAGCACCTGGAGGGCCAAGACCTTTCACAGTTTAATAGTGGACAGAGAATGACGGTAGTGATCAGGGTCATGTGGTGGGTGAGGCAATCACTGATACTGAAATATCAGATGTCACGGTGACAGCTGTAATAACCAGGGCTTACTTCCTTCAGCTAAAAACTATCTACAGAATATGGTGAATACACTGCTGCAACATGTACCTCTTCTACCTTTGTTTCATGTTATAAACATTTTAACTCCTGAAGGCTCACAGTGCAAGAATGGAGCAACTGAGCCTCAGAACACATTTTACATTATAGGGGAAATATGACAAAAAAAGAGTTTTTATAAAAATCTTGAGAATTCAGCAGAAAAGCTATTATTTGCTTGTTACTGACAATTCATTCCTCTGAGATAAAATAACTTAGTTACTAGAGGATCCCAAGGAGACAGCTGGCAGTGATGAACAGAACAACATTCAATCCGCAGCAAGTGTACATCATAAAACAGGCGCCACTGGATTAAAAAGTAACCTTAAACTGTTTAGTGTACACAAAGGCAGCCTAGTCAAAACACTTCAACAATGATTTAAAATCTCAACTTAGAGGCCAGTTTCAACCTTCAGGGAAGCCTTCACTATTCATAAGGAGCTTAACTAATCATAACTTTCCATGACTTATCGGAACTGGATGCAGTGTGTCGCGGCGTGATAACTGAGCTCAGAAAATGTAACAAAAGACGCCTTTTTAATAAAAATAATGGTGAGACTAAACCCCAAATTTCAATCTTTGAACTTGGTGGGGGAAAACCATCCTGTTATTCATTAAGTGTTTCCATTAGCATGCAGGGAATCTTAGCTGGGCAGCTTCTGTTCATGTTACCAAGTGATGTGTAGGGCAGCACGTGTACCAGAAAAGAAGGAGGCTTCTGAAATTCAGTCCCAGGACTGAACAGAAAATGCATCGCAGGAAACAGAACATACACTATCAGACACACTGTGTTCCTGCAGATAACTAGCTATGGAAATAAGTAAGTCTACCTGAAACATTGTATCACTTTCAGTTGCTCTAATTGCTCAGTATTAACAACCTAATGTTTAAGAAAACATGTAGTATTTATTTTTTAATGTAATAAATACTTTAGCTGTAAGAAAGCTTCAGAGTGAGGCTTAAATGGAGCCCAAAAAGGACCAGATTTCTGACTGTATTGTAGTTCCAGATGCATTAAGACCTCAGCAGAGACCTGCAAGTATTATGTACAGCTTTCTTTTATCTTCTGGGGAAAAAGGGGGAAAAAAGAAACAGTATGAAAGAATGAAGCAGTGCCAAATGCTACAATAAAGGCTTAATAAATAGAGCCCAGGGTCACAGTGTTGCTCGTATTTGCCCTGAAATATATCACTGAACTTCTGTATATTCATATTTGTTTACATTATAAATGTACTAAATGAGCTAATTACAGTGATCATAATTTACAATTAAAAACAAACAGTTAGAAATTTCAAAGGCTTTCAATATCTTTTCTTTAATCATTCACCCAGGCTCAAAATATGCATTTTTTAGATTAAAGCATTAAAGTTGCTAATTATATTCTCAGAACTAACAATTATTTCTTTACTCTTTTACTACCTTCTTCTGGCAACAAAAAAATGTCAGCACTGATTTAATTTTTTGTTATTACAGGATTAAAAGAAGTTTCTAAAATGCAATTAAATGTGCCCTATAGCTATAGTAACTTTCCTATCAGCATCCAAAGCCTCTTCACTAAAACAACAGCATAAAAAAAATATTCAGACTTCTAGACATACTTTTTTTCTCCTTTTATAACACATTCCTTTGGTGATTATCTCCAATGACAACTCAACCATCTTAATGAGACTCTGTGCACATCTAGATCTTGGTGAAAGTAGATTAATAGGAGAAAATGAAAGCTAAAGAGCCTGTTAAGAGTGCAAAACCCCGCACATGTCAAGCACTGGTTCTTCACCTTTGGGAGCTTGGTTCAAGTTCACCCTGAGGCCCTAAGTGAAAAGTTCAATAGTCTCAACTATGTCCCTACTTGATATATCACAAAATCAATTATTTTATGGTGGTACACTTGGTAACCTATGCTCAGACAGAATCAAGTTTTTCCCATTGGGAATTCACCAATTATCTACTCAGTGAATTATTCTCAGATAAAATAGAAATGCCTGCTGCCAGCAGGAGTTTCTCATTATACTGCCTATCAGCTTGGTAGTTGATCTGTTTTGGAACCGTGATGTTGCACTCAGACCATGAGCCAGTAGCTGCCACGCGATCACAGCAGTGCATGGGGATAGGACACCAAAGCATGACTCAGTGTCCAAATCTGTACTCTTTAGAAAAAGGAAAACAGTCATTGCAAGTAACCAAAAGTATGCCAGAGCAAAAATTGTAGCAAGGCATGTAATTGAAAATGCTACAGTTGCTCGAGGAGTTAGCTTCCTCTAGTAACCCCAATTGGTAAGGCCCTGAGTTTAACTTTCACAGTTGTGAACACCATTTTCTAATCGCCATCAACAGCATGCTTGGCTCAGGCTGCAGGAGCACGCTGATCCACCTTATTTGTAGCACTCCCAAATCTACATCTTGGGTTGCTTAATATGATATGCCTGTTGCTGGAGTTGATATATTTATGTTAATTACTTAAAATTGTTTCCAATCTAAATACAGAGAGTTTTCACATAAGTGAAAGCCAGTCTGAATAATAAACACAAGTCAGTATTTAGTGAGTGGCTTAGATATGGAATATGCACTCTGTATGCTGGTGCATGACTGTTCAAATCAGGCCCCACTCATTGCAAAGGACCGTTTCATACACTTCAGTGGCCTGTCCAAACTAAGCTCAATTTGCTTAGTCTAATTTTCAGTGGTCAGAATTTTGTTTTATAAAATCACCAGCAAAAAAATTAATGATGTTAACCAACATCCTCTGTCAGACTTGGCTAATGGCACACATATTCATTGTCCCCGAAAGGGATTACTCAGTCCTAGAACCAAGTAAGTCAGCACTGATACTGTCCATGTTGTAGTAATTTTGTGGAATCTATTTTGATTTAAAAACACATCTTTCAGATAAAAATATTCCCAAGGTATTTTTTATAGTGGACAATTAAACAGAATTTTGATCTTATTTTCTAAAGTGGAAATGTCTAGGTATGAGCAGTGAAAATGACAGGGGCCTAAAGGGAAATCCCAATATGTGAAGATCAAAAAGACAGAGACAGCCTAAATAAAGGATGGTGTAATAGAGACCACATAATGAATAACAGAAAGACAAGAAGTCAAAATTCCTATTTACCCTTACACATAATACAGGAACATAAGGACATGCAATGTCACTGAGAGGATATAAATTTAAAAGCATTGCCAGCACAAGTTTTAGTCATGTTGACCTTCTTACTACTGTTCAGCTAATTTACACTTTCCCAGCTATAAAATGGGGATAATATCCTGGCTACCCCCATACAGAAAAACTCATCGGGGAGGTATTGAGATAATTCTGTAATGAAGAATGCCATTGAAAACAGTAAAAAGAAATTAATAATTCCAAATGTGTTGCAGGTTTGGATTACATTAGCTGGCACAGTGGACAATAAATAAGGGCTAAGACTACAGACTAGGCAATGAAATTAAAGAGAACCATTCAACACCTTTCTTATTCCCTGCGAATTATCACACTTGAGTGCAAAATGAGGCAAAAATAATACATGATTTTTAAATAAGGATGCTATCATAACACATACCTGAGGGAAGCTGATGTAGGATTCTAGGGCCACCCTCTAAATTGGGAATGCCTGATCTTGCTACCTAAATGACTTGCAATGTGTTTTTTAACACACAGTTACAAACAAGTTATCATTTCTACAAAAATAACCTGATTATTAAGTTTATTGCTTGAAAAATAAATGTAAAATGCTTTCATTGCTTCTCTAGAGAGATGCAAGAGATATCATTTGTAGCCTTCAATTCTGTGAGCACTTAGTGAGTTTCTCATAGGAAAAATGCACTGCTAGGAACATTTCAATTCCTCTGTAAATTTTCCATTCCTCTAGTGAACTCTATCAACAAGTCCACTCAAAGCTCATGCTCAGTTTACTGACTTTTGCCAAGCAGACTCTTTCTTCATCGGGACCAGAAATGCCCATTAAGACGGAGATGAAGAATGATGGGACAATTCAGAATTTCACAAGTGCAGAACCTAATGTACCTGCTCTAATTTGAGGAGGCCTCTGGGCAATCATCAGGCCAAAATCTTGATGGAAGGATTTTGAAGACTGAATAAATGGTCTAAAATAAAACAAAGGAGTAAGTGTATCAAAAGTCAAAATATATACTTTATTTAATGTGTAGTCCTGAACAAAGAGGACTTACAGCAGACAATAAAAGCTGATTTTTCTTTTAGAGCATAGCTAGTATAACACAGTTCATGCTTTTTCATAACAGCTCAGCAGGAATACTTACTGCTATGCAGATGGATTTGAAAGTATAAAACCTCAAGATAAAATTCTGGATGAGAAAGCTACAGCACAAATTGTGCTTTTCATACCTTTCTCTGGTTGGTTAGATGAGATGAACTGGGATGTGTCAGAAAGGCCAAAGCATGAGATGCTGCATCTAACAGAAGGGAGGGTAAGATACATGTTGTCCTGGGATGTTGGACTGTTACCCTGGGACAGTCAAGTATCCTATCATTCCATCTGAGCTCCACTGGTGCCTCAGGATGAAATGTAGAAAATACTTTCATCCACTACTCCAAAAGAGTTGAATGGTTCTAGTAGAGCAAATAACTGCCAGATCACAAACCTGGCTGATGATGGCAGGAATATGAACTGTCCATTGCTTGTATCAAGTCAGGAAATGTTTGGAAGGAATGACAGGAGGCAACACACAACTGGCAGATCCTTATCCACCAAGGACAAGAGGAGTGCCATTTGTATTGTAGGCAAGCTGCCCAGCCACATCAAAACAAAACCATACTGAGACCCTCTACGGGTTCAGAGTAGCATTCACTACAAAAATTATTCTCCATATTTACCATATTCCTCAACTCAGGCTGAATCTGGACACTTAAACAAAATCATACAGGTTTGCTCTCTGAATAAAGGATTCATAAACTAACAGGTTTCAAAACTATACATGCAAAACTTTCCTGCATGATACACCATTCTATTGTTACAACCTTCAGAAAGTAAAATCCACTTTGTCCAACTGTTGACAAAAAGCAATGAAATGGATCATGTGACAAGGGTGGTCAGATGTCTACAGAAGCGACTATTAAGGAAATTTTATGAAGGAATTTTAAAGGTTTCCTGTCTACACTGGCATGTATCAGTGGTTTTATCTAGTTAAAAAGGCAAGAATCCGTTACAGAGAAAGTCCACAGCATAATTACAAAACAATCAAGACTTTCTCTAATGCTGATCTTTTTCTTCACTTTAAACTGCTTTATTGACTTTAAACTTGCCCTAGGTTATGAATATAGCAAGCTGCAAAAACATTTAAAAATTAAATAAAATAAAATCATCTTTTTTGTCAGAAGGGTTTTCACCAGCTTGCTTGCTTATACCACACTTCTGATTTAGATCAGAATAATTTTTAAATTATTAGAAATTGTGTTTGTGATTCTGCAAGACTCTGTTGCTTTTGCTCTTGAATTAAAACAACCTCCCACTGTCACAGTAAGAATCACAGTAATAAATTGTTGAGATTCTCTCCACTGCTGTAGCTTCACTGCAGAATTCCTTTGCTGGTTTCTGAGAAATGGTATGAAGTTGTAATCACAGACTTTTGTACCAGCCAGCCCTATTCCTGGTTTTGTCTAGAGCAAAAGAAAAGGAATGTTGTATATTTAGGATACTGGCAGTTTCCATGCCAATAGCTCAAGCCAAGGTTAAAAGTATATGATACAGAGTTTGGAGGAATAAAGAGATGACCTGTGTCTTGCCCTGGCCTGGGCCTGGCTCTTCAGCATATGATCAAAAGTTGTAAGAATGAGAATGAATGGAATAACTTATAAAACATAATCATTGAGAGAAAAGAAGGTGGGAACAACTGTATTAAAGATATTCCAGTCTGGAGTCATCTAGTTCCATTAGATGGTGATCTTTATTAAAATACTAAATAAAATCATTTTGGGTTAAAGATGGGCCTGAGTATCCCCGAAACTTTAGGAAAGCTCAGGTCTGAATTAAATTTACAATTTGATCTGCTTTTGTTTTGAGTTGCTCACTGAGTCATGTTCTCTTTGTCTCCTCCAAGCAACTTCTTAGAGACAAGTGAGAAGGATTCAAATCCTGCACTTTTTATCTCTAGAAATGCTATAAAAGCAAAAATATATTTTGCAAAAATTCCAAAATTTGCTAAGAAAGTACAGAGCACCAATTACTTGCAACTGCATACATTTCTTGGTGAAGTGCCAAGGAGCATTGTAGTTTAGGTATTGATCTGGGGTTCAAAAGACTTGAATTCAATTTTTTAACAACTTGTTTATTTACATTTTTTCCTGCACAAATCCACAAAAGGCAGAGAACAGAATTTCTAGAATTCCAGAATGTCCAGTCTCAGAAGGCTACTACACCCTACTTCTCTTAAGGTATTATCTAGACATCCTCACTAAAGTCAAAAGAAAAATCTTCATAAACTTCAGTGTCACAGGGATCAACCAAATATATCCATAAATTTAACAGATATTATGTCTCCAACAGAATATGTATATGATATGGTAATTGCTATTAATTTCATCTTGAATATACGCATAATGTTGCTGAGATGTGAAGAGTTTTCCAAACTGGTAAAGATATACAGTGCAAGTAATTTATAATAAGATACAGACTCTACTTATGTCAACTCTATTAGCAGTCTTTCCATTAACTTCAACAGATGCCAGAACAGTCCCGAGAGCAGGAAATGAAGAAATACACTGTACCCAAATTAAATTGAAGTTGGAATTTAGGTAGGTAGAATGTAATTATTCACACTTGAATCTGGACAGAGCACTAGGTTTATATCCCCATTCTGGCAAACATATAATGGGATACAAAATAATCAAGAGGAGCAGGGCTACTGGCTGTCCTCTCAGGCAAGAGACAGGACTTAAAGGAGAACAATCTGCTTGTTTGATACTGAGTAAAAGGAAGGATGATATTTATCATATCACCTGCAAGACTTGCCAAGAAACAAAATGTATTAAGTAAATAATCACGGGCTTTGGGACCTTCATCTAGAATGTAGTCATTGATTGTGAAATAGATTCCTAAAAAACTAAAATCTTGGTTCTTTGCTGGTGCATGCACAGATGCAAATGGAAATGTACAAACGGTTTCCCTTCTTTTGTGGACAGTCCCAGGGGACAACATCTGGGAATCAGCGCCTTTGAAAAACACTAATACTTATTTATCATTTCTATATTCATTGATGCAACAAGGATACCAAGAAGTACTGGAAAAATAATGGATTCTCTTGCAAATGTACTGGACTGCAAAATAACAAAGAATTCCAAATCTTGTAACAGAACTGCGTTACATTCTAGCAAAGTGGATCCATTTCTGAGGTGGAACATGACAGCTTTTTAACTTTGTACAATGACATGTGACAGAAGAATACTATATTCACTTGATACTGTAGGGTGATTTATGGAGGTAGAATGTAATAATATAAATCGAGTTTCAGAAAGACACTGTAACTAATCTTACAAAAAATACTATGGGATGTTTAATAATCCTGGTGGGTCAGAAATTGTTCTTCAAAAAATTCTCTTAAGACTGATTGTTATTAAAGTATGTACTGCATTTGGTTCATTTTTCATTTAACTATGTAGTCAAAAACTGCTGTCAAGTGCAAATATTTGAGTTGTAATTGGATACCCATACAAATGGAATAGAGCCACCAACATTCAACCAAAATTGCAGAATCACAGAATATTTAAGGTAGTAGATGCCTTTTGAAGAGCCACAAGACAAGCACCTGTCTGTCTACATCTCTTGAGCTATCCCTAGCAGTTCTCATTGATGTTATTGTTCCATTAATCAAAAATAAAGCAGCAGGAATAAGGCAGCACACTAGAACTCCTTCCCTGCATTCACTCTGGAATCTTCCTCCATTGCCTCCATTCAGCATTTAAGACTATAGTGCTTATTCATTAAGCTATGAGTGCCAATTTTGAGGAGACTGAAGCGAGAAAGGGAGAACATAATGTATCTAGTTAAGGGGCTTGGCTCAAATCCCTTAGAAATCAGCAGAAGTCTATGTTTTACTTACATTGCCTCTGTATTAGTCCCAGTGGAGAAGCAGAGAGGTTTCCACAGTACCTTCTCTGTCTGCAGGAAGGCTGTGACTGCACGCTTTTGAAGTCCTGGTCTGGGCCTACACAGTTTTACAGGGAGATGAGAAAGAAACTGACATTTCTTTCCATGGGTCTGATGTATTCAGTAACACCACAACATGCAGCCCTCCTGCCTTATTATTGAACACCAGGGTCCTGCATAGGCCGAGGCCTCCATGGGGCCATGAGGGTGAAGGCCCCACAGGATGGCAGGGCAAGGCCTGACAGCCAGGACCCATCCCACTCCCAGCCAGGAGAGGGGCAGCCCCAACTGTGGGCATCGGGAATCTCCCTGAGGACAGGGATGGGCCAGGATGTGCGCCTGTGGGTGGACATGGCTCGGCTGTGCCCATGGCCGGACAGGGCAGGGCTGTGGAGTCACGAGGCAGGGCTGAGGGCCCTGCAGGCTGAGATGGGGCCCTGTCTGTGGGCAGGCTGAGGGAGCCCCAAGGGGCTGATCTGGGCCAATGAGGCCTATGGGTGCCTTCAGGGCCCTGACACTTAAGAGTAAAAAAATCAATAAAACAAACAAATCCTACACTCATTTTGTTTCATAAGACTTCCTTTCTTTTCATTTTGTATTTTCCTTTGCATTTTCCCTGCATTTTCTTTTTGAATCAAAACTGACTTAGCCATGGCTTTCAGTACTGCATTCAGCTCTTTTCAGTTCACCACTGTCAATGAGTACAAATGAAAAAGTAATGTTTGTGCTTTTTGAAAGGCTATCCAAATGGGCTGAGATCCACTTATATGGTATTGATTCCTTGGCTTCACAAAAAACCCAATATTTTTGTAACTCTGGAAAATTTGCTCCACCTAAAGGTTTGGCTACCACTTGCATTCTCATCCCAGATTTTGGCCTTCCTATAATGCCATAAAGTTTTTCTTAACAAACCCACAAGTTCTTTAAAGAACTTTTCTCAGAAGGTAAATAGTAAGATGTTTAATGTATACAGTATGTCAGGTTTGGTACCAATATCTTTCTTATGGCTCTCAGCCTTTTCTACCAAACAATACAGTATGTGGCAGAGACCACCCAGCAATTATTTTATTCACTGTATTTCACATTACTTCTTTGTTAAGTTTAGTAGTAGACTTCAACTCCATAAGGTAAAATATTCCTAGATACTTAATACTCTGTGGTTTTCAAGCTATATTTAAACCCTGCCTTATACTCTGATTGTACAATATGTTCAGGGACATAAACTCCAACTTACCTCAGTTGATTCGCCATTCAGATACGCTTGCAAAACTCTTCGCTAGCTTCCACAGATTTTTTTATGTTCTAGGAGCTGAAATAAAAATACCATTTATACTCTATGATACTTACTAGAGGTGAATGAACAATGCATAGCAAATAACTTAGAAAATTATTGTTTACTAAATATCCCTAATCTGATCATGATTTCTTTGAATTTATTAAACATTCTCCAATTGTTATTGTTTTTACTCATTGCTTTTGAACTTACATATTTCAAATGTTCAATAGTCATTAGCCAATCTATGTAGTATAGCTCTGATGAATGTACCTGAGTAGTAATTGTTAAAATTTTCACCAGTAAAATTTGAACATGTAACTCTGGTGATATTAATATTTCTCTTGGCTTTGAAAAACATCTGTGCAATGGTTTCTGAACTAGTTGCAACCACACTTGGATGTACCAATGCAGCGGAACTGGAAGCAGTACAGCATCACCTCTGTGGTGCTGTCCCTGATTAATTACCACCATCAAGATGGACAACGTATTAGCTCAGGTGCAGCATCACTTGGCTGTGGCACTCTTGCTTACAGAATCCAAGCTAGTAACCTCTTACCATGCTGCCCCACTCCCTGGGGATGTATTATCCCCTCTGGAACTAGCTTGATATCATTTGTGTTGTGCTCCAGCAAGCAGCAATGTGGGTGGGTACCATGTTTTCTGGCTTCCAGCATAACCTTCAAAGCCAGCACTTTTAAGCCTTTTCTCTTTCATAGACATAAATACACAGAGTTGATATGAACATGAAATATCCTACTATTTTAGGACAAAATTTAGATACATGTAACTCATAGGACAGCCCAGGGATGGAATTATTCAAAAGTTACATATATCTGTGAAAAAAAGCTTTCTTTTCTTAGAATGACCCTTTCTGAGTTAGAGGTATCATTAAGCAATAGGACCAGAAATAGGTTTGGCACTCAATAAAATCCATTTATACAAGGAATACATTGTATATCATAATTATCTATGCACAGAGCTACCAGTACTAATGCAGATGAAAAAGAGAACCAGAAGAAGGTTATTAGTTGATTTGTTAATGCATGTAAGTGTCAACAGGTGCGATCAACTGGAAAGAGGCAGGTGTTACCAATGTACTGGTGCTGTCATGGAAGAAGGATATCCTGCAGAAGCTTTAAACGTAAAGTTAAAATTGAAAAGCTGTTGAAATCCTTTATCAGCCACCACCTTACAAATATTCCATGTCTGATTTAAGACTGGAAACGTGCCAGAAGAAAACCCTAGTACTTAAATAGTTTGATAATAAAATACTTGAACTTAACTCTGACATCTGCACATTTAGATTTTTATGTTCCATAAAAATGTCGTCTTCAAGGGAGGCATCCGACCCTATTTCCATCCTCTGTAGATATTCATTTGTAGTTTCAGCTAAACGCAGAACCATTAGATAGCTGTCCAGCTAAAATATTTTATTTGTATCTCCATGATACCATTCTTAGCAATGAAGGGTTAAGATCATTTAAAAAATTAAGATTAAAAGTTCTTCATTTTGAAACCATATAACTTAATGAGAAGTAAATACAATATGAAGACTTAAACAGAGAAAAACACAATTTAAAACTGGCAACCTAAACAAAGAGTCTGGAAAAGAGTGTTATTTTTGCACTAAAATATGTAATCCAATTAGTTTCTAGTTGATGTTACATATAAAATCTAAAAATAATCTTCACTTTTTTTCTTTATGTTTTTCTGAACATACTTCATTGCTTGTGAAAGTAAGGGATTAACAGCACTTGAGATGGAAAAGCACAGTGTAGATTGGCACAGAGTAAATTTTTCCTCAGTGCAAGGCTGTTTTACTATACAAGGCTGTTTTACTCCACAAGGCTGTTTTACTCCACCAGCTTGAGTCTTGATCTACAAAAGCCCTTCTTTGCCAGTCCTCATAGAAGTTAGAGATAGAAAAGATTTGTGAGATTACTTAATTCCAGAACACTGGGATCAACATCAGTTCAGTCCATGTAGTTACCGTAATTTTTCGAGTACGTTGTCAGTTCTGCACTGAGTTATAAACCCGTCTATTGATGAGGGCTTAATATAGCTCTCAAAAAGTCTGCTCCACTATCTAATAGATAGCTCCTTGGAAAATAACTTTTATTCATATTTTCAAAAATCCGCTCACTTCATTAGTCCTAACTACATATTCTTTTAACAGTCCTGGGCAGTGATGGCCAGTTGTAGTGAACTGTCTCAAATAAAGAGGTAGTTTCATAAAACAAATCATACAGTTTTACATGTCTGACCTTTTCTAAATTCCAAATAAAATCTGCAAGGGAAAAGAGCTATCACATTAACTCAATTTGCCCATGTGGGCACTCTCCAGAGAAAGCAGTATAATAAAACCAAAGTATAATGTGTGAAATACATTCTGGTGCAGAATAGCATGCAGATTTGTGATGGTCAAATCCCACACAACTCACGGTTTAGGGCTAATGACACTTAACTGGGCACAAGTTGCTTGATCTCTACATGACATATATTTCACTCAAAACTTCCATTAAAAAAATGGCCCCCTCTGGAAGATACACAATGTGCCAGCAAAAGAATGTCCTGAACTACTAGCCAGGTTGAAACATTTTTCCATAAAGCATGACCAGCAATGTGGGGGTTTGTTTTCTTTGAACTCAGTCATTACTCTGTAGTTCCTCACAGCTACTGTTTCCTCATCTGATCTGCTGAGTGGCCAGTGCTTCTTGAAAACCCCTTCTTGGTGAAAACATTCTATGAGGGCATCAGCATTTTCCATGTTGAACTAAATGATTCAATTTTATACAATAGAATGAATACAAATGGCTAGTATAAAAGCATATGAGTAAAATCTACTGAGCAAAATCTTCTATAAAAAAGGATATTGCAGTGTTTGAAGAAAGCAACTAGAGCTGTGCAGAGAGTCTGTTTCACAGGGAATTTCAAAATTTGGTGTTGTTTATATTTGGAATAAAAATCCCCGAATACGTTAAAATTCACCACGCAGCAAATTCTGAAAAATTGCATTCTGGAAAATAATTATAATAAAAAATTCCTTTGACAATTTCGAAAGTTCTTCATGATGGGTGAAGAACTCTCAAACTCCTAGCGTGCTGGTACAGCTAAAACTTCCAGGACCCTGACTACTTTTCATTTCATATTTTGGATTGAAGTGCAGCTAACTGCACTTGGGACTACACCCTGGGAATTCCAAATGAACATCAGTGCTTGCAAGCCAGCCTTAATGGCCTCTAGTGACTTGACTCTCTGTTGGTCTTTGACACAGGTTGCTGAAGAGCAAGGAGCCTGAAATTCTGGTGACCCAGCAGGTTCCACACAGATTGCCAGAAAGTCATGAGGGGAAACAGAGAGGAAAGCAAAGTTTAGTTGGATAGTCATTGAAATTGAATCATCTCTGCTAAATTTTTTTCACACTTTGCATTTCAGAATTATCTATTTAATCCTCTTTCATGCCTGCACAAGAGGCAGTGTCTAGGTGTTGGTCATATAAAGAAAAAAGCAGCAAAGAGCAAGTGCTTTAAAGAAACTATTTTATTCTTGGAAGTGGAAATACTCTACTGAGACTGAAGCTACTTGGGAACAGAAACCTTGTTTTCTTATTTGTCTCACATGATGGTACAAAGCATCAAATAATAATGCTTTCAAAAGAATGAGTTTGCAGATGTTGCATTTGCAGCAGCAAATTTGAGCCATGCCAGAAAGAGTTAGAATAACCTGAACTGTGTGCTACAATTTCATAATGTGCCATGGATGATACAAAATCCTGTGGCTCCGGTGAGAGTATTTTTTTTCCATTGAAGTTTCTCTACTCACAGAAGATCTATGACAGAACATTATTAAGCCTATACCTGTTTTTTAAAGTTCAATCCTTCACAATGCAGGCGCCAAAACCAGGATTATAGTACAGGAATGTACTACAATGTATAAGAATGCACATTAGGAAATTACACCCATTCTGGCTGCCATACTGATATCAGTGCAGGAGAAAGTGTATGGTAGAACAGAAGGTTTTGTGCTAGAGAACAGATAAGTGACATGGATTGAAATTATGGTAAATTTAAATTGATGGCCTAATTAGTATTATCTCTTTTTGTATTCTCTGTAAGAAATATTATCCAGGAGGAACTCATTTTGCATTAATGTTGATATAAAGTGTAATTCTGTAGCATTTCCATTGTAATCTGCCATTAATTAATGCATCATTATTCCAAAGTGTTAATTAAATTATAACAAAAAGGGACATCTGCCCCAGTTTAGAAAGAAAAAAAGAAGCATGGTGTATAAGAATTAGACTTTCAAAGGTCTGAAATGGCGTGTGAGTTCCCACAACACTGGTAGAAGCACAGAAACAAGCAGAAATATAGGCATGATGAGTTTGTGGCTCGTAAACCACAGCATGACATCAACATTTGCTCATTCGTGATGTAGTCTGATGACAGCATCAGAGCCTCAAAGCCATCAGAAATCTGAAATGGCAAATTTCTAATATGGTAGATACATTGTTCACTGACTATCAGGAATTACTCACAAGGAATGCAGGGAATTTAACAGTGGTATGAAAATCTTCACAGCTTCTTCAGACTACTAAATAATCTACTTGGCTGTTGGACAGGGATATCACTTATATAGTCACTGAGAGTGCCAGGGCAGTATAGGGATTAATTGCAAACAATCCTGCACCCCTCAGTGTTGATTGTCTTGACCTTCTGCATGCAGTCCTAAGTGGCTTCATTGAAATCTAAAATCAGCATTTCAGTTGTTACTATCAGCTGGGTCGTAGCTGTTTACAAATGCAGAGAGGAGAAAACTCAATCCTTTATCAAAGAATATAAAGTCCAATCCAATGCCCAGTGAAATCTATAGAAGTTTAACCACTGACTTCACAGAGAATTGGCATTTAAGCCTGCTTCTGAGAACTGCAAAAGCAGCCCTCTGAGGGAATGCCACTGGCACCAAGTGGGCCTCTCTGCAAGGGGCCACACAAGCTCTGTGTAGTTGGGGTGTCTGTGAATTATTAAACTTGATTAATAATTCAAGAAAACGTTAGCCTAGAGTATGAAGCAAATTCTATGTGATGTGACCTACCTGACAGCCACACACCAGAGCCAGAGTTACACATGATGCTTTCAGGATGTGGCTTCCATAAGATTCACTGTCTACAGTATTCAACAACTCTACCCGTTTCAACAATTATCACTTTCTTTTGTTACATTTGGGCTTGCATTGAAAGATCGTTAAAATGAGGCTCTTACAAAGAAGTGGTTTGGGTGCAGTATATTAAAGGAAAACTTCAAAGGTGCTCAAGATACCTTTCAAGCTAAGGTACAAAAATTTAAACAAGAACAAAAGCCTCTCTTGTATTTTGAAGCATTAATTGTTCCACTTCTGTTGATGTAAAGTGAAAGGAGAAGCTTTTAGTTAAAAGCACGTAGTATCAACCAACACAGAATGTTCCAAAGTCTCAAGGAATAATTTTAGCTTTGATATAATGGCACAGGTGAATCCCAAATTATAATGCTTTCTGTAGCATATGCAATAATCTTTGGTAGCTGAATCCATTAGATAAACATTAGTGCTTGAAGACATTATTGGCATAAATCAGAGTTTCACCTTTTATATTTATAAGATATTTCATATTTATAAGGTATTTGATAACTTTGTGAGTGTTGTTTGATATTTCATAACTTTGTGAGTGAAGTTTTATATATGATTATACCCTGGTTTTCAAAGCATAAAATACATAAAATGATTCTATGATTCTATGATAACATTGCACTGTTTGCTCTTTCGTCCATCTGTCAATTCCCCTCCTTCAAGAAGGGGGCAAAATTGTAGAAACTGTAAGGATATGAAATCTGCCATAAGTTTCACAAAAACTGGCACCTGGGTAGTAAAGAAGGAGCCAAATTAGTGCTTCCATGGAAGAAAGGTTTCAGCTGAGAATTTAACAGTTCTGTTGACTATTGGCCTCTCAGCTGGCCAGTCTGTGGGTAGTTCAGCGCCAACCACAATAAGTTAGCTTGCCCACTTGTAATTAGTCAAGGATACTGTGGATTTATGAGACATATGAAGTAATTTTAAGTTCCACGTGCAAGAACATCATGTAATACACTCAGAGAGGAACAGTGAGTTTTTCTGGTGCAGAGGTATAGACAATTGGAATACAGTGTGCAAAACGACATTTATTGGTGCTGCTGTTGATGAACAACCTGTTCTGATATAATTTGAGCACACTTGTAGACCTGCTTAGTAGAAAAAAATACATTATATGTATTGTTATGCCTGATACTGCATTATTGATAAAATACATAAAACAATAATTTTAATTTATAATGCCTCTAACTCTGGTCCATGTAAGATGACTGTGACAGAAAAAAAAAGAATAACTTTTTCCCGTCAGTTCTGTTTTGTACATGGCAAGAGCATTCCTACTTTAGACAGTCATTAGGCAAACAGAACAATTATTTGATATGTTTTCTTAAAGGTAGATGTTAGTTTCTCACAGTAGGAAAAGTGGTCCAAATTTTCAGAAACATGAATTTTTTCAGCTTTTATAAACTTCAATTTGATTTGTATGCACTAAGAATGTTTGAAAATAAGGTTCAATGTCTTTCTCTCAAGACTTGTAAGTAATGTGAAAATATATATATACACACATACATTACATGTACTGAATGCTGCGTTTCAGTGCTTCTCTCTCTTCTACATTGTATGGGATGTCAGTTAGTGGAAGTTATGAGAAATTCTGCTTAACAAATCCAGAAGAATCAGTTGTAAATTTAAAAAAGGAAGTACAATAAATCAATAAATATAAATCAATAAATATAAATAAATACATATAACTATTTCCACTCTCTCCTCTTTCCAGCTGGAAAATACAGATCTTCCAATTTATGGATCTTCCAATTCCTAGAACAGAGCTGCATGATTTTTTATTTTTAGATTGAGCTGATTATGGTACAGAAATGCCTGATTAGTATGACAACATCAAAAGTTTGTTGCTGTGCACAAGATCATTAACTTAGAGCATTATCATAAACCCTACTGCCCTGCATGTTGTTCATTTTCACAGTGAACATTGGAAGAATTGTAGGCTTTACTATATATATATATATATGAATTCTTTTACTGCTCAGCTTTTCCTGCCAGATGTTTGAGTGGCCACCCAAAGCTCCAGAGATATACATGCTTGATCTACATGTATGCAAAAAATTAATTAAAAAAAGTAACCTAATATTGCCTCTCTTGTTCATTCTTTAACAAAGTGACAGGGTATTTTCATTATTTGCTGAGTACTTACGGATAATAACAAATTAAGTGTTGATCAATCAATATAATGATCCATTTGACCCAGAAATAATAACAAGAGAAGATATGCAAAATTTCTAATAAAATCACAATCCCAACAGAATTTGAATTCATTACTTTTGAAATGTAAGTTAGACAGTTCCCTTCACTAATATGGATTTGAACTTGCAGAGGGTAAATTATGAAAGAGGCCCTTGTTGCTTGCATGCTGCAATACAATTTTATTAAGAATTACAGGGAAAAATTAATAAGCACGCCAGCGCTCAGAGTCCTGAGGTACAGCATGGCTTAGATCTTGGCACAAACTTGGGAACATGCCCTGCTTGGAGTATGTATTCTTTCAATTTAAGTATTATTAATGTTTTGGGCAAGGTTAAAAGCTCAGCTCATGTCACAACGCCAACCTGCGAAAAGCCTCAGAACCTGCCAAATGGTCTGAGTTTGTCAGCATGTAGTGAGCATGTTCCTCCTCTGTAAATTCAGTGCTAATGAATGAGTTACTGGAAATGCACATTCCAGAGCTGTGCTCCTAGCATCCTAATACAGTGATTTCCTTTCAGGAGGAGTTAAGAATTGCCACGTTTCTCTGTATGGTGAACAACCTAATGCAAAATCATCACGCAGCAAAGTCCCAGTAAGCACAAGAATAATCTTCATTTCAGGTCAAACTCAGTGCATTGAATTCACTTCCCAAGTACTCACAGTTGTAGCTCAGAGTTGAAGCTGTCCTTTTCATCTCTTCCCAGTCTCTCCTCTTTCCAACTTGAAGTCACAAATCTTCTAGTTCCTACAATGAAACTTTTAGATTGATCTTATAATGTTACAGAAATGCCTGATTATCAACCATGTTAATCCCAGCAGGGTGTGCTAGGTTTATCTTCTGTCATTGAACATTCTAAAGTAATATATAGACCCTGAAGGTAAATTTAAATGAGCTCTCTTACATTCTGGAGGGAATCCAGCCCTATAAGTATACAGCTCCATGCTGCTGTAGTTATATTGCTTTCTACAGCACAGCACAGTGTAGACGTGCCCATCCATTCCCTCTGTGACCATCATGATGTCATGATGTTCAGGGTGAGAAATGGAATTACCTACAGGAATATCACAGCAGAAAAGAAAAATGGCTAGAAATAAAAGAAGACTAAAGACATATCTACAATTAGTTTCAGGAGACTAAGCAGCTCCAATTAGGTTTCCTTGTTTTGGTGTATTTTCACGCCCTCTTTGTTCTGTTGGGGAGCAGATGCTCAGCAGAGGATTATCTTCTAATTCCTTTAAGATTCTTAATTTGAAAGTGTCTCCCTGCAATCTTGGCCAAACTCTCATCTTGTGATCAAGCAGTTCCCTGGTTCAGATTAGAGAAAGTAAATATTCAAAAACTATGGGCCATTGCCTGTTACCAAGAGTGTCAAAACCTGTTAACTGATGCTATTCCTCAGATCTAAGGCCAGAAGAGCTGATTTAACTGTGAAGTGGCCCTTTAGAAGCCATATAACAACTACAGAGATATACACGCAACATTTATAAACATAACACAGGCAACATCCAGATTCCTAAGAGAACATCAAAAAGATCAGTCAACAGATCTGGCAAATTCAGGTAAATTTGCTAAAGAAGCAAATCAAAAGATTGCTCAGGAGGATCACCCTTTCAAAGGCATTTTTCTACTTCTAAGGAAGAGAACTCAAATACTTCCACGAGGCATAAATGGAACAGAACTGCAAACAAGCCATTATCTAAACTATGATTGTTTATTCTGCTCAATTGAAAGCCAAGGATGAGTATGCAGGATTTAGAATTATTCTTCAATGGTAAATCCAGTTTTATTTTCTCCTTCATCATTCAGTATTCTTGCAAATGCTCAGGAGTATAAAACCTATCTTTTCCTCTGCTCTTTTTTTGTGTCCTAGTTCTGTTCAAAAAAAATGGCAACCATTTCTTTTGGCCTCTGTGAATTATATGCCCAAGTGAGGTGATGTGAATACAAATGCAAGCTGACAAATACATGAGTATTACTGGTCTGGATGTGGGTGCAGGAGACAGCAATGTACTACAGAAGAGCAGCTGCCAGAGGTAAGCATACAAAATGTGGCTCCTACACAAAAGAATGAGATTTTCAGAGAATCTGGTGGAAAGCCCGACAAGTACATTTTGTTGCTGCTAAAAGAATTTATTTCTGCTGAAACCTATAACTCCTGGGTTAATAAAGTGAACTTTGATGGGACTAGAGGGAAATATGGGCTTCCCAGGAAAGTTAGGACAAACTTAGATGCATTTCTAGAACACAGATTTATGGAAGTGATTGAAGCTGATAAGATCAAAACCCAAGTTAACACTTTCCTTTGCTTTCCCATCACACGCTAAATAGACCTCTGCCACAGTTGGCCTGCTACCAATAAAACTAATGATGCCTGTAAACAATAAATCTCACAGAATCATCAAGCTCACACAATTAGTATCCAAGCATGTTGCTTTGCTTTGAATTTTGAGGGATTTTACAGCACATGTTATTATGTTAGAGCTAACTGACTATGGAAATAGCCAATGGCTTGTCAGGATTGAATGCTAAATCACAAGTCTCAAGGAAAAAAGACATGCAGAATCTGAGTTAGTTTGTACATTAGAGTGAGTACGTCGGCAAGAGTCTCCAGAACCAGTAACAGTGAAGGATCTTGAAATGCTACTAGTTCTAAAAACTGTGCATATATCCACTATACATTTATACAATTAAAATGCTGAAACTGGTGCATTCTTTATTCTATTTCTTCTTGCTTATTAGTGTGCTATCTAAAGATATGCAAAAAATAAGCATGTGTTATGCTCTTGTTAGAGGGACAGCCAATACTCTGCAGGAAATTTGAGCACAATGGAAACGAAGAGTTTGGCAGAGCTGATAGCCATGTTAGAAAAGAACAATCTTTTCTGTTGAGAAGGGAAAGTTTTCTAGATGCATCTAATAATACATCCTTTTCTGCAGGCGCTGAAGGCCAGCTAAATGGCCTTTCTTTTGACACATGTACAAAGACGGCTGCCGAAAAAAACCTAAATACATGCTAAGCAGGGATGTCGCAGATATAAATCAGGTGGTATGATAAGCCACATCTGCATTTTAGTCATGTGATTGGCATATTTCCTTACATTTCTCAGGGAGGGCAATAACAGCTCTAAAGAAAAGAGCAGGGTATGGGCTGAATTAATTGTCCTGATGGGACAAATTCAGCCCATGGGCTTGAGGTCAAGCTAGAAAAGACAGGTCTAGGGCTAACATTAACATTTAGAGCACAGATTAGTTCACAAAATTTAGCAGGAAAACCAGGTTTCCACTACCTTTCTATCTCTAATGTTTAAATGGCCGCCTCTAAATCTTTTTATTTTGATAAGTTCCACAGCTTTCCTGGTTTTTTTTCTCCTTTATTTTACATAGGAAATGTTTGTGTCCAGATATAATTGATACCATTTCTTTTTTACAATAGGCTTCTTTTTCAATGTCTTTTTTTTTAATATCTTTTCTTACTTAAGTCAATGATACCTGCAAGTAAATTATTCCGATATTTGAAAGCTGGACTATGTTACATATGGCTCTAAAACTATAAAAGGTAAATAAAATGCTTCACTAGTTGTTTGTTATATGTGTATATCCATGTGCATATTTGTGTGTGTATGCGTGTGAGTGTGTGCATATATATATACATGTGAACTCCCTGGTAGTACTGGATACATTAACTTTTCCAAAATATCCATTGGAAAAGATATTTTTCATCTTTCTAGTTCACCCATTCAATACAAACCAAACATCAGAGACATAATTAGACAATAGTCTTTTAAATGTTTCAGAATTAATTGACTAGGGTGCCTGAAAATGAGCACTACAACTGAATACTACACATTGCTATATTTCCTGAGGACTTCCTTTCCAAGGCTCTTGCCAGAAATTGAAACAATTTCCAAAATTAATACAGTGTTTCAGATTTTAGTCTTGGAATTACTTTAGTCAGATTTGCAAAATAAAGCATGGGAAATTTCTAGAGTCAAATCAAGATTGCCTTTCTGTAATTCAAAATTTACTATGTGGTCTTAATAAAGAATTTAGAAATATTTTTGTTTTGCAATATGTGTATTACAGCTCTCTATGAAGGTATTAATAGTTTTGTATTCTTAGATTTAAGCTAAAAGAGGCCATGTAACTTTATTAACATGAGTACTGGCATACATGAAGACCTACCCACTTTAAAAGGTTCACTGGACAGGCTTAAAAAAATATAAAGCAGGGAGATATAATCTCTTAAAATTAAATCATCACACCTACTTCTTTCTAAGATATTCACTATGAACAGTATTGAAAAATGTGCGTGCTTCTATCCTGAAGAAAACCTACCTGGCCCAAAAAACTTAATACAGTTTTCAATACACTAATTAGAGGTTTACTTCTCTGCATGAACAACATGGTTACATAGCAAATTAAAAGAACATTCAAACACAGAGAATTACACAATAACCAATTTCTATTATTAACAGAAAATCTTTAAGAATTAATACATTTAGAATTAGAAGCATTTTTTTTCAAAATACATATTTGGAACTTGATTTATGAAAACATGTTTATATTTGTTCTACTGGTACTACTTGTGTGCATGACTGATGACACACAAGATACACAGAGCAAACCTCTGCCTTTATCACTCCTCAGTTGTTAATTTCACAAAAATGGAAGAGGAGGATTTGAATTTCACAGGGTGATTACACTGTATTCACTCAAAGCACTTTTTAACAAACTTCACTGAAAATTTCACTGAATCAGGCATATTGTGCCTTAAGTCAACAATACATATAATTCAGTTTGCAAACCGCCTGTACAAGTAAATGCCAACTGTAACTATCTGGATTTCAGGTCTAAGTTCAATCTTATATATTTAGAACCACAATATGTGAGTGACACTGTAGGATCTTGTTTATTGAGATACACAGTAGAACCTAAGGAACTGATATTACAGTGGAAAGTAATCTAAATTGCTTTCACAGAATTTCTACTACTTTCAAGTAATAAAAATGTTACACTCTACACTCTAAATAAAATCTTAGTTGCTATCGACAGTTAGTATGAGATTCAGTCAGAACTACCAAGCTGTGAAAATAAGGCCCAACTTCTGTTGTTTTTGTTGATACATTTGGCATCCAATCATGAAAAACAATGTCCATGTCACTAAAATGGCCTCCAGGCATTCAGTATATCTACATCGAGGTTAAACATCTATGTGAAGATGTGACAGCACACCTTATAAAAGATATTATTGAGTAATATAGACTTTCTGTAATAACCAAACAGTAAAGAATATAGCTTTTTAAAGGTCTCCCCATGGCTGATCTCATGACTCAAAGATGAGAGACTGTGCTGCAAGCTAAGTAATAAAATCTGGTGGATACTGTGGGCTAGCTTGTGACAAATCATATCAAAGTATTATTAAAGAAGGAACTTGAGACCCAAGACTATTATTGATTCTTGACAGAATTTCTTATAAATAAATGTTGCAGTCTGATCCTGGACTCCCAAGGCCCTGGTAGAATTCTGACTATTATAGGGCAGGTTGCAAAACAGTAACATTATATTAGTGAAAGTTGAAAGAACCATATTTAGTGTCAAACAGGTAGCATGGTCTAAAAAGACCACTAAGAAACTGTTTTTCACAGGCCTCATACACCTACAGCTGTGGATTATTGTTTAAAATGGCAAAACAATTTCTGAGCTTATAACACGGCTGTGAACGTGTTAGTGGAATGAATCTGTGACCCTTTAGAGCACTAAGGACACACCTCCATTAGTGTCCATATTCCTGCACTGAAGAGGCTGATACAGTCAACTGAAATGACAGGGTGATAAATATAAAACCACTATCATCAATAAGACTGGAATGTAAAAGCACTTAGTTTCAGCCTAAGTAACTCACAGAAAGTTTGGTTTCAAGAACCAATGTATCATCCATCACTACTCTACCTTCTGTTGACAAAGTAATTGTAAGATATCTAGAATGGAGGTTCAATATGAACTGACATTTTTGAAAGGAGGAATTGTGTGCTGCACTTACTCATTAAATGTATTTTCCTCCACTAAAGATGTTTCCTTTTTTAGTTTATGTATGAATAACTTTAACTAAAGTTCCCTTGACACACTGACTTTGCTTTGAATAGCACCTATGTTCATTAACATAAAACCTGAAAGAAAATAATTTTAATGCTGCTTTTTTAACACTTCAAAAGCCTTTAACAAATTGATCGAGCACAATTATGTAGTCTAGAGGGAATTGTAAAGAGATCACACAAGGTTGAAAAGTTCTGGTTAATAAAAAGAAAAAAATCCTAAGTAAAAACAGGTACTCTGTGTGGAACTTTGACACACAGTGGAAGAAAGTAATAAAATTATATAAAAAACCCCCTAATGTCTCCCTACTTTAATACTGACACACAATTATTGTCTGTATCATTCAGTGCTTACAAAATACCATGCTAGCTTGATAATGTAAAAAGAAAGTGTAGAGGTCAAGACAGTCAGAAATTAGAGAGAAGCTAAATTACCCGTCCACTTACTTACTACTGAGACCAGTGAGTCAAGGCAAACCTGAACAACTACTTAGCAAGGAGATCACACCAATTTATAAATACAGATTCCTTTGAGCAGGAACAGATCTCATAATTATAGCATTCTTCTCTTAGCTAATGGCATAGCATTACTGGTATTATTTTAAAAGGCTGTATGACAACAGCATTCTTTCAAAAACCTTATAAACTAAAACAACAACTCATTGCAGCTGAATGGATCGGCTGATACTGAATGGGCCGTTAGCAAATGGCAAATAGATTTCAATCTGCAGAAACAGTGGTTTTTCCCTTGTATTTATGGGCCTAAATTTATATATGATTATTTTAAAAGAATATTTTAGATGGTGCTTTTGTCATTACAGATTACTGAAATTCAGTCACTTTGGTTAAATTCAACATAAAGAAGCAGAATAAAACCATCAGTAGATGGAAAGGACAGACCCTATGGCTTCAAGCTCTAAAGCTCCCCACTTTACTCAATATTAAACACAGACAAGCAACCACAAATTTTCTTTGTTTGTATAAAATATTTTCCCTGAATGGTAGACACTCTCTTTGGGAAGATGCTATAGGAAGACCTCCATTTGCATACTCTTTCTGTCCACCACCCTGTCAGCAACAATGAGAGCAGACATAAAATTGCAATGACTCAGAACCAGCTGGATGGGGAAACAAACTGTAAGGAGAGGGAAAAAAGAAGGCTGCAACTAGATTTTAGCAGCTACAAGATGCATGAATCTAAAACCTTTTCCTTCCAGTGAACCTCTTTGTGATATTGAGAAGATTTTGCAGATGGACCTAGCATACATCAAGGGACTTGTAGCGGTATGAGACAGAGAAATGCTTTTTGATGGGGAGTGGGGAATGTCATAGAATCACGGAATGGTTTGGGTTGGAAGGGACCTTAAAGTTCATCCAGTTCCAATTCCCCTGGCGTGAGCAGGATCACCTCCCACTAGACCAGGTTGCTCCAAGACCCATTCAGCCTGGCCTTGAACACTTCCAAGGAGGGGCCAGCCACAACTCCTCTGGGCAACCTGTGCCAGTGTCTCACCACCCTCACAGGAAAGAATTTCCTCCAAATATCCAACCTAAATCTACCCTCTTTCAATTTGAAACCATTTCCCCTTGTCCTATCACCCCATGCCCTTGTAAAAAGCCCCTCTCCAGCTTTCCTGTAGGCCCTTCAGGTACTGGAAGGCTGCTATAAGGTCTCCCCAGAACCTTCTCTTCCCCAGGCTGAACAAACCCCTCTCCAACTGTCTTCATAGGAGAGGTGCTCCAGCCCCCTGATCATCTTCATGTCCTTCCTCTGAACTCACTCTAACATCCCCATGTTCTTCTTATGTTGGGGACTCCAGAACTGGACACAATACTCTGGGTGGGGCCTCACAAGAGTGGAGTAGAGCGATAGAATCACCTCCCTTGAGCTGCTGGTCATGCTTTTGTCCTTGCTGACAGCTCAGAGGATCACAGAATGGCTCACTGAACTACACTGAGGACATCTACTATTCTTAATAGACCTGAAAGCACAGCAGCAGGAATGGGCAGAAGTCAAAGAACAAAAGTAGGCAGCAGTGCAGTGAGTTAGAAACAGAGCACTCTGCCAGCGTCCCAGCAGCTGGGCCTGGGCTATCTGCTGACCAGCCCTCCCTGCAGGAGGCAAAGGAGAGGACCAGGCAGTATGGATGTACCCAGTGAACATTTCCCTGCTGGTCCTGGAATGACATTAATTAGCTACTAGGAAAGTTACTGTTAGGAAGAGACTTGCATTGGTGGATATGTTGTTCCTAATATCAGTTTTTAGATAATTCTCTATTCTCCCTCAAATTTTCTCTGTTCCACAAACAGAATGAGGGTTTCTAAGTGGGAAAATGTCGACTTACCTTCAGACAATGTTTACATTTTACCTAGGCTTTTAGTGTTAGGCTTGACCTAATGCCTTAGTTTTGAGAGAGCTGCTTTGACCTGCCTATTCCTTCTATCTGGTGGCAATACTGGGCACAAGGGATACATGACTGATGGTTTGTGACAAAATAGCTATTACTTGGTGTAAGATCACTATCATCATTTGAACAAGATTTGCATTTTGCTGCAGATAAGGGGGAGTCTGGGAGTAGGCAGATGATGGTGTCAACAGCAGGAGTGTGGGAACAAGATCAAGCATAGGGAGGGCAATCTTTATAGCAATCTCCTAAAGGTTGAAGGAGTAGGAATGTGGAACTTGCAACCCCACAGCTTAAGCACTCATCCTCCTCCCTTCCCAAAAACTATCTTTAGAAAGGACAGACAAAAGAGAAACTCCCAATCCATTACAAATGCCTCCTCCCCTATCTAGAGTATCAGATACAGTGAGATAGGACTACAGGCTGAATGAAGAAATGCTGCTGGATTTATTTTTTCAGAATTTCAGAGCTGCTGACTCAACACTAAAAATGTCTTTACAATATTTTGCTTAGAAAAAATCAAGTTTTGTTATACAAGGTTAATACAAAACAACTAGGATTAAAAGTATTTCATAGCTCAAAAATCTTAAAAGTCTATGAGGTTATATTGACTAAACAGGCAATAAAAAGAGGAAAAAAACTCCCAATATTGGCAGCAACAAACCAATAGTATTGTGAGTCACGTTCTTTTACACATACGCACAGCACAGAAACTCATGCTTTCTCGTAGTTCTGTTAGAATATATAGGATGACTGGAGGAATAAAATACTATTCAGTAAAATGAGGATGACAAAATCTGGCAAAGGATAGATGTTAGGAGTAAAGATAAGTTCCAGCAAAGTATGGACTGAGTACATGTTTTGTTTATCCATCAAATGGCCCCACAAGATGGAGGTTTATTCTGTTAGGTTCCAATGTGTTTTCCTGGATAGGCTGGAAGGGATGTTTATTTTTTTGAAGCTCAATGATCTCTGTTGAAGCGTCATTAAAACAAAAACTCAAACCAAACCAAACCCAGATTAGTGCCAAGCAATCTTCAGAGATGATAAAATGAGTATGATTGAAGCTGAGATTTGAAAAAACAAATCTGTGTGTCGATAAATATAGTGATAAATAAGGACGAGTGAGAGGTGTCAGACAGAAAAACCTGCTGCAATGTTTCTTGCTGGCAGTGCACAGAAAATAAAGCCTAGAAGAGCTTGTTGAAAAATTCTTAGGGAAATTTGCAGAGCACTACAGACTGATGTAGTTGTTGTCTTCAGGGGTGTATCATTTGGGTGGACAACTACCAACAACACTGGAATCCTACATGGAACATTTCTATAGAAAGATAATCTTCTTGTATCTCCAGCGACGCACGATCACGAATACTGCAACTTTATCATGTATTATCCTTTCGTGGTATCAGTTTTGTCAGAGATTAAGCCAGTTTAGGAGGTTCCTGGCCCTTCCCTAACATACTCCTTCTGTCTCTTCCCACTTCCGTATGCACACACCCTAAACCATGGCAATTGTTGAGAAGGGGATGATCTATGAAAGAGACACCAGAATTGTTTGAATTAAACCCCTCTCTCCCTCACTACCTTCTTCTCCCCCAGGCTTACAGCTTCCTTACAGACAGAGGTATGGGCACAATCAAAATGGCAAAAAGAAGCAAATGGCACAGACAAGGAACTTCACATGCAAACCTCACTCCTGAGGAAAACAATCTGCAGTTACAGTCTCATCTTCTGATTACAAACCTTGGTATTGAATTAGGAAGCATCATCAGTTTTTTAATCACTGTTTATTTTAACTAAGCACAAGCTACTAATGTATTCAGAAACTAAATGCCAGTCTAAACAACACAATGCCAAGTACTGGCATTCAGGCTGCCTCTGGGAAAGTCTTCATTGGTATGAAAAAAGTATCGCTGCTTTTGTTATGCTTTCCTCATTCCTGTGGAAAGGGCTGCAGAAAGCCAAGCTCATACTGAATTCCTTCTCCAGTTAAGGCTACTAAGAAATAAGAAAAGACAACACTTAAAAAATCAAAGCACAGATAAATGTTTTGTTGGCATGTTAGCACGTTGCCAACTCAAGTTAGGAAGTTACTGGATTACAAAGTGTGAGGAAATCACAGAATCACAGAATCTAAGGGGTTGGAAGGGACCTCGAAAGATCATCTAGTCCACCCCCCCTGCCAGAGCAGGGTCACCTAGATTACATCACACAGGAACGCATCCAGGCGGGTTTTGAATGTCTCCAGTGAAGGAGACTCCACAACCTCTCTGGGCAGCCTGTTCCAGTGCTCTGTCACTCTCACAGTGAAAAAGTTTTTCCTGATATTTACATGGAACCTCCTATGCTCCAGTTTAAAACCATTGCCCCTTGTCCTATCATTAGAAATCAGAAAGGTTCTATGACATTCATTGGGAGATGAAATGTAGGAACAGCCTCAGCAAAAAAAAAGGAGAAGGAAAGGACTGAAAATTGGATGTGCTGCAAGGAAGTGAGGAGGAAGGCCTGGATATCAAATTTATAGGTCCTTTGAGCTCTTGAATGAAGAATTTGGAGAAGGTAAAATGTCACCTTCATCAGCCTCACTTGACTTGCTATTCTATTGCCAGATAAGCCCATTATCATCTGATTGAATTATAATCATGTCAAAACTCTGGATCCAGAAATGAGCTTTCAGAAAAATCCCAAGTCAAGGCAGAGCTTTCCTGCTTTTGAGATCTGTAGAATACATGACCTAAAACAGGATTTAAATGTCTGCCTTTGACTCTTTGAAATGCACTTCTGTGAACATTTGTTACTCTTGGTAACTCCTGTATGCCTTATCTCTATATTTTCCTTCTCTTTGTTTCTTTCTAATAGATAAGATGTTTATCTAAAGTTAGGATATTTTTTTGACTCAGTGGCAATTCCAGGAAATGGGGAGATGAGAGGAGATTCATTTTGGAATGACCTGAAAACAAATAAAATGTCAAATGCTCAGCAAATCAAAAAGTCAAATGTTTGGTTCAGACCACATGCAAATTTTAGATAGCATTTCAGCACTAAAGGGGTACTTTGTTTTGTCTCAGTCAACTGATTTTCTTAAAATAAGAAATAGGTGTATTTTGAAAACGCTGAAACATTGTTTTGAGAATATTTGAAATTCAATTAAATATTCTAACTTTAAAAATTGGACAGTTCTTGACAAACTACTCTACAAAAAAAAAGTAAGCCTGTAGAATTTGTTGTTACCGTTACATCGGAACTTCCCAATGGTGAATAAAAAGGCTGGGGAAAAAGCTGCTGGAGTATACCTGCTGGGTTCATTCATTCATTTCTGCTTTGCAGTGTTTCAGGAGCTGAGGAGGCAGTCACGGAAACTGTGACTGAAAATTCCAAACAACAATGATTCTGGCGGTAATTTCCAGCTGGACATAAGACATTGTATTGCTACTGACACGTCTTTCTTTTTGGAGGAGCAGTCCTGACTTACAAAGCGCCCAGACCACCCAATAAGGAATACTTCAGTTTTGGTTTTTAAATTTTAGCAGAATAAGGATATTCTAACAGAACAGCTCAGAAACTGGCATTGGTCTCCACAACCCTTTATATCTGTTGCTACCAGAATTTGTGCAGCTGGGTTTGCAGCATCAAGAAGTTGTGAGTTATCTATGTCACACATATATTCATTGCAATTGCTTAATTACTCCCTTTTCCTTTCTATTAAGAATTAACAAGTGTGTTTGTGTAAGTTTTGCATCATTCTCACATGCTTTTCCTAGAAGGGATACCTGGAGCTGATCATGAACTACTCAGCAAAGTATCCCACTCCTGCTTCCAGAGGTACTTGGTATGGACAGCAATGTATCATGTTGTTGCAAAAAGGCCTGATACACTTTATGTCTGAAAAGTACCTCCTTAGCATCTCACACTTTGCCATTAATCTGAAATATATTATCATGTATTTTGAATACAAGCATTTCTATATTTTCCAGCTGTATGCACTTATATCTTCAGTATAGAAATCACAGACAGTCTAGAAAACTGAGCATATTCTCGTTAATGGAAAGCTCAGCTACAAATAAGTTATCCCAGTGAAACGCATTCTCTTCTAATGCCATATAATCGCAAAGAAAAAGGAAATAATTATCTTCAGATGTGATTTCCAAGATGAGATTTATAAATGTGTGCCTAACTCCCTTAGACATCACAGTCTACAACAACAGATACAGGCTTACAAGAGTGTGTTTCATTTACAGATAAAAGCAGAAGAGGCTGGGTGTAGTTTTTATTTCAAGAAGAGCTTTGTTGTGGTTACTCCGCTGACTAGAAACTGTGATTCCCTGAAACATTTAGCCCTTGAGAAAGAGAAGCAGGAGACAAATCATGTGAGGAGTGGTAGGGAATAACAAAAATTGAACAATTCTTCGAGCTCGAACATGTTTTACTAAATTTTCATCTCTGTTTGGCCAGGTGGTAGCTGAAACACATTAAATGAAAAGCTATGTGGGAGTCCAAGACTATGTTGCAGTTGCACTTTGTGCATACACTTCTGATCTTTTTAGGAACTTGCTCCAGATGTTTCAGTGGAGGAAAAGAAAACAATTATCTTGGTCATGTTTTAAGATAAGCTCTCAGCAGGTCTGGAAAATATTTTAATCTGGCCTTCCAGCTCCTTCAGCAAATTCCCAATAACATTAATTTTCTAAAACTATTTATGCCCTGTTTTATTTTCTCTGCTATTTGATGTGCATAGGAAATTCAGCAAATATGATAATAGAAAAGAAATAAAACTGCATCAATATTTAGTGGTAAACACTTTTTAGTGTTTTATTTCAGTAAAATGTGGCAGCAAACCATTGGAATCCTTGCACATAATTAAGGAAAAGCTTATGATTTTAATTTACCACTGCCTCCTGATATATAGATTACAAATTGAACTTTTACATAAAGAATATTTACTTTCCCTATGGAAAAAAAGATAATTTCAGCAGCATCAATACAACATCAATATTCATCAGCCTGTAAGTAGGATTCTGCTTGGTAAACCAGGGATAGAAGGAAACACTAAATCTGGAGAGATTATTTAAAAGCAAGGGGACATTATATCAGCACTTTTCATTTTCCTGTGGAAACCAACAGAATCCACAGAGTTTGGGTGAATCTGAACAGACCAGTAGTGAATGTCTATGTCAACACATATAATCTGCTCCTTACAGGGAGAAAAACATAGAAGAAAAACATTCTTTAAAACGCATTGCAGGGCAGGGCAGGGAAGGGAAAGGAAGCAAAGGGGAATCAGAGTGAAAATGTGGTGTGTAGCATTCATTACTCATACGTTTTACCTATAATTCTCAGACCTCCAGGTCCCTTCACTAATCACTTAATGAATACATGACTTCTCCCCTGTACACTTCTTGCTACAGATGTCCTTGCCCCTTTCAGCAATGGTCAGTACGCACAGCACCAGGACCCCGTGACCCATTTCTCCTTCTTTCCATGTTGATTTTGTTTATTCTGCTGGACTGATACACACACATTTACAGTGTTAAACAGCTGCTATGTGCTCAGTATTGCCCCATGATATATGATGCCACAAATCTTGCTGAATTGTCCTTCTTTTCTCCAGTCTGAGCCCTTTTCAGACATTTTTTTCTAGTCATCCTGATTTCATTACAGCAAATGTCATATCTCCTTTAGCTTACAAATTCCCAGTCACAAAACTCAGACAGCTACTTTAATGTAATGTTAAATTTTTAAAAATACTTCCATGTTATACATCCACTCGCTTTTTAAGAGTAATTTCAAAATACTGTTATGTCCTGACCAATTTTATTAGTACTTCTCCCCCCTTTCTTATGATCAAAATTAACATCTGTACAAAGAATACACCCTTTCTTTTAAAGGATTACTTTTCATCTTGAATCATGCATAGAATATGCCTTCTAACTCTATCCAGTGTAAATAATACGTAAAATAATCAAAGCATCATCATGACCTGACAGCAGAAGCCTTTTGATGAATAGGGTTTTATGTAGGATTATCATATGACATTTCCAAACTACATTATATTTGAGTCATATACTATTGCATTAAATTTTTCTATCATGCTGGATTTGTACATTTAGCAAGTTATCAGCATTCTCCTTTGTGGTCAGATTTATACAGCAATTGCAATCAAAAGCACCAGAAGTGCAAAAGGAAAGCAGAGCACAGGGAGGATATTCTACTAATGAAGAACCAGATCTTGTTCTTGTTTTGCTATGTTATTTACTCCTCTGTTTAGCCCTGACAATGTTATTGGGTTTGTTCAGAGATCAGATACCAATTCAGTCCATAAATATGTTATAATTTAGAGTATTAGATATGCTGAAAGAACAAGTAGTATAACTACATAACAGCCAGGCTGGAAGAAATGCCTTCTCTCCCACACCCCACCACCACTTCACCCCATTTATGGTCATCAAATTCTCTTTATCCTATCATTTCTCAGCAAGTTAGATGGTGACCTAAAAATGCACCATTTTCCCCCAAATGCAACAAATAGCGTGCATGATGCCTTCAGAGTGTATATATTGCAGCAAACTGATACTCAATTGGGTGACAGCCATGCTTTCATTCCAAATGCAATCGCATACCTTAAAAAGTGTATAGCTTAGCAGAAAATGGAAAACATGAAGACTCATCTGGTCTTTGGCACACATAAAAAGTTCAATTGATTGAGTTCCTCAATTTTCATCAAGGATGAAGCTTAACCATCACTACAGAGGATGATACTACACAATCTAGGATAGGTTAGGGAGAAATAGTCCTTGTTCTTACCAGCTAACTGATTGTCCCAGCTTCATGTATGATGTAAGACTCCATCTATCAAGCACAGTAAGCAATGTTAACCTACAGCTGCAAAAATAAAGAGGCCTATTTGTAGCAGAGAAGTCTTCACAGAACAGGCACAAAACACCCTCAAACACTCATGCATCCTCAAAGGAGTGCTTTAATGCACCTTGTATTAAAGGTGCTAGTAGGTTAAGAAGAGTATCCCAAGAGTAAGGTAACAAAATGAGAAACAGAAATACAGAAAGAAACTGGGAGAAGGAAAGGAGGCCAAAGATGGAAGAATAGGACTGAAAGGAAGAAAATGCAAAACTTTGTGGACTTAATCAATCTAAGTAACAAAGAAGACAATAGAGGAGAGAAAAGAGAGAGTGTTAGAACAGTAGGAGAGGGAGTAAACTGAAAAAAAAAAAATCTGCCTTAGCAAGTCCATTTCCATTCCTGGACTCAGCTCCACCATCCTTGTCTTGGGTTGACTTTTACTTTATTTCACAAAAAATACATTTTTTTTTACCACTGGAATGCACCAGGTTGCACCAAAAGGTGGGTTTTTAACACAATGATGTCCCAGAGGAACAAACCATCCCAGGACTTTATCTCCTTTGCAGAAGTTACTCAGTTTAAACAGCAGAGTGGAGGAGAAGGAGAAAGAATGGAGAAGGGGTGAGGAAGAGTGGAAGGGAGAAGAGTGATGACAAAGTCCGTGTGGTGATAGAGGCTAATGCAGGGCTCATAGTGACCCAAGGCTGGTAGTTGGTCCGTACCCCAAAGTTAACAAATGTCATTGCTATGACCCAATCCACAGTTTTTACAATGAAGTGGAGGTGCAGTGATAGAGTGTTAATCTGCACCAACAAACTCCCCATGCAAATGACCCTCTTAGAAATTTAAAATAGTTCAGAATCCTACCCTCTGCTATGGTTCAAAATACATTGCTCTTCCACCCAAAATGTCATGCAGACTCCTAATTTAAAGAAATAGACTTGACCTTCTCTGCTCTGAACTACTACTGTCCACTCTCTGCAACAGAAAATGGACATTTAAGAAATAAAATAAAATAAAATAAAATAAATAGCTCTAAAATGGAACTATCTCCATTTACCCTTTCTCTATCAAGGACTAAGTCTCTAGAGGTCCCTTCCAACCTCTCACATTCTGTGAGCAGACTCAGAGAATCACAGCCACTGATGTAGCTTAATTGCTTATCACAGCCTAAGATCTAATGAAAATAGCCAAGTGTTATGAAATAATATGGTTCAATTCATATCAGAAAGAAATATATTGCTTAAGAGCTTAAAACACTTTAGCTGCTAAAAAACCTGTATAGTCTAAATTATATCTAACATATGCAGTGCTAACTGACAATTTACCAAGTGCTAAATTCCATCTGAACTAATCCAGAATACTGAAGTTCATTTTTCAACATTCTGTTCTAGCAATTATTTCCTGTAGCCAGGTTTTGGATAAGAAAAAGTGGTACTAGGTTTCTTCGTTTTGGCAATAAATACAACCCATATAACATTATATACTGAAAACATAGTAAAAAAAAAGAAAGTCTCCCTTCTTAATAAAAGTGAGTTAATGTAAGTATTTCCTGTTCAAATAAGTATAATCATGTCTCAGTTTGGAATACTTCAGTGATATCAAAAATATTTGGATGAATACAGTAATGAAGAGGTTAAATCGGATTGTAACTAGATTTCAGTATGCGTGGTCATGTGGCTAATAGTAAATTTTCCTTGATTAACTGATCCTGTTTGTTAAGAGCTCCTATTAACATTAGCACACTCTATATCAGCTGTAGAGACACACCATGGACCAGTGCAAGATTAATGAAGGCAGGTACGCATGCTGATTAGAATGTGGCAGTTTAATAAACTCTTCTAACATTAAATTATTTAATGCATTCATGCTCATGTAGGCTATTCGATGGTCAGCTTGACCACCTATGTGTTAATATTGGGAATTGAAATGCAGAGGATGGAAGAAATATAGCAGTGGATGAGGTA
This sequence comes from Aegotheles bennettii, assembly GCA_013398125.1. Taxonomy (NCBI): domain Eukaryota; kingdom Metazoa; phylum Chordata; class Aves; order Caprimulgiformes; family Aegothelidae; genus Aegotheles; species Aegotheles bennettii. The sequence goes on along the minus strand of VZRW01013440.1, from coordinate 1,381,942 downwards.
ATTAGCTCTCATGTCTGATAAATGGGGCAATACCTATGTGTATACATGTTTTAGCACATCACAAATGGTGCTTTCATTAACTGGAATCTCTTGCTGAAAATTTTCTGAACATTTAGTTTGATTCTGATCCCATAAACAATTCAGCCAACTACTATAGCCAGTGCCTGTTTAATATTTGAAGCGAATTTGAAGCAAGCTATAGTGATAAAATACATTGTTAAAATATAACACAGAAATTATCCTTGAAGCTCCAAAGTCATTTGGATGTTCTTCCAGTGTACTGCTTTGAAACAAAGATAATGTTTAATAAACACTACCTGAAAAGTTACATGCTGTGGGCTGATACTTGTTTATCTTGTGTATTCCTCTCTTCTGTGTCACTGGCAAGTGGTTGTTAACTTTGCAGGAAACTTGTTGAAGTTTAAGGAAGATGTCAAGCCAAACAGTTGCTCTTTAAACCAATACCAGCATCATCTAAGTGTGCACTTTTGTTATACAATGAGTTGCATTCCACATTGTAATGGGGCAACACAAGTCCTGTGTCATATACTGTATCAATTCACATTAAAAACAACATAAAACAAAGGCACTGTTTTGATGCAACGTGGTGTGTCACTTGATTTGATGCATTGCGTTTTTGTCTTCAGTGTTATCCAAAACTCAACAGTGGGAGAGCTGAGGACTAGCCTGGTAGTCCTTCTGTCCAAACCCTTTTTGCTGGCATTTGAATCTCTTTTCAGATCCTTTAGCAAATCCAAATAAATGACAGGAATGGCTGATGGGCTCCAATTCAACACTATGTCCAGCTTCAAAATCTTTAACAAAATATAACCTTGCTAAAGCACTTTGGTGAATGAGCACTTTACTTATTGACTGTGGTCTCTGTCCATTCATTTACAGTAAGCCACTCATTTCAAATAGCTTTTGTAACATTTTAAAGATTAAAATGATATAAAATGAATAGCTTTAGTACTGATCAGCCATGTAAGTGCACATTACTAGAATTTAATTAGCCAAGCTATTACGTCATTGCCAATAATACAATGTGAAAACATTGATGAAAACACCCCACCACTCCAGGCCTAGGAATCTCACCTAAATATAGGTCTATTAGACAGGATTGGAGTGGAAACTATGTCTTTCCTCATAAAGTCTGGGTGTTATCACCACAAAAGTTTTAAAAATAAATAAATAAAATCAGGTGTACTGAAGGTGCACGTGGGACAGAAATAAATTCATAAAATATAAACAGCATTTAAAGGCAAAAAAGTGGATGTCTAGTGTTTGCCTGTTCATGATCACTTCAGACATCTGAAAGTTTGATAGTACAACTCAAAAACAGAAGAAAAAGAGGAATCGAGAAAAGAAACTGATCTAAAAGACTGGTTTTACTGGATCTTGCTTGAAATCACAATGGAGGCATGTAACCAATGACAAGAAAGCTAGTCTTGGTAAACTAAGAGAAGCTTAGAGAGTGCTCCTGGCAATGCTGCTTCATGGGGTTTGGTGATGTGGACAGGGGAACTGTTTCTGGCAGGCTGATACCTCCTATTTGCAAGCACAACAGGATTTTATCATCAAAGAAGATTACTTCACAGAATTACCTATCAATTTCTTTACTATTTGGAGATATCAGAAGATCCTAAGTTTCTTTCTGTCTTCTTGGATCAACAGAGTGATGTCATTTTTCATCTGCAATTGCTCCTTAAAATTATAATAATATGTAAAATCAGAAAAAATATAAGATCATTTAGGTCTGAAAAGGTTAGAGTTGGAAAAATATGTACCACTCTTCATTCTAAAGGAAACAGAGTACATTAATTTCCTTTTCCCAGCTTGCAACACAACATTTAATTTAAAAATCTGTCTTTTCTGACTTGTATCTCAACTGGTCATACTGGATTTCATCTGATTTCACTGTGTTTCCAATGTTGTCGCTCTGGGCAATATCTGCTCCTTAAGACTAGTGCTCTGCTGCATGCCAAATTCAACTCACATTCTGGTTAGAAAAGACTGCTAATCATCAGGTAAAGGCAAAAGGCTGGCAGTGACAGAACATTAAATAGATCCATTCCAAATCAGAGATAGGAAATAAATAGTTTGGAGGGACAGAATCAAGGAGAAAGGCACCAATAAAGGTGAAGAACAAGAAAGCAGAACTGGGAAGAGACAAAGATAATGTGAAAGCAGCATTATGAAAATAAGATGGAGACAAAGTCATAAAAAGAGAATACATATGCTTGCAGCTGGGTTTAATCCTTAACTGTAGCTCCTGAGTACTTGTTGAAATAAATGATTATATGACATGGCAAAGAGGAATTCCCAGGCAGTGGAAGATGCCATGCTGACTAAAGGGAACCTTCCCAAAAAATCCTTTCAAAGAGGCTATCTGAAGATTAAGCAAGATCCGTGGGTGTAGGTAGATCATGGACCCCCACATCTGTGAGGCCATGTGCCACATGATGTAAGGAAGAGCATCCTGAAGTCTGGTCATTGTCCTGCTTTGACAGATCTGAAGATAAGGAAAGACAATTTAATCTGAGGCAGGATTAACAGGAGGCATTGTGAGATGAACTGCCTACATCTTCCTAAGCAGCTTCCTTTAGCTTGTACACGCTTTGACAGTTCACATTCTCAGATGCAGATTTCTCTAACAGAACTGAAAGGTGTGTAGTATTGTACTGTCTGACAAGCCTAGGATCCTGAATATCATAAAGACACAAGAACTGCATTGCATTAGGTAATTTTCTGAAGTTGCTGTTCTTATTCCTGTGCTTGTCTAATCCTCTCTTCTCTCTCTTCTGTAATCTCTCCAAGTCCCTCTCCAATGCCCTTCCAATTACAGTTCCATACTGCCCATCATGTTGTCGGTTGGAAGATACTAGGTTTGGATTAGCACTAAATTCCCTTAAGTCTTTCAAAGTCTCCACCTGGGTATGAAGTAAGCCTGAAACTTTAATTATATCTGCCCAGCTGATCCAAGTTGTTCTTTCCAGCTAGATACTTGCATTTCAGGAGACCAGACCAGCTAGTAGGTTATATCTTCTGAGCATGGGCTAGCAACAAATTCAAAAGAAAAGCTCCCTGAACAAATTGGCTAATGCAGTATGGTATTTTTAGTCTTGAACTGTGGCAGTTTTCTTAAGCAGATGACATATTTTTCACAAGTAGCTGCTGCCCAAACAGCTCTCAACATGAATGATGTTGGAGTCCGCTTACTTTAAATGACCAGTGAAATAAAACAGATCGTATTTTCAGTGAAGGTGCCAAAATTCTTACATCTACAAATACAGAGATCAGCTAAGCCCTACTGAGAAGGACCTAGGGGCAGTTGAGTGAGTTCAAGCCTTGCCTTGCTCCAGATGCACACCTATGGCCATTCTGCACATACTGCTGAGGAACATAAGCCAATGAGTATCATGTTCCCATTCCCAGCATTTCCTCAGCTGTGCTGTGCTCTGCTTGCAATATTTCTATGCACAGCCTTGATGCAGCAGAGCCTTTGGAGGGGTAAGACTCTCTTTTATTATTTCAGAAATCAAACCTCCTTGATTTTCTGTCCTAAAATCTGAAATGGTAGAATTTGTTATTACGTGTCAGGAAGACTTTCTAGCCAAATCTGACTTCATTATCAGTCTAAACAGAATATTTTTAATAACAATACAACAGCACAAATCAGTAAAGTCACATATAAAATCCAAAATGTAACTGCATTGCAGTGTCTTAACATAACTAAACCTGAGAAATGGTCCAATACATTTCTTCTCTATTTTCCTTTAATATCCACATAGGGACACCAGGATATAAATGAAATTTTGGCTTGTTTTGTTTAATGCTGCCTCTTATGTCTATTTAAGTGCAGCTACCTGGATCAGATGGATAGATAATTTGCTTCCTAACACCCTTGCTTTATTAATCTGGTTATCTTTAAGAGCAGGTTTTTCAGGTCGAGACTCTGAGGGAAGCCACTTAAAAAGAATACTCTTTGTTGGCATACAAATGACTTTGATGTGTCAGTCACCTTCCTCCATTTATCCTGGGAGAATGCAAGGTTTGGTTAGGAAACACCAGCTGTGCCACTACCTGGAAAATACTATCACCCATTCCACCCCAGAGCTGACATCAGCAAAGGATGGAGGTTCATGGGGATGTCTTTGCTCCAGAGACAAAGGATGGCTCTTGGATTCAACTTGCTTCCCCAGAGTATGTAGCTGCAAAGCTTGTGTCCGTAGAAGCATTTTTTGGATGCAAAGAAAATACATAAGGTCCTGGTACAAACTAAGAGCAGTTAGGAAAAAAATTACAACCATTTTATCTTGTTTCTTCCTTTATTAGGGATGCTGGGTGCACAGCTAATCCAGCCCAGACTTACCATGACAAAATATTCTTAAAAGTAGTTTTCCTACCAGAAGATATTGAGAAGTACTATAAATAGTCCCTAGTAAGCACTTTGTAAGGAGCACCTAGTGCACTTTATATATTTAGACTTGTACAAATATCCAGTGTAATGTGGAGGGATTAGGGCAGACAGCTCCCATTAGCAGTAATGGCTGTTCCACCTCTGCATTCCTGGGTGTGACACTGAAAATTACATCCAAGTAACAGATTTAACAGATTAATTTATATTTTTTTTTTGCTTTTTGATTGCAATTTTTCAAAGACTGCTTCAGAATTTTTTTAAGTTGTTTCAACACCCAGAAGTGCTGAAAAGACTCCTCAGGGAGTTACTTTATATATATATATATATACAATAGTTTTAAATTATATCATTACAATATTAATTTTTCCCACAGGAAATACTCACTTTAGTCAGTGTCCTAGGTAGATAGTGCTCAATGAAGGAGCAGGACAGGTATTCAATATTTCTGTTATCCTCACTGTTTAGAGAGTGGTCCCCCTCAGTGCACACTCTCTTCAAACTGTACTCTACAGAACAAAGGATTTTCATTTACTTGTGGGATAGTCTATTAGACTCCATGGTATAGTATCTGAATATTTCTCAAACATTAATGAATTTATTTTCAGAACATCCCTTTGGTTCATTTAATTGTAAACCATTTTACAAGTGGGAAGCTGAGGCACAAAGCTAATAAGGTTAAAAATACCTCCTCATCTTGGGTTCTTCTGAGATGCTCAACACTGTTTCTCCTTACTATTAAGCATTATGCAACACTGTATTTGTTCAAGTGCACTTCCTATTGACCTACTGCAGTTATAAAGCACTTCACTAAATCAGAGCATACCTCTGTGGGGTAATGAAAACACACTTCTTCTGGGTCGGTTGACACAAGTGTAATACTGTTGCCATTGGCAGCAGCAAGGGTTGGGTTTAAGTTTATAGGAATTACAACAAAAATTCTAGCCATCATCATGAAGCGAGAGATACTGACACTAAGTTTTCTGGTGCTAAAACCAGAAACCTAATTTCCCCACTTGCAAAGCAGCAGTGCAAGAACCCGTATCTTCATTAATGGTAGAACACAGAACTATGCCCATGTAGATAAGCAGAGAATGACTAACTTAGTAAATGGTAACTTTACACCTTACATTCTTTTCTCCAGGAGTCCATGTGGACCCAGAAGGCTGTTTTCCCCGCCAGCTGGTGGTTTGAAATGATCAACTCTTGCTGGGTAGCAAGGCCCGGCTCAGGCTGGATCAGACTGTGGATGGTTTCCTCCAGCTGCCCCAACTGCCTGACACCTGCTAGCACCCAGCCCTGCACCGCTGCTCTCCCCAGCTATAGCCCGCGCTCCTCCTCACCTCACTGACAGCGCTTCAGCTAACCTCAACATTTTTACCAACAGCTTCTGCTACTCCATCTCTGGAAATAAATCCCAGAGTACTGACAACTAAACACACTTTCTTGGAGTCCCTTTCATACAAGCACTCCAGGGCCAGAAGCTCTTGCTGTACATGAGGGTGACCTTTTCCTCCCCTCCTTCCCTGCCCACATAGGCACACACAGACAATTAGCAGGCCCAGGCTTCTGTACACTGGCTCAGGAATGGTCCTCCGGTTTCCAGGAGGACCTTTAAGGACACAAGTCCCTGTTAGCAGAAATGACATTCAAACATAACAAAACACCATGTGCAAAATCCAGCATGTCTCAGGCTAGAAACAGCCCATGGCAGAGCTGTCTCGCCTTTGCTCTTCCTCCCGGCTCCCCCTGCCTCAGGGGGGCTCAGACCAAAGAGGAATGCGGGGTTTTCGCTTTTACTCTAGACCTCAGTTGCCCTGCTTTTTAAAAAGATTTCTCCAGCTTAACAGACACGAGGTAAGGATCCAGTTCTCCAGGACAACATTCAATTGCCAGCCTCCTTAACTGATCCGCCTTTTTATCTCCTTGTCTAGTGGCAGTCTGCTAGTCCTCAGCCTAGCCTCATCATCCCATACTTTTCCACTCTTGTTCTCCCAGCTCCCATACCCTACTCACCAACTTACTTTTTCCATGTTCTTCATATTGAAATGAAGTGGAGTCCCAGGATATAGCAGAAATGCACTGAGATAACAGGAAAGTTTATTCTCACTTTGGTGTTCAAGTGCCTAAATGCCCACCTCTTGGCACTGGCAGCACGGCTGCAGGAAAAGCCTGCTCTGTGCCAGCAGCTCTGGGGAAGGAGGAATATTGGTGCTCTTTTGAGATGTGATCTCCACACTCAATGATGTAATCCAGAAGGGAGAGATCAAATCTTGCCACAGGAAAAAAAAAATAAATTAAAAATTGAAGAATTTTGCTGCTGAACTCTAACAACTCTCCATGAGGCAAACAAGCAAACACTGACTGGATTTTTTTTATAGCAGCTGATGACTTAGCCAAACTTTCAGGCTTCCTTCATGATGACAGTAAAAGCCACACCCTGACATACTTATCACTGCTGCCAAATGACAAGTTCTGCTCCTTCCATGGGAGCACCAGAGCTTCTCAGTAAGACAACAACTGAAAGTAATGAACACAGACAAATCAACATGCTTCCCCTCATTTTATTCTCTGAAATAGCAGAACAGTTTCAGGAAAATTCTGAATTTAAATAGAATTTTTCCATCTAATTATTTCAATTGGCAACTGAAAGGCGTCTTCTAATGGGTATTTGCTCTCTAGGTTGTGGTTAGTATAGCAAGAATGCCAACTGATGTGTCACTTGTAAATAGAGGGGTAGCCCAACAAAAATATATATTTTTACACTTTTATGAGTCATCTGGCTGGAGAAGAAACATTTAAAATTGAATTTTGTCTCCTATTACAAGCATTCACCTGTCATCAGTCCACTAAGAGGGATGACGCTGTGGGAGAATACCTGTCTACAGCAATTTCTTGTCCTCTTCAATCCATAATTATATATCCCTGGGAAAAAGGTGCTAAACCTTGTACCACAGGCACCTCCAAGTAATTATTTCCCTCTAAAATTACATTAAAAGTATTCTGCAGAGAGTTTTTTTAATTCTCTGTTTTGAAGAATTCAATGTATTTCAATAAGCTTGTGTTGAAATTTTTTATATTAAACTCTGTACCAATTTAAAAAATATTTTAAGCGTTTTTTTTTTTAATATTGAAAAATCACCTTCTTTAACAAGAAAGCTCACTCTTCGCCGTTCAACTTCTAACATGTCAAAATGAGAAAATAAGCATGCAACATAAGGCTAAAAGGGGGTAGGTCTCTGTGACAGATTGCTTTCAGCAACACCATCAATAACCACAACAGAAAAGCTTCTTGAATCTACTTGCATGAGTTTTATACTTAGCTTACCAGCCTTATGACTCAGGAATTGCTTCTTCTATGGTCTACACAAAACCAAATAGAATCAGGGGATCATGCCCTCATGAGGTATCTGGACTGTATAATAGTAATAATTATAGAGCAGTATTATTAACAATCAGCCTACATTTTTCACTGTGACAGATTCAATGCACTATGGAATCCAACTTTTAATTGAAAAATAGTCAAACTATAGCATTCCTGCTTGCAAAGATAAACTTTTCATTTGCACATGGATGCAGTTTTGTCTCAGTCTAATGCGATAGCTTTGAGGAAGATTGCCCTCATCTGTCTCAAGTGTTAGTTAGTTGCTAAACCTAATGCTTCAAATCTCCCTGATACTAGATGGCAAATTTGAGAGAATCTTGACCTGTGTTTTCCTGAGCGTGGAATAACTTCTCCCTTCAAGCATGTTTCAAATCAGCCCAGAAGGATTTTGTTTGCACCCCAGAAATTGAAGTGCTGGAAAACTCATATAAAATAATATGAAGTTCATTTTCATTATTATCATTGCAGATTGAAGTTTTTATTTAGTCCTAATACTAAGCTAAAGCTTCAGCCCAAGGACAGTAATTCAAAACTTTTTAAGCTGATTCTATAAAATGGGCACATACTCTGAAGTATGAAATTAAATTATCACTAATTTTATATTTAAAAGGCTGATCTGTCATATAGAAAGGTGTTAGAAATAGTCACTGAAATACATTTTCAATGCTGTGCTTCAAAAATCCCAAATTCAGATATCACAACCTTTGATTAGCATATACATTAGTTTCTGAATGTCCCCCTCTATCTCCCACCAAGATACAGCTAGATGGATGTTGGGGTAGTGAATGTCATATTACTTCGTAGCTAAGAACACCAGCTTCAACGCCTCTAGCTCTCAGTCAAGAGCTGAAGAACAAAGTGCAACTCAAAGTGTGATGCAGTTTTGAAACCATATTGAAGAAAACCTGCTAGGTTGTATGATGTGACTACTTGGGAACATTCTCATCTTCTGCATTAAGAGACATATCAACCTAGAGAATTTATCATGGAAAGAAAAATTCAGGCATAAAAAAAGGTAATTTATTAATTAGTGAAATTATAGAGATAATCTGTATTTTTGCCTAATCTCCTGCCTGTAAAATGGAGGATTGAGGCCAACAAAGATTCAATATTGATGCGCTTTTAGAAATGCTGTAAACTTCATCTAGGGGCTGCTGTGTCCTAGTAATGACCTTTTCAATGGCCTCATAGATAGACCTCCATAGAGTTTTCTTCCTGCAATAAATGTGAAGTACATACTTGTTTGACCTTCTCAAGTAAACTAAAAGTGAGACAAAAAATGGGAAAAAATATTCTGATTAAAAGAGAAATGTGTATCTTACACTGCTTTCTGTGAATTTTTGATGTGAAGTGAACACAAACACCTTGAACGCATCCAAAGTACTGCTCAGTTAATTGCTGAAAGAATCTCCACTTATTTAAGTGGAATTAGGGCAACTGATACAGCAGTTCTTTTTGCAATAACTTTGATAGACAATAAGTGCTCCTCCAGATGTCATCGTGGAAAAAGCAGTGCACATCTATCTCGCATATTTGTCTCTGGGACAGGTGGCAATAACTTTCTACTTCTCTGCTTTAATTTTGATGTTCAGACAGGCAGACAGGCATTTATTTCACAGTGGATTCCTTTTTGTCAGCATTGCAGAATATTAGGTCTTTGACAGCCTTCCTAGAACCGAGTCTTAGTTCAGATTTCATGAACACCGGAAGCTGGTTCACATAAAGGTCAGTTTTCTCAGTTTTATCATATTCCCTTATATTGATTCACATTAGGCCATACAGGAAAGATTCAAATTTACTTCTGCTTCGCCACAAAATCTTTTGTATGCTATACAGTGGTAAAAGTAAATAATCTGAGTTGATCAGTTTGTGAAACCATGTTAAGGTAAGTTGTGTGGAAAATTGGACTGATGCTGCATTTACAGCTAAAATCCACTAAAGCACAAAGAAAATAAATGACATTCCAACTAGACATGCATTCCCACCAATTATCATGAATCAGGGTGGGGGGAACTTCAGTTAGTACTTAATACATCATGGCTTTCTTTTGAAGTTCTAGGCTCTTCCTGCATTAATGCTAATTTAACATTCAGAATAAAGGAAGACCTTCAATGCTTAAACAAAATGGTTAATATTTACATAGAAAAGCTATGGTTCTGATAATGAGTCTGTATTCATGCATGATGAAAACTGCTTTTTCAGTATTTGATACTGGAGTCTGATACTGCTAATATCACTAAAAATGTCATTTTTAAACCAACTGAAGTAGCCTTTACAATAACAGTCTAAATAAACTTACTATGTGCTTACAGGTTTAACTAGGATCCAGACACAAGATTTTAAATAATACAGATGTTGTCTGAGCGGAGGCTTAAAGCACAGTTGCACTGAAGCCAACTAAAAGGATCCAACTCTTTAATGGAGAGTTAGTTCGCTTCTGTCATATTACATTGCAATCTCCCATGTAGATATCTCTTATAAGTTAACTACCAAAGCAGCAGTCAATGTAATCACTAGTGGCCCAGTGCATTTCTGCTAAGGTTCTTGAATTTCTGCTCACCAAGCCACTGAGAAGAACCCTTCACATACATTGAATACCTTTGTCTTCCAGGTAATATAGCTGTTATGTATCTCCTACAAATCATCTGTGCAACTACTACAGAACACATCTGGGTGCTGACAGAATATTAAAAGGGACTTGCTGGAAGAAATCAGAAACATAATCAAGAAGAATAAAAAGGGTCACAAAGATCCAAGATAAACGCTTTACTGTAAAGAATGGGATGAAAAATAAGATAATAGGAACGAGAGTGTGCAGAAAAGAAGTGTATGGGATGACAGCAGAAGAGCATATAATGAACATGGAGAGAGGTTGGTGAAAGAAAAGAACTGGATTTTGCCCTGCACTCCCCACAGCTAGTGGCTACTACTGAAGCCAAAAGAGGGAATTAGACAATGGCTTCTGCTATGAGGGGACAGTCAAGCCCCTGCCCGAGCCTAGAAAACTTATACAAGAACCAGGAGGTGTTGAGATTCCCTTCCACACATGAACTGAGTCTCTCTCTGTCTGCTGGGAAGATGCAAGGTTCCCTTGAAGGGTGAGGGGGAGGATGGGGATGCCTCCTACCACCAGAAAGCAGAAGAAAGGCACAGGAGTCCCACTATGTAAAAAGCTACCCCATCTCACTTGGGTACAAGATTGCTAGGAGGTGATGATTCAAAGCATATTCTGTAATTACAATACTTAAAAAAACATGTCAATGAAAAATATTATACCAACTCCTATCATGCATGCTTATATTACAGTGAAATGGTACTTTTTTCAGTTGTATACTACCTTTAAAGAAATGGGTGTGTTAATACTGAAGCTAAAAGGAATCTCTTTTACAAATTAAAAACTCCCCTGAAAAGTCTGATTCTTTCTCTTATTCAATACAAAGCATTGCCTATCATTAAAAAAGTATAGATTTAAAGCGGTATTACTGAACAAATATATTACATTAGAAATAAATTCTATATTAAAATAGGGACTTTTACTACAGAATTACATTTTAAACTTTTTTTTCAAATAAATTACTGAAACTTTTGCACTATGAAAGCTCTCAGGCAAAATTAATGGTTTTGTTTTGCAAATTAATTTAGATATTAAAAAATTATATTTTCAACCAAGATCTCGGTTACTCAGATTAAATATTAACCAAAAGCTGTCTTCTGCTTAAATAGAATTTAGCCTTTGAAGTGTTTTTATTAATCTCTTCTGATGTAGGTGCTTGAAATTCTATGAAAGTGCTGCTGCTACCAGTTCTGTGCATCACTTACTGTAATTTATTTTCAGAACATAATTCTATTTATAAATGAAAATCCTATTAAAAGAAGACAAGAAAAATTAGTCCTAGACTTTGCATTGGTAGAGTAGAAACAAAATGAGCGGCCTAACCTGAAGTGACATTTACAAATTACCTGTTAATTTAAACTGGGTTGAAGGATGACAGAGTTTAGTCAGACTGACAGGAAGTACCGAAGGAATGACAGTTGGGCCTGTAGTGGCCATAAAGCTCCCATAGCAAGCACATTTATCTGCCTTCCCTGGGAAAAGCTTCCCTTGTAGTAAATAATATATTTGTAAAAATATTTACTTTGTGGCAGCTCAGTAAGTGAACATTTTATGAAGCTGACACACACCCCCACCCCATTCCCTTTCTTTTTATTCTTATTTTTAGTAGAGATAAGAGCTGCTTTAAGATGGTCACCTGCCTTTAGTCACATGGCTGATTCATCACCATCCCCCTAAAGCTAAACCACATGATTTTCTTAATGAAAATGAGACAAGAAGTGACAAGGCTTGTATCCTTTAGTTGCTTCAGGATAACATTCATGCCCTGAGACCGGCTCCTTTGTTCAATAGACATTCTTTGAACGGACACGACTGTATATCAAGGCCATGCAGTACCAAATATTTATAAATATAATAATAGCTGCTCTCAGTCCGCTTATATAAATAGTACAGAGAAGACTCAAAACCAAGTGCTAAGAATCTTGTCATTTATTCACTTCTGAAAACTTTGAAAACAAATGGTGTTTGAAGGAAGAGGCTCAAGTGTCTTACACTTTAATATTAAACATTTTCTAAGGACCCAAAGTTTCATAAAATATTTTATAAAATATATAAGTTATAAATGGGATATTTGGGAGTCTTAAAATAATCTAATGACAATTGTTTAGGAATCTATCCCTCTTATGGCAATCAATAAAGCAGCATATTATCTGTATCTGATGTAGCTCTTTTGTGCAGGGGAGTACCACGTATATGGAGAGAAACACAGACTATAGCTAGCTAACTCAGCCCACATATAAGATGTTTTTGTGCATGCTTAATAAAAATAGCTTTAATATTTTTAAACAGCAAGCTGTAGTTTATATACACATATAAATTACTGAACATAAATCTTAAATGCTATATCTTGGTTTAGGGATCTCAAAAAGCATATGCTTATTCCATTCGCCAGGCACCCGTTGCCCAGGCAGCCATGGTCTCCCCCTCTCATCTCCCCCACACTGCTTCATGCAGTCTACAGCTCATGTTGCAACAAGGGAACTAATACAAATTATACACAATCTGCTTACTCTTGGGGTATATAACCTGTGCTGATATAACACAGCTGGTTATTATTATAAACATATCTATCAATTACCAAAAAAATTTTGCATAAATACCTCTGCCCCCATGAACATCTTGTATTTATAGGTACAAAACAAACGGTACTTGGAGATTTTATTTATGTTCCAGAACAAAGGCATGAATTCCCATAATCTATTTCAACAAAATTCCGAAGTCCTTGTCTGAATGCCATTTCCAGAAACCTTGCTTTTGAAATTGACATTCAAAACACAAAAATGTCAACCATAACCAAGTCTGCAACACCAAGGAGTCAGGGATTCTGTAGGTCATTGTGGAAGACTTGATAGTGGGTACCATTTTGCAGTAGACTTTTTAAATGTAAGTAAGTACTGATTTTTAATCTTAGCACAGGACACCTGATTTTTTTCTTTTTTAAATAATGGCTTGACAGTGATGTAATTTTACACCTACTGTACAAAAGATTTTCCTTATTTAATAGCAGAGTATAAATTCTGGAAGCAGAAAAAGATCTTATTATTATGGAAGAATAGTAAAATAAGATCTACAGTATCATTATTTTTGAAATTAGACATTGTACCTTAGTCAAAAGATCCAAATATAGACCATGGTCTGGTCTGTAGTATGTCTTTGATGAGAAATGATCCACAAGTTCTACTTGTGGATCCAAGAGTCCAAGAGGACACAATTAATATTTTGATTTCTCTCAGGAAAAAAGAAGTTGCTGCAATAGATAAAAGTTTTGAAGCTCTACTAATAGTGGGAAGAGACTACCAGAAAAGAGTAAAATGAAAACTGAGTTGCTACAGTTGTGTTATCCACCTACTTGCTCCCTCAATAAATCTGGTAAGAGTTCACCCTCATCACAGAAAGAAGAAATGACCAGTGGGATTATCCAACTACAGAGCGAGAAAGACCTTTTTTTTTGAGATGTCCAAAACAATGAGGAGAAACACATCCCTGTCTCCAGCTTGACCCTGTGATATAGAATGCTTTCATATGTCTTTGTACACCGTCCGTATATCTTCAGGGAGATTGTCTTCTATTTAGATTTGGAGATAGAACTAATACACAACATTTTATTTATTCTCTCCCACACATCTTTGCCCAGAAAACCGTGTATACTTCCTTAGCCAATCACAATTATTTATCCAGGCTTATTAAGTGTTCCTGTACTATAAGACTGATATCCTTGCCCTTATACAGTATATCAAGGACATATGATAATGATAACGATCAATGTTATTTTAACACTGCACAAAGGCCAGGATGTCAAGGCCATTTCTTCATTAGAAAAGAGTACTATTGATTATTAACTAGAGATGGCTAGAAATGAAGAAATTAATAGGCAGATTACCCAACTACCAATTACCTGCAAAGAGTTAGTCAGGTATTTGGGATGCAAATTAATTACATATGGTGGTGGGGGTGGACTTGTTCATCATTCAGCACCATTATTTTGATTGGATATATTACAGGAAAGAGAATTTTGGGCTATACTTGCAACAAATGGAAAGAAAGAGGTTACTTTATAGTTTAGTAATGTCATATCTATGCAGGCAGACTTTCAAAACACCACGTGAAAAGTTCTGTAGTCTCTCAGAACTAGACCAATGAACTGCAGCAAACACAGATAATATTAATTGTGCCTTGAACCCTCCAACCATAGGGTTCACACCATATGTACTTACCTCACACCATCTCTGCCCAGAGAATTTCCTTTGTATTTCTGTAATCAAAAAATCTATTTGCCTTCTATGCATTCGGAAAAGGTAAAATTCACTGCTACCTGTTAGGGTTTATTCTTTCAACTGCAGAAATTCATATCTACCTCTTTTTTTTTCTTTTTTTTTTCTATTTTTTTTTCATTACCTGCTTTTTATTGAATTTTAGAAGAGTTAATTCTGATGCCCTGGCAGAAAAAAATGAAATAAGCACTACAAGACACTTTGCAGCTCAGACTGCTGCTTCAGGAGGTCATGTCACTAGATATGAAGTAATTTATGTAGGACTCTAACCAGCATTCTGAATTCCCTGATTCCTTTTACCCTAGGGAAAATAGATGCCAGCAATGAGTCATATGTATGAACAATGGCAGGAGACCTTCTTTTTCTAACTTTGTTTGCTAAATAGTCAATTATCTTTGGAAAACATTCCCAAATGCTTTTGAATTTTATTCCACATCCTAAATATATCACAAGCTAACTGTATTCTCATCAAAGTCCTTCATTTTCAGACAGAATTTACATTATCAGAATCCTTTACTATACATATACTGTTTTCTGTCCCTCTGGTAACTGAGCATCACAGTACTGATCATCCAGAGCAAAGGATAACTATGGTTTGGATGTCATCCTAAAATACTTACCCTAGTTTTACCATAGATATAGGACTTGAAGAAGCAATTAATTTCAATAAATCTTTTGGCTTATCTTTCATGTCCAGCCTTAGAGATTACAAAAATGGGTAGAAACAGGAAAATTTTATTCCTTAGAATTCTGCATCTCTAGTCATGAGACCTCTTGAGGAGCATTTCAGTGCCTTCAGACTCCCAGGTAGACATTAGGTAAGAACGGGAAGTTCTTACTTCCTTAGTGGCATCACACTTCGAGGGTAAAAGTGACCTAGATTCTTAAATCCATTCTCTATGTGCCACTGGGATTCTTAAAAATCGCTATTCTGTTGCAATACCTTCAAAAAGACCCCTGAATTTCTACTGGTAGCAAGGCTGGAAACTACTTAAAGGTGACCATGTACTGATCCACACCTAGACCTGACAGCCTATCCATCACCTCAACAGAGTTCATCAGATAGCTGTCTGTAGAGCACTGTCAACTCCACATAGAACTGTGGAGGTTCTGTGTTGCTGCTACTCAAGCCTAGTAAATCTAGCCATTGTTGTAATACTCAGGATACACTTCCAATTCCCCTGTCTGATTGGGAGTAATGACTGAACTTAGGTCTCCCTCCTCCCAGGCAATGCTCAGAGGCAAGTCTTTCTCAGCATTGTGCATTGAGGCTGTTCTGTGTTGTTTAAACTGCTTAACTGTCCTTTGGGACAAAGGAAAAGGGAGGATGTCTATAGGCTGGCAGCCAGAACAACCCTTAAGAAAACAATTATTCATGATTGTACACAAAGTTTCCCCTGTATCATTCTGACCATACCCACACAGCAGTCATTTACTGGGGCCACAAGGCACAAGAACAAAGCAGTATGGGCAGTAGAAAAAACTTACCTCCCTGTAGCAAACACTGCTGAAATCACCAACACAGTGAGGCCAGATCTTTAGAAAACACACATGGCATCATGAGGGAAACAGAGGAGGAGCAGCAGTAACAGCAAGACATATTCTGCCTAAGAAGAGTAAGGCTATCAGCTGCGTAACTAGAATGGCCACCCCAGCCACAGGTAGTGACACCCCAGAGATGAACTGAACCTTAAGAAAGGTAAATGGAAAGGATGGGGAACACTTTCCTTCACAAGCCACAAAACCTACAAGCCAGGGTTGAAACTTCACTCTAGGAAGGGAAGGGAACAGGGTGCCAACAATAATTTTTTCATCATTTGCCACCTTCTCTTTCTACGGAAGCAGCTTAAAAGTACAAAAGACCAAAGAATGCACTTGTGCTATGGGGTAGATTTTAAAACTACTATTCATATAAACTAAGGTTGTGGTTGCCAAAACTGCAGTTTCTTTCTTGCAAAGATTCTTTTAAAGAATTGTGTGTTCTTTGTCCTGTGATTATTCAGTGCTTGTAGGAGTGTAACTATTGCTCAGTAAGGGCAATAAGTAAGTTTACTTAGAGGAGGCTCAGATTGATGGGTTTGCTAAATTCCAGAAGAATCTTTCATTTTTTTAACCAGATCCTTGTTGCTGATGATAATACATGCCAGAAAGACCACATGTTTTATTCCCACTGGAATATTTCCTGCTTTGGCAATAGCTCCATGCAGTTATGACATTAGCCTTTATTATCATGGCCACCTTTATTTGGTTCTTTCTAGCCTCCAGGGACTGGGGCCTGGAAGTGGCAGCGTCTGACAGAACCTGTGCTTTATTATGTGTAACCTCACTGATTCTTTCTTTTCAGACTGTGTCATTCACATTTATGCTCAGAAAGACCTTTTACCAAATCTTTAGACAGGTGACCAAGACAAGACCTAAGCATCCATACCTAGGATCTTTGGAGCATTCTTTTAAAAGAAAATCTAGTCCTAATGCTATTGAGTTTAAACTCTACCATGCCAGAGTGAACCAGGTGGTCTGTGACAAGCAAATGCTTACTTGTCCATTGCTTTCCCGCTCCTTGTGCTCATTAATCACATTTGGATGCTACTATAATAGAAAGCAGACACACTGAAAGCAAAGAGCAGTATTAGCAGGAGCCTCCAATCCCCTTTCCTATGGGAAAGGGATAAAATAAACATCTATTACTGATACTATTTGTATTCTTTTTTTAATATGCAAATCTTGACATCTCCCATGAATATCAGTAAGTCAAAACTGGGAGAATTGGCTAATGTAAGAGGGGTTTGGGTACTTATTAAAAACCCTAGGGCCCTTACTGGATAGACTCAGGCCAAGATATGCAGTCTAAGGAGCTCTTCTGGCTTTGCTTTGATTAAGATAGTATCTAAGTAAATAAATATTCTCGCCACCCTGGGCCTTAGGGGATGAATAACTGGTCTTACAGCCATAGTAAAGGCTCTTAGGACTGTGCACTGGCCAAACACCATAATTACAGACAGATACAGTGCCCCTTTCCAGGACAGCCTGAAGGATTTCCTAGAGCTTGAAAGAAAATGACGAGGAAGTAGTTGTTTATATTTCCTATAGTTTTTGAAAGACAGTCATAAAAGACTTCAATCTTTAAATGAAAATGTATAGTATCCCAAACTCACCCAGGGACCACAACTACAGAGTCTCAGGAGAGTTTCTTCTGTGGGTATATCCTTCCCAGTTCAAGGCTTCTGTTCTCTGATACAATCAGTTAATTTGCTTATCTTAAATGCTGACTGGCATACAAGATACACTAGATAGAAATAAATACATAAAATTTTAGCTCCCTTAATTTTACCAGACAGATTTAATAAATGCACATAACTAATGGGTATATAATGACTTCCCTAAACTCCTACTTGTAGATCATGCATTCTGTTTCCCAGTACATCTTTTTCCCCATGAAAAATTAAATTGGAAAGTCAACAAGAGAGAAATCATACTGGGTACATTTTCAACCGATTCATTTACATTTTCACTCTTTGCAGAATGTGGATAGCGTATTTTTATAGCTTGTTTGGTTGCTATTCAAAACATCTTTTTTTTTTATTGAATAGCAAAATTATTAGATGAGTAGAATCCTGTATGCATAATAAGAGCACAATTTAAAGCTGTCCCTAGGCTAATTTATGAAGCACTAAATCAATTGAAAAAGTTTTCCCTTTTTCTTAAAGAGGCACAAGGTTGCTTTTTCAGCTGGTTTTGCCTGTTTTCATGGTCTGCACATTGATCATAGCCTGGTACAATTAGCCAAATGCATATGGAAAAACAAATATCTGAGGGATGAAACTAATCACATGTGCACTCTTTGTTTGTTTCACCTCCCTTTCTAAATGAATTCTCCGTTAACTAGTGTACAAGTCGTTACTGAAAAAGGTTCACAGGCACTGACCAATGTGTAAGAGAATAAAATTAATGCATAGGAGTTTTGCAGATGTTTGTGATTGCACGAAGACAAGGCTGGTAAGTCAGCCTAGCAAAATGTTATATGAAATAACGTCTTCACATCCCAGCAAAGATATGTAAGCACATTAGGTTTCAAATAAACTATGGAAAAAATGTGCACTGCAGAGTAGGCATTGTTGCTTCTTAACATCAGTATGTGAAAATAATGATACCTAGGGCATACATGCAGGTCTCGAAGCACATTATAAAAGCAATCAGGTTTCACTCCCATTTGTATTAATATGGAATGAAACCACCCAGATGGCACAAATTCCCTGATTGTCCACTACTAGAGACAAAATCAAAATCCAAGGCTCCTGCCTAGATCGGCACATTTCAGGACCACGTTGCTTTCTCTCATTTTGCATTTGTGATAATGCTTTAGCTTTGGCATTTCTAGTTTACTTACAGAAACATTTTCTGAAGTAATATTTTATCCACAGATAATTGCTAGTGATGGCAGTTGTTGGACTTTCCCAATCCAAAAGTTCTCTGAGGGGAAATGGCTTGCAGTTTATACACCACTCTACAGACAGGCCTATAAAGACCTTTTGTCCTAGTTTCACGCATAAGAAGTTATACAGAGTAATCATTGTATTAGTAAGACCTATCTGTCAGTTTTGGATTGACTAATACGTACATTCATCTCAGACAAAAAGCTCTTCTTGGGAAAGAGGCAGAAAAGACAGCAGAAATTTCAACTCTTTCAGGGCTATTCTGACAGTGTAGTCATTGACTGAGAAAGCAGGAGGAAATTTATTGCTATGTTTTAGTCATTTTCATGTTTGGTTTAAAATGTAATCTGTTGCATTATTATGTACTCTCATTCTGGACTTAATTAGACACATTTTGGAAATTCAAAGTTTAAACATATGCTTTGTTAAACTGGTAACAGTTACAAACTAAACTGGCAAATTGGACCTAATTTTATCCAGCAGAATTGCACTACAGATTCATAGTTAGTCTTTGATGTTCTGGTCATGTCTAATGACTCTCCTTAGCTATAGAGAACCTAAGGATTTGCATACATGTATTTTTGTCCTTCAGAAAGGACAAGTTGTATTTCCTGTTCATGTAACTGGCATGAGTGCAGCATCCCCCTACATGACACAGTTTAAAGGGTGTAATTAGCAAAACACAGTCCTTACTTGTCTGCCACCATCTGAGGCTGAATTGGAGAATATTCTGTTCTTATATTAGTGTTGACAATAACCAGAATAGCTTGAGCATCCTCAGATATCCTGTCCCTAGGAGCTGCCTTTCTAATACAGGATTTTTCACATCTGTTTCCTATAGGGAAGAATGCAAAATGTCTCTCAGAAATATCACTTGGACTTTAAACACACTTCAGAATTTTAGGTTCATGAAGCTGAGATAAACATACAATATTTCCATTTGGCATAGATAACATTACTTCACTATTATTTTTTATTTGAAAGGAAGCTGTATTTATTTTGTTGGCTAGTTCACCATGATAGTCTCCTCTCTACATGATACTCTCCACAGCTACGTCGTATCTATACCACCAGCTGTTGAACCAGCTGTTTAGTACTCACTCAGAGCAATGTTTCAATTGCTCTGAAAAATCTCTTCTGAGATGTCTTGCCCGAAACTCTCCATAAACAGAACAACCATAGAAAACTATGATATCAAAGTGCTTAACAATGCAACATGCACCCAAGTATCTCAGTAGTATGGATCTGTATGTGTATGCTTCATTTTTTTAAGGCAGCATATTTGGACTGGGTCAACAGTCGGGTCATTTGAAGAATTTACTAAAAAGTTATGCCTGGTTTCATCACAGGAGAAGGCAAATAGGACAGACAGAACTTATCATAGGATTTAATGACTTTAGCATGCCATTGAAGTGACATTGAAGAGGTGTGACATCTATTCCACAGGCTGGAGTTGCAATGGGCAGTGACATAAATGCTCCCTTAATTCAACAGACGAAAGGTTTATTTCGCCAGTTGGAAATAACTGGGCTCTGTAAAGGCAAAACAGTACCAACATTCATGCATTATTTTTAGGCCCACTAAAACTCTCTTTGAGGGCATAAGCATTATATCTGCCCCATGCCAGCCTCATTTGCATGACTGTAATTCACCCCAAATATACAACACAAAATACTGCATAAATTTTGTGCCTGCAAGAGGGAAAAAGGATTGCTATTAATGTTTTCTTAAATTCTTGTAGTTCTGAACTAGTGTGGCACCATTTTATAAGTGTTGGCAATATCCTCACAAATACCTCTGACAAGTGCCACTACCATAAAATACAAAGTGGAATTGGACATGATGAGGTATTTGTAATTTAGACATGCACTTGATACATTTAAAAATGTACTTCACAGATATCTTTTTAAACCATATATTTTTTTAAAACAAGTCAATTCAATGCCTTACATTTTGAGTTTTAATTCTAATCAAGCTAATTTCTAGTCATCACAAACACATACCTGCCAGTAATGAAGGTTGTTTAATTAGGTCCAGATAAAATAGCTCCAATTCTGTTTCTGATCCACCTGTCAAAGCAAATCAGTCTTTTACATGACTTTAAAAAAAACAAATTAGACTAGCTGATGATTTTTTGAATATTCAAGTAGACATACTGAAGATAAATCCAAACAGAACTTGTGACTGAACAAAAGCCTGGAATGTGACCCCAAAGATGAAGAGATCTTGTACTGCCAGAAGCAGATTTCCAAGCTTGGTATTTGAGGATTATGAAATCAAGGACAGGGTGCTAAAAAGTGGCTACTGGAAAGGATAACAGCTTAGGGCAAGGTAACATTTCAATGCTATGTAAAATTAAACACAAATAACAATGTTAAAAGTCCTACTTAAAGCCCCAAAGCCAGGTGATTTCAGAACAGACATGTCCAATCCATATCATTATAGCTCTATGGAAAAAAAATACTTTACTGTTTGTGCTACTATTACAGAAACAAGTAGAAAATCTAGAAGGGCGCATAGGGTTGAATGCTAAAAAAGATTTTATTTTTCATCAGCTTCTAAAATGAACTAGTGGTCTGAATACATTTACTGTTAGGCAGATAGAAACATAAATTGACTATCACAAATGGCATTATTTGATATATGAGATGTTCATTAAAACAGCTCAGGACAGCTCTGAGAGATCACTAATAATTGCTTAATACTATAGGAGCTCAACCAACAACTTCCAAAAGTGTAGGATTAGGCACAAAAGCTAGGCAGAATACTAAAGAGAAAATACTCATTTAAAAGCACCACTGAGACACACACTGTTAACATCTAGAACACAAAAAAAGGTAATAAGAAAATTAATGTGAAAATCATCTACCAGACTCTGGTAAGCAAATCAGTTCACATGTCCTTGCTGTTTCTGTGCTTACTGTGTACTCAATCCATTAAGTGAGAACTCACCAAAAATCTCAGGGTTTCATGCGTTTTTTCTCACACAAGCCTACCATTTATTCTGCTGGGATGATGCTACTCTCATTCTTTGATTCCCTATCAAAGTGATTCTACTGATGTTAGTTATCAGAGCACTAGCTTTTCTCCAGTCATTTATACACATTGTATTGGCAACTGTTGTGCCTTCTAGAAGATGAAGTTGTTAATTTTGATTGATTTATGATGCATGATGGCTTGCTCTTTTATTCCAACACCATCCTCATTTTGTCTTTTAATTTGTTTAGATTGGACATTTTTTGATTTGGCTTTCCAAATTGAGTGGCAGTGGCCTGATTTTAGACTCCTGTAAAGCACATTTATGGCAGCAATGGGGGACAGCTTCTACAGCTGTATCAGATTCCATAATGGTTTTTAAATTCTTTTCGCTAGTAATAAAATCCTGACCCAATAAAGTCAGTCAGAATTCCTCCATTTCCCCCTATCCATTCATATGAAAGAAAGTTACAAGTATCAAAGTCTCCAAATCCACTCATGTTTGTTTCATTAGAGTCTCTCCACTTCATTGTAAGGAAATCTGTCTTGTTAGATGATGAAGTCTGATGTGCATCTCACAACTTTATGTTGTAAAAATAGCAAAGCATGAACTTGTTATGCCTACGTATGGCAAACAGTTTCACAAGTCCTCCTTGAAATGAGGATATGACTTGTTTTCAACCCCAGCTTATTTTGCTCAAGGTACAACAGGAATGAATTAGGATCATGAGTCAGAGGATGAGATTTTTTTTTGTCATTAGGTCTCAGCCTGGGAAGACCTATGTATAGACTTGGTTTCCAAATTAAGGAGCAGACTTCCCCAAGTTTCTAGTGCTGGATGCCCATGATTACCTGTTATTTCTACAGTCCCAAAACTACAGATTGATATGGCCTTGTCTATATCGGCAAGAAGCAGGCTTAGGCCAGCTGGCTGTTAAAATGGGCTGTTTTAACCTGGGCATATGCACACAATTTGCTCATGATGTTGCATATATCTACCTATATGCTCGATATTAATTAGCCACCATTTCCAAAAGACTTTCAGATTCTTGTCTTTCATGTATCATTGTCACTTCCACCACACTGAAAATGGATTGTATTCAACTATTCCATTTACATAGTCTTCCTCTACATCAGAAGTGTATTATATTTATTTCAAATATAGATGCTACATTATTTCAGAATATACCATATACTACTGCTGTTTGAGCAGAAACTCGTGCCAACTCTATGAGGCATAATCAATATTTAACAACAATGGGGACGAATACACTCTGAAGTGAATAGAAATTGTCCATTGTAAGCCTACAGAAAGGAACATGGATTCTTCCATTGACTCCTGCTCATTGTATTCCACACATAAATTGGTGGGAACATATGGCAAGTGCAAAAGGCAACAAAATATATAAATGTGGATTTTTTGCTTCCTTTTTTTGGAAACAAATGAATCATCTACTGCATGATCATCACGGCTTCTTTGCAAGACTTGAAATCTGGGTTAGAAGTGTTAAGGATACTGGAAAAAGTTGGCCAGTGGTAGATAATTGATGTGCACGCTTTGCTCCACGACAGGTGCACTCAGATATCAGCTATATGACCTAGAGAGATTTTTACCATAAGGAGCAATAAAGACGCCATGAAATGGCACTAACACTACTGACATTTAACCAGTCTAAACTGGTGGATAGAAGTAGCATGTTTATTTGAGTTCTATTTACTACAAAACCTGCTAGCCTTCCAGCAGTATTCAGGATTTTGCTAATCTCCCCTTCTCCAAAGTCTGCAAGCAGCTTGTAGCAGCATTTGCTTCTGTGCAGGTCGCAGACTAGCTAGAAAGAGCCTGTCCTCATTAGGTGTTTTGCATCATTTATTGGTGTTAGGATGATACAGTTACTTGCTTAGCCCATCAGCACTGGGTTCTCCATGTCTTTGTAATGTTGTGTGCTCCAACTAATTTTTATTTCATCTCTCACCTAGCCTTAGTATTTCTGGCACAATGCTGTGTCAATTATATACCCTCCATCAGCACAAAACTCACTCAGCTTGTCAGTGCTTATCTGTGTTGTAAAAGGGGAAAAAAATGCAGGACTGTCTTGCATCACAAGCCTACCTCTCCAGTGTGCTCAAAATTATGCCCTTAAAACATGCTTTTAACAAGCCAGTAAGTATTGTACCTTTTTCCCCAACTACAGAGAGCAGGGAGGTGAGGCACTTCTCTGTGTAAAATGGCACACACATCTTGTAGATCTCATGTTCCAATGCTATTAGCTCAAAAGATTGAATTAAATAGAGAAAGGTTAATGAAAGGTTTCAGTCATGATTGCAGTGACCATGATGAAGCAAAGGGGCAAGAGAAATGGCAGCTTTAACAATTAAACTCCCTCAACACATTCTTTTAACATTACTGCCATAACACAGTGAAATGCCACAGTTAATCAGATCATGCTTACTGCTAACACTTTCTGCTAAGAAGTTGTTGTGACTCCCCTGTTGGGATGTTCTACAAGATGATCATGCTCTTCATTAATGCTAAATAAAGGCAGCATCTTTTAGATGCCACGCAAATCAGTATCCTTAATTGTTTATAAATATAGGAGCTATTTATGTATTTTTTCATTCTGATATTTTAAAATGGCATTATAAATACATAAAGTACAAACAAATCCCTATTCCTCTGTAAATCTCAGTTCTACCATGAAATAGGAGGCTACAAGCACCTAGCAGTCATCTTGTACCATACAGAAGTTTCCAGTATATGCTGGAAGTACTTCACTTACCTCATTAAATGCCAAAAGCAAGTCTGGCACTACATCAGAGTCAGTCACATCTTCCTGCTTCAAGTATTTATTTCTCTGACTCTAGTAAGTTGTAAGCAAACATTTAAGTAGCTGAACCTCCTGCAGGGTTTCATCACATTTTAGGATTGGCCTTTTCTACATATCAATAAAATTCAATTGCAAAATATTTATAGCGCTAGTACATGTCAGAGAAATGAGTTATCCTATAAAGTGCCCACTTTTTGCTGTAGTATGCTCTGATGTCCTTACTGAGGATAAAAGGAAACAAAGAAGCTCAGGCTTGCAGAGGGAGAAAGACAATTTTGGCCAGCAATAACAGCATTAAATCTGGATGCACAAGACCCTAGTTTAAGTCACTCTTTCCTTTGTGCCTTGGGCAAGTGAGTGAAATCATCTCTATACAGTAGGGTTAAGAGCACTTACAACTACAATTCCAGGGTATTTCAGGGTTAAAAAGCTAAAAGATTTTAGGCACATTTAGATATTTTAGTAACAGAAACACCCCTAAGCAGAGAACTTCTTCAGGTTAAACTTAAGATAGCAAAAAGACATATGAAATAAAAAACATATTCCACAATTTGATTCACCACCCATCTTAAAAATGTCTTTTAGTAATATCATTTACATGTCAAACCAATATTCTGAAAACTAAGATAAAAGCACGATGTGTCAAGGAGGAGAAAATGTGTTCCCACTAGCAGTAGATGGGTAAATCATGTCTTAGGTGGAGACCAGTAAACTACAGTAAGACTGGTACATGTAGGTGCAAAACTTAAGATATTATTACTGCCATCCATGTGAGGTTACCTTCTCACAGCAGAGATGTGGTGTAATATGTTCCCACACATAAATGCAGGCCCACACTCCTTAGGAGTCTAAAAATACTGCAGAATATGGACTATGGCAGCTGGGAGGGGTTTTAGACCAACACTGGAGGAAGGACCTCCGAAAGAGGGGCAGAGTGGGTATTCTGGGGACTGTAATATCTTAAACCATTGCAACTTAAATCTACCAGAATACATTTACCAGAACCCTACATGAATGAAAGTGGGAATAGGAATAGGCTAAATGGGAATAGGAACAATTTAAATCACTTATGGGAATAATGTCTGATAGTTTTGCTAGTCTGTTCTTCATATAGTGGATTTTTTGCGGCTTTTACAATTTTACAGATATTAATTTCAGGAAATAGATTACAGAAAGGTTAATGAAAGGTTTTAGTCATAATTACAATGACCATGACCTAACAGGCAGCCAAGGAACCTTGCAATTAAAAAAGAATACCAAACTTTTATTTATCCCATTGCCAGAGCACAAAGAGCTGCCACCCTTAATTATATACCACATTGATTACTAAAAAATTTGTCATGTATCCCTTTGATGATGCAAGATGGTTGTTATGGCAATGAGATGCTGCTGAAAATTCTTTGTAAGACTAAATAAGATCATTTGTTTAATCTCATGGGGGTTTTCCCCCCCCCATTCTTTTTTCTTTTCTTCCTACTTCTCTCCACATTTTTGTTTAGCTGTTTGCTTTTTAAAAGTTAGGAAGTTATTTTTTTTTAATTACTTGAAGACTTCCATTATTTATGTAGTTACACTAGATACCTTCCTCTGCTATGGATATCAAATACAATAACCACTTGAACAGTGCCAATGTTATCTATGTACAGCTTTCAGTTATTTCTGTTATATACTGTGGTTCAAAATTCTGATCAGATATTGTGTGTAGACATGAAGCAGAAAATTCCCATTGAAATCTGTGATTTAGATCCTTCTTTACCATCATGTAACACAGAGCAGAATCCTCCTCTTTGTTCATAAAAACATGTAACTATAAAATAATGTACGTAATGTCTGCTGAATATTCTCTACTATTCATGAAGTTAAAATTAACTTCTTGTTTTAATTGCTTATCAGTTCCACAAGCATAATTCCCATGATTTAACCTGCTTTCTTAGGGATCTGCTACCTTTCCATATAGAACTTCACATTTTTATGATTTTTTACTGTTTAAAATGTATATGTATGTAAATTATTATGCATCTGAGCCTTTCACATCAGAGGTACAGTATAAATACTAAATCAATGTGGAAAACATCATGTCTGCTTTAACTTGACTTGATTATACCTAAATATAAAAAAATAAATTAGCATTTTACTCTATTTTTAGTTGTCTTCATTGTATTATACTGTACATTTGTTTAAAGTGTGTAGATTAACACTCCTCCCAACTATTTCCTATAATTTTATGCTAACAAAGTGAAACTTAAAACACCTCATGAGGTGCTAGGAAAAGAAAGTCAGATGTCTAATACAGATATTCCTCAACTGAAGGACAAATATGCTGGGAACCTTGGAATACTGAATTTTATTTTTTCTGAGAACAGACCTACCTATTGCAGATGGTCAACTTAGCACAAGTTTTGCTAAAAAAGGCTGAGACAGTACAAAGCTTTCTTTTAATTTAGCTGATATTTTTGCTCATGTTTTCCATAATTTATTATTGGTTCCTCTCAGATTTATTACCTAAATTTTAGCTAACAATTTAGTATTCAAGAGGTTTTAAAAATAAAGCAGCTACAAAATGCTGCAATTCGGTAATTGTGCCAAAGACCATTTTTCTTGTCCATGGACGTGATTGACATACGAATGTGACATTATTAATATGAAGAAAAGTTATGACTTTTGAATGATGTTGACTTGCCTTGTAAGTAATTCCCTGGGTTATATCTGCATTGCATATTCTGATAAGTATACAGTCAGATTCTCTTTACATATTTTAGCTTCTTTAATAATTTTGCTAAATGCAGAAGAGGGGAAAATAAAGACATATTATTAATAAGCAAGCAATTAAACAGGTTAGGGCAACAATGCAATGCTGGTCATTCAGGAACTCTGTGCTAATTTTAATTAGCTGCTTTCCCTTGCCTTCAAATGTAATTAAAGCAGCTTAGTTGTGCTCAGTGATGCAAACCACCTTATTTAATCACTAACATTATTTCCCTGAACTATTAATGATTTTCAAAATGCTTGTTTATGCAGAATTAGAACAGTAATTATCTTACCAGTTAATTTTGTACCTTCACATTTCACACCTCGCTCAAACGTCATTCATTTACCACAGCCTTTCTGTCAAAACAAAGAAATGCTTGTTCTAAATGTGCTTCTGACTGCCAAATTGAAAGCCAAGTTTTGTAACACTAATAAAGTAGCTCCCAAGTGAAACAGGTGTAGTAATTTAGACCCTTCCTGTCTCAAGCTTGCACGTACATGCTATGTCTTTTCTTTATTAGCTTTAAAATGAGAGCTTGGTGTGCAAAATAAGCTATTTAATTCAGACTTGTGGAGCAGAATATAATCTTTAATTTAAACTAGAGCAGTAAAAAAAGGCCTTTAATTTTAACTGGCATGTGCGTGTGAATTTGAATTAATAATCCAGAAAATTGAAACTGTTTTGCTGCTGTTGCTGGATAGTGACTGTTCTTCACATGCCCTTAGTTTCACTCACTCTCTCTCCCAAGCTTTGCCTAGTGCCTATTTTATGATGTTGCTGTCTTCCAGAAAGGGAATTCTTCTAAAAAAGAAATTCTCAGTTATTTATATGTATTATTGCAAAAATGTATTGTGTTGAAATAAATTCATATATCTGTATTAATTCAGTTTACAAAAATAATATAATTGGTATATTCATTATATCTACTTAAGACAGAATTTAAATGCACCATAAATTTATACCTCATGAATCATCAGATTTTTTTTCCTGTTATTTCTTTTATTGTAAGTTAACAACTCTTTGTGTACTTATAATCACAAAACACAGCAGTCTTACAATCAGCAAGTAATTCTTTATCTTGACTCATATAAGAAAGGGAAGTCTTCCCAATTGCCAAGGAAATTAAGCAACTACCCAATGTCATACAAAAGAAAATCTGTGGCAGAACTAGAAATAAATAAAAAAAAAGCTCCATCTTTCAGCTGTTCTGAACAGTCTCTGAGGTCTCCTACACTTATCCCAAGTTGTGCAGCAAGTGCTAGTTATGAGTGTCTGTTGCTTCTTTTTCAGAAGATGGCTTGTGAGCTAGATGAGCAGCCTACGAGGAGTCATTCTGACTCTTTCCTCTCTGGGGCCACACATCAGACAAATAAACATCTATCTTTTCAATTCAATTCAGTTAAGTCAACATTTCACCCACAAAATATGAAGGCAGCCTAAAAATCCCACTGTAAATCAGGTCTATCACTTACACACTGCATCTGTGCATAGCACAGATACACACACATCTGGCAAAATTTCTTCTGAAAAAGGGGGAACAAAAAGACTGGATTTGATGTAATGCCTCTACCACTGACATAATCAAACATCTTATTTTTGCAGGAAAGATAATTGCAAACAGAGTATTAGATCGTAGCTTTTAAAGGCTTGTTAATGTGATTAAATTTAAACATGAAAGCAGTGCATTTGACGTCCACTGGACTACTTTAAAGCATGAAGTTACTCATGTAAGCAAACGGATGGCGGGATGGACACTTAAGAATACAACAATATTTTTGCATGTGTTCATTAGAGGCACTGAATTACTGCAGTCAAGATCTTAAATACTACATCATATTTTGCAAATATTCTTTCTAAATACATTATAAATCATACAGAAGAAAACAGATTGATGTGCAAAAGAAACTGTTTTAGTTAAAAAGCCGTATTTTGTCTAAAAGCTTTACATGCACTCTGACAAAGTAGTTGTATTTTAATAAATTTAAATGTATTAGATTTTTCCACAGATTCTATAAATTTGAGACAGCTAAAATTATTTCAATATTTCCAGAATGCCCAAGATCCATGGTCTCCTGGCAACTAGCAATCACATGGCTGTAGAGGTTTTGGCCTACTGTTACAATGCTGTTATATGTTTGGTTGATGATTTATTCAAACCCAGTTTCAAACCTGCTGTTAGCTCCCTCATTGCTTTAATGCAGCTAGTCTACCATTCATAACTGTCAAGAACCAATTCATTGGGACTTGGGCTTATTAAGCACCCAAACTGTGTAGTGAACATACTCAGTTTTGTGCCTGGGAATGTGAATAAACACTATACTTCCCATCCGTTTAAATTGATCTCTGATGTTTTTAACACCATGCCATATTTTTATCTTGTTATCAAGATACTCAACCACGAACTCCAAAGAATACATTGTGTACAGTTCAGTGTTAGTAGGTGGCAGTAAGCATGACTGACTCCTTTCTAACAGGGGCATAGACACAGGGGGAGCAGTTGGTTTAATACACTGCTCTTGCAGTAACTTACTGTATGTACAGAGTATAAGGTTTATGATTTTACAGAGAAACAGGAAGGAAAGGCTCATCTTCTGGATATAACATTGCATTTGGAGTAACAGCAATGGACTTCTTTTCTTAAATAGTGACTTACTGCTTTCTTTGAAAGGAGAAAGATTGCTCTGGCAATTAAAGAAGCTACCACAGTGGATATTTACCCTATTGAGGACAATATATCAATTCTCTTGGTCAATCACACCAACTATATAAATAATATAAAAAGGAAATTAGTTTTGAAAATAAAATATTACTTAACAAGTGCATTTATATTTTAATCTAAGTCTGTTAATTCAGTAGTTTCAAAAAGGCCTATTTGAATTGGGGACTTTAATACTTTTTCATGTTGAATAACATGGTAATATGATTTTTCTCCATTCTATACACATAAGGAAAATTCTAAAATGCGTTGCCACAATTATACAGCAGCAGTGTGCATGCTATTTAATGCGAGCCTGGGAATAAAGCTGGTTTAAGCCATTTGGTTTAAAACAATCATAAATAGCCACTTTAACATAATGATTCTAGTATATTATGCTTTTCTCTAATTTCAAGGATTCTAGTGGGGAAAACATTACACTCTGAGCACTAATTTGATTTAAATTAGGACTACTGTAAAATTCAGGTTCTGACCAAATGGCAATTAAGTAAAGTTTGACGTTGGTTTCTGGGTTTTTTTTTGTTCTGGCACAAAGGGCTCAATATTTCTCTAAAAGGAAATTATTATAAAAAAGATCTGAAGATGCCAACAAGAATAATTGGAGGGTCAGGAGGTTTCTTCTTGAGTATTTGCTGATGTTTTGCCCATGCCATCAAGAATTTCAACAGAGGAATAAAATGGCACTCTATCTTCTGGACAGCTTGATGTTTGTCTCTGCTGTCAAGCAAAAAGGGATGCAATTCCACTCATACAGAGAAGATTAGAATAATGCAGAAAATAGGATAAAACAGAACAATTTGCAATGGTAGGCAGTCATGTCACACATTAAGAGGTCTAGACTCCTTTGTTACATACAGATTAACAAACAGGGCCCTAATGAATCAAGGCTGTTCATTAAGAACAAATGTAATTTCTTACAAGCTCTTTACATTTTCACAAAGTTGATAACACAAAGAACTTCTTAAAATTATTCAAAATTATTGCAACATCAGTTAACTACACTACACTTTGAGCCTGATGCTGTAAACACAACGGGCCTCACTGCTTACGCTCAGGAGCGGCTGCAACAGGACTACTTTGCATTACACCTGGGAGTCCTTGTGGGAAAAATTCTACAAGAAGCATTGGGAGAGTCATGAGATAGAAGTATGAACCTGTAGGTAGGTTTTTCAAAAGGGAAGTTGCCCTATAAAATTAATAATCCTTCATTTTCTACAAGATTTTCAATTCAAACTCATGGCTTCCTTTAAAATAAACACAGTGGACACAGTTCCCCAGACTTTTACATTTGTTTTGTGGCAATGTAATGTCATTAAATTTAACTAGCCTTGAAGTGGCAAATACATACCGCGTTTGGGCTTCGTCTTTAAATAAAGCTTACTGCTGCTTCAAGTTAATCAAAATATTTGCAAACTTGGAAAAAAGGTTAGAGCACTTTTATCTCAAGATCAAGGTCATTTTCATAGTGACCTACAGAAATATCTGTTCTTTGGAAAGCACTCCTATGGTCTCTTTCAATGTACTACACTGAATGCTGTTAATTTTTCAGATGTATGAAGTAAATCAGTATTGTCTTACTCTTCTTGAATATTTACTGATTACCCTGGGATGACATCAGATGGAAATTTAGGTAGAATCAATATTGGTTAGCTTTTTCTTTAGTGATCACATCTACAAGAGATAAAGGTTTCATAGAATAATGGCTGGGAGTTTGGATCCAACTTTTCATGCTCTTAGCCTTATGGATATACCCACAGAAACACCTGAACCTAACTTGCTCTGTACCGAAATGTCCTTATACCTTACCTTACCTTATCAGATACTTATAGCTGTCCATTAATGCCATGTATATCTGGCCCCAAATACAGGAATGAAACAAAATTAATGAAATGAAAAATGATGGGTAGTGGTAGCAATTTATAGTCTCCAAATTAGTTACCCATTTCTTACTCAGAGACTTAATCTGGGAGAAGTAATCAGCAGTTAAACTAATCAAAGAATGCTATCAGGGAAGGGAGGAAAAGCTCGGTAGGTCAACCAGTGCAGCTTTGTACTTTGAAGCAAGGTCTATTATAAACAAGTTATAATCTGTAAATTTCTGTATAACCTTTCTTAAAAATTATGACAATTACATAGCCTCCTTAAATAGTTGCTCCCATCCCCCTGTTAGTGAACATAGGGAACAATTTGTCACTATCTGCTTGTAGCAATTTTTTAAAGCTTATAGCATTCACCCCTCAGTTGTTTCTCAGCTAGGTAAATCCAAGAGTTTCCAGGGGTTTTGTTTGCCTTCAGTTGGTCCACATTTAACTTGACCAAAACCCAGGCAGAGTATTTCATCTCAGGTCTCACACTCTCAAGGAGTAATTTTCTCCCTGATTTTAAACTGAGAGTCCTGATCATGCAACTTGGAATTACACCTTGTTTTTCTTTCCCCCCTGTATTTACCAAGATGCTTAAGGACATGATTTAGTGATGGACTTTGCAGTGCTAGGTTAACAGTTGGACTTGATGATCTTAAAGGCCTTTTCCAACCAAAACAATTCTGTGATTCTATAAGATCTTTGAATTCTAAAGCTACTCTCCCAAGTACTTGTAAACTCCTCCTGGCTGGTGTCAGTCAAAAGTTTTTTAATGGTATCTGCTGTTATATCGTTAGAGAGTAGAACTGAATCCAGGAGAGACCTTAGGAAGCCTGTTGTGTACAACCTTGAGTTGTAAAACAAAGCATTACTATCTTTGAGTATTTTCAAACATTTATGTAAATGCTGTACTTAGCTTCATCCTGTTCATGGTTTCTTACACTACAATCTGTATTTATTATTTAAGCATAAAACCCCAACATTTTAGAACATGGGTTTTTTCATATTCTTTCAATCAAGGAAGATTCAAGTTCTTTTGTGAACTGAATTAAGGGAAATGGAAGGCACGGCATACCTCATCTGCCTTAAAACCTGATGAAAGAAGATACAAATTAATAGGAAAGTGAGAAGGTTATCCACAAGCAGAATCCCAGAAAATATAATGGATAAAGCCAACTTCAGTATAAAAACTCTCAATAAGACTGACCATAAACATGACAAGTGAAAATTTCCCACAGAATTTTAAAAGGCAGAAGGAAACTACACGAGCCAGATAACATTTATTTTGCTATTATGTATATGTTGAGCTCTCAACTCCCATATAAAATGTGTGTTTACTGAAGAAAAAAAAATACATTAGTTCTTCCCTTACTATTCCATACTTGAAAAATTAACCACACAAGTCTGAGTAAGGTTTTTCCTTGATTACTTAACACTGTTAACCGATTAAATACCTCAGGGCCCTAGGTTTCCACAGAGGCTGAAACCCATGCAGGGACTGTATCTCTTCCTTTTGTAAGCTGTCCTCCACAAGAAACACCCTCCTTCCCTTGCAGATCTCAGACCAGATAACCCTGGCCTTTCACTCTGCCTATTTGGTTCTTGCTCAAGCAATCTCACCTTTCAGCTGTTCATGGGAGGGTGAGTTTTTATTTATAAACTCAAGGCCCAAAACAGCAGTGTGACAGAGCGCAGGTAGTGTTTCCACATCCTTCCCTGTGAAAGAACAGATAGATCTATATACATGACATTTCTTAATTCTAGTGTTTTGCCTCTTCCAGAAAGGTGTCCAGAAATAAGGCTTTAAATCCCTAAAATATCTCCCTCATGCTTTACACATATATTACCACATTTCTTGAAAAATAGCATTCTGACATGAAGTTACGTATGGGAAAACATCAGGTGAGCAAAACATAGTTATTACCAGCTTGAAATAAGAAGAGATTAGCACACATCTGCTTTACTAAAAAGGAGAACTACATTCGGTCACAGTCACAATGGCAAATTCAGAGGCAGAAGTAACACGACTTTTTTCCAGATTGTGTATAAAAATCCTAAAGAGACTAATCTAGTCACTGGTGATGCAGAAGTATTTATCTATTGCCTGTGAGTATCAAGGCAGCTTTCTTTATTAGTGTAATGAACAATGAAACTAGAATTATTGCACACATTCAGATAAAACACAGATCAGATGGTCAGTCTGATCCCTTGCAGAAAGTGATACTCAGTAACTGTTCACAGCCTAGGCCTCATGTCAAGAGAACAGATAAATGTTCCAGAGCTCTGCTCTAGGTCTCTCTCACTGCCTTATGCATTCAGCCCCCACACTCAGAATCTCTGCCAGCTCAGACGAAACACACAATATTTTTGTAACTATTGTGTTTTGACAGCGTCAGAGTTGACTGATGTAATAGGTAGGAAGCAGAGAGCCTAATAAATCCTATTAAAAGTTAAAGTTTCAGTCCAATAGCCAAAGGTGCATGAGGTAATGTATCCACAGTTTTCAATCACAGTCTCCTTTATTATGCCCTACTTCAACTAGCCTAATCTAAAATGAATGCATTAGGTTTTGTGTTCTTTCCAAAGTTGCTGCCAGTGTCTCTCTGCCCTTCCTTCTGATTTGCTTGGTAGTTTGGGAGCCTAAGGGAGGGGTGGATTAAATTGGAAAATATAAATAACAAATCAAAAATTAAAATTGATTGGATAAACAATTTCCCTTAGACTATTTCTTAATAAGTGATTGATTTTTTAATCAATATTCATTATTTCTCAGAACATACCAAACTGTTTATTGAATAAGTGAATGGGTAGAACTACAATGACATGAAATCAAATAGGTGAACCAATTTCTTCAATAACATGGGCTGAACAGGCCACCTCATCTTACCTGGTTGGAACTAGAAGTCAGAAATCCAACACCATTGAGTAAGTGATCCAAATAAAGGATGCAATTTGTTTTAGGGAGCATGTTTTCATGGCTGATATGCACAGGTGTATAGCTACATCCTGATTTGTGCAATATTTCTAAATTGCAGTTGAAAGTTTTTTTCTTTTTGATAGTTTTGCGTACTTTCCCGCAATTATTCATTAGTCAGCATACTGCAAAGCTTCTGAAATAAAATTCAGATCTGAAAAATTAGATCTGTAAAACTGGTCACTGTAAAGTCTTCAGGCACGGCAAACAGATTTCTCTAATAAGTTTTTATTCACTAGTATCATATTCAATGGTATATATAAATTATATGCTGAATCCTAATATCTATTTCAGACTATTTCATATTATTTGGCATAATGTAAACAATAATCACTTTTTGATGTACAGATGTTCTGAAGTTCTTTTTTTTTCAGTTGAAGAAAAAGCACTAGGGTACAAGATCTCCAAGGAATATTTCTTTAAAACACAAGCAAACATATTAATTTGATTCTACATGACAGAGATCATATTGTTTACATGATCTTCAACTCACAGAACTTCTTCCAGTACATGGAGATGCTTAACCTTCATTTGTACTCATAATATACATGATTCTGCTTCTTATGAAAAAATAAAAACTGTACTAATCAACTGTTGATTAATTTGTAGGAGCTCTCACCTTAACATCTATTTTAACTTGTTGCACAATTATTTTAACATATGACCAAAAGGTGATACAACGCTATAGCTTTGCAGAGATAAAAGTATGGAATAACCTGAGTAATTAAAGGAATCGAAAGGTTAGCAGGTTCAGTTTGTACACATTTTGTAAATTAATTCCATGTGTTTGTTGTTGTCACAATTAATTATAGAGGAATCAAGTATCAATCTATCATGCTATGCTGTCATCTACAATAACACTAACTAATATAATAAGAAGAGCTTCCATTCAACTCACTTCTGGAGATCACAGATTTCTGCAAATGGTAAAGGCCCATGGTAAAACCAGGAATCTAATCTAAAGTCTGAATCTTTAAATCTAATTTCACTTTCAGTGTCAATCTATCTTATAACATTGCTTCCCAGTAATAAAGCCGTAAGTTCTGTAAGCAGTTTCCAAATCCTTAATGAGTGCAACAAATAATTAAATAGAAGGACATCAGCAAAAGCAAGAAAAAATTATTAATGGGTCAGCCAGACCTAATTCTTCAAGCTGCCTCTCTGCACCTACGTAGAGTTTCAGAAAAAGCAACTCACAAGGGTTTGTATTCACGGAACAGCCACCACACTAACCCTGAGGTCAAAAAAATGTTGACTATTGAAATGAAGCTGTTTCCTGCCCCAACATATAAATATTCTGCAGGAATTTGAGTCCAGATACCATCGTGTGTAACACACGTTTCTAGAGCATTCAGGACTATCTGGCCACATAAGAGTCATCATCATCTACCAAAACAATACTTTCCCTTAATTCCAAGCATAATATCACGGGCATTAGTGAACTGGATTCATTCACAGGGCTTTCACCTACCCTAGTCTGGCATTTGCACTGCCCACTTGAATATACACCTGCATGAGTTAGTGAGGATCCAGCTTCTCTTTGGAAATTTTTAAAAATGTTTTCTAATCTGAGCTTGCGTAAAAGGCTGTGATTGTCCGTTTGGTTGAGGCAACAAGAGCCTTCGTAAACCATGCAGAAGATGAAGCAGAGGCAGTTTATGTCCCAAGGACTGGCCAGAAGATGGTGGCAGAGAGCAGTTCTCCCTTCCTCTCGGTTTATCACGGTAATTTTGACCCTCATAGACCTCAAGGTGCTCTGGACACCTCATTACACTGCTACATAACAGTCTCCTGTCTCCATCAACTTATTTTTTATGTTTTAAGATAACATAAACAAGCTCAAAGCATTGGTTTACATCCAGTTCATTCAGATAGACCTGGGCACTTATATAAACACACTACGGGCTGGACGCACTACACTCCCCCACGTCTGCTAAAGAACCAAGTATCATGACGTCAGTTTTGGTAGTGATAAAAATCAAACATTTTCTGAAGCCATTATTGCCTAAAATGTTAATGCAGTTTACTTTTTTCAAATGTGATCGATAGCTGGGGGAAAAGTGCCCATAAATTACAAAAGGCAAATACCATTCTATTAGCACTCAGGAGATTTTGCAACATTTGCCAGTCTCTGTTTTACTGGAAAAAAAAATTAATTTGCTGAAAGCCTAGTTTTTTACCTGTCTTTGTCTTTCTCTGTAAAAGAGGGATATTTTTATCATGAGTCATTTAGGAGATGTAATTCTAATGTACTATAGCTATAGGTTTCAATTAATGTTCTACCTCTCTGTCAGCTTTACATTCCATGTTTTATGAAATCATTAACTATTGTCATGTTTCTATTATGATACTATTAGGAAATAAGGAGATGTATGTAAATGGAGATGTAAAATAAATGTATGACAGTTACTAGGAGCAACATCTGTGCACTATCATACATGTTTAGACTAATTTTCTAAACATTGTTCCATTCATTACAGAGCATTGTTACTTGCTGTGGCACAGCCCTTATTTCCATGCATTTAGGGATTGAGGCAAAGAGAGGGTAAATGAGAGGCTAATCAATACCACTTTTCATTTTGCTTCTAATGTGCTGCCTTTCCCTTTCTTTTCTTCATGAACAAATCCAAAAAAGATCCTGACGTTACAGTCATAAAATGCAATTCTTCTGCAGAAACACAGACAATAATGCTTTCTGTGTTCAGGCGTATTGCATATTCTAATGGCATTTGGCTAAATTGAGTATGGATTTAACATCAAAGGCTTCATGAATTTTTCAAATGAGATATTAAAGTCAATATTTCAAGTGAAAGATATTTCAATTTAGTTGCATACACAACAATAAAAAACTTCTACAAGGGAGAGGTACTAGTGGCTGTGGCAGTATTAGTTCATTCAGGAAATTATTAGTTTATAAGAAAATCAAACAGAAGGTTGTGATATGGCAATGCCACTGAATAAATTAGACTAACTGATACGTGCTAACGTTCTTTATCTCATGGAGTCTGAAGCAGGACTTACCACTGGCATGTTCAGTACTTCAAGCAGGGCTTCATTTGGGGATATTTTATTTATTTATTTTGGGAATTCAAATGGCTACCATCAAGATTTGCATTCAGAACACCAGAAATCTACTTATTTTCATCTCTGAAAGAGTTAGGCCCACTGCATGCAAGAAAACCTCCCAATCTTGTTTATTTTTTAATCTGAGTGCATTTTGCTCTGTATTGTCAACGCTTATGCATTGTTGCTTCTGCTTTCACACTGAGTTATTGAACGTTCAGACTCAGTGCCCACAAAAAGGCCACAAAGCTCTGACAACTTTTTTGTCCTGGCAGAGATCAACAAAGACTTGCAAACAATACAATCAGAGAGTCTGGTGGTTCCTTTCTTATTTTGGGTGCATGTAACATAACAGAATGTCCTTTAAATCAGTAAAATGTTGTATTATGATGTCTTGACATATCACTGAAAAACACATACATTTGTATCACCTATCACCACATGGGAGAGCTGGATGCACCATAGGCACATGTAGCACTTACTTAGGTATCTAGAATCACAGTGATGTGATTATAAGACCAAATACATCATCTATTCACACACAGGGTAACAGCAACCACAGATACATAGCACTGCAAATGCAATGATTACTGATCTTACTATTAATTCTTAACCAACAAAAACTAATTATAAAAAAATAATGAACAATAATACTACTAAAAATAAATTAAATACTGCACTTGCAGTCATCCCCTGAACTACAAATACAAAAAAGTTTGCTAAGTACCTAATGCTTCTACAGAAGCCCCATCCAACTCTTTCAAGTGCCCTCCAACACAGGTGGGAACGGCAAATCTGTTTGGATACTGGGGGAAAGTTACACTGGTTTAAAACTGATTATTGTGTAGTTCAGGCGCACAACATGGACATTACCACAAAAGTCTCTGATCCTAAAAACATTTCCTTGAAAACAGTGAGTGGTTTGACTCTACAATATTCACCTGCAGTATTTGCACTTATTGTGAGAGCACTTTAAGGGCTCCCAAGATGCAGAATAATGAAGCTGGCTATAACTGAATGTTAAACTGCTAGGCCTGTTTCTATCATCCATGGTGGCTGCTGGACTGATAGCAAATGGTGACCTGTTATTCAGAACTAAACAAAGCTGGTAGCCTTGTGGGGAAACACTCATGTAGACTGAGGCATGCCAACCCCATTCAAACATGAGGTAATTCGTAGCACTGTTTAATTTATCAGTTTGCACCCTGTAAGTCTTGAGGTCCTAGACAGCTGTTTGTTTGTTCACCCCTAGCGCCCTTCAGAAGCTCAAAGTTTTATAGCATTTCCTAAAATGGGAAGTGCTACCATCTCAAAGGCAATCACTCAGGGGTACATAGCACCTCCAGAAACTGTACTCAGAAAAGGTATTTCTCTTGGTAACAAAGACAATGCAGAAGCATTGTACAGTTAGTGAGATCCACTAATAACTAGAATTATATTTTCAAAATTGCACCTGGGACTGGAGAATATGTTTTTTTTTATTTCTGTTGTGATTTCTGGACATCCTTGAGAATGTTTTGAAAATTACAGTTCACACTTAGCGAGAAAGAAGCGCATCCAAAAACCTCCAGGTGAAATTATTGAAATTTTGATCTTCTTCATGACATGACTTAAAACAGCATGTTAAGATGAAAGATTCCCTCATGAACTCCATTCTCTCCAAGAATCTGTGTTTAAGAAATGATCCTCTGATTTCAATAATTTAGTATTTTCCCCCTTGATTATAGTGATGTACATAAAGTTAAGTGTACCTTTCTTGGAAGATCTATGTCAAAATGAGAGCTCAAATCATTCTCTAGAGCACTGTTAACTAAAAAGGAATATTTGGAGCTAAGATTAGAAGAGGAGACCAAGCTGTAGGATTTGATCTTGAATAAGCAAATGCTATGCCAATAATAAAGTCATTCACATCTCATGCTGTACATAACTTT
The DNA here is from genome assembly GCA_013398125.1 of Aegotheles bennettii. NCBI lineage: Eukaryota > Metazoa > Chordata > Aves > Caprimulgiformes > Aegothelidae > Aegotheles > Aegotheles bennettii. The sequence goes on along the minus strand of VZRW01013440.1, from coordinate 1,341,726 downwards.
TGTGTTTAATGTAAGTTTTTATTGAAAACATATGTGTAGATTATCCATAGAAATAAACTTAAGAGATTGTGCTACCTAAAACATGCTTTTGACTCTGTATTAACTGGTGATAATCTGCACTGATCCACATTGCAATTCCATTGCAGATGTTGCTGACATTAATATGTATGACAAGGAAACTACAGAAAAAGCTGATTTAAACAGGTATTTCACATTAAACTCCGCAATATATGCAGTGCAAAATGTCATTCATGGGATTTCAAGTTTTCTACTTTTTTCTTTGCAATTTTATGTATGCTATTATAAAAAAAGACTAATGAAAGTTCACTTGACAGTCATTTGATTTTCTGTAATTTCATAGATTTCTAAAATTTGCAGTTTTGTTGTTTAAATTTCCTTCTTACTCGAGGCTAGAGAAGGAACTGCAATTGTGTAGTTAGTCTGAAGCTCATGTCATGGGAAATGCTGGTTACATTTTTTGGGATCTACCATCCTGAGAGCCAGAACAAGCACAGGTGCTTTCAGACTTGTTAATACATTCTGTAGGGACTGAAAGCCTTGAAAAGAATTGTACTTCTGTGTTTTTTGCCCCTTCCACACAGTGAGTGGAGCTGGCAGTGCACCAAAGCTCAGAACATAGCTCCTGCACTGTGTAGAAAAATGTGTGGCATTTCATCAAGGAGGAAATAATGCTGTCGGGGCACCACACAGGAGCATCTCTGTTAGAGAGGAATGACCATAAAGGATGAAGGAGGCAGTCAAATTTCAGGGACAGAAAGGTGGAAATGACGGTATGACTAGGTGAAGAAGTGATCCCTGGATCACATTGTATTTCTTCTTTTTCCTTTTCATTGTTATAGGTTAGGTCCACAGCACTAGTTCTCCATTTAGGTAGAAGATCCACCAAGTCTCCCAAAAAAGATTTTCTAGTCTCTATCTGGGAAATGCATTTATTTTGAAATATTAGATAATTCATAGCACCTGTAGTAATCCTCCAAACTAGGGTAAATTTTGTATGCTATTACAGAGTGACAAAGCAGGAAATAACTTAAGAAAACACCTTAGTCAGTAGAAATCAAAATAAAAAGCTTCATGTAAGTAATCTGAAAAGTCTAAAAGGCAATCAAAAGACAAATTGTTTGCCAGGCACACTATGTACGAGAACAGGAACAACCTCAGTGCAAAGTATAAGAGACAAATTTCTCTAGTAATGTGAACTACACAGATGCTTTCTCCATCAACTCCTTACATATTTTGGAAGCCATGAAGTACCAATGAAGGCAACAGGAGAACTTACCCAATTCAGTAGTTCAGCAGTGAGCTCTGTGTGCTCATCCACCCACCTCCCTGAAGAAAAGAAATGTTACATGTCAGGAATGAGTCCAGTAATTATCTTCTAACATAGGAGCAATGCCAGCAACATTCTGGTAATGGCAGCATTAAATACTGAAAGTTTACATTTTCAAAAGGGAAAACATTTACAGACACAGTCTGGATATTTTAACTGTCACAGGCCCCAGTGATCCAAAATATCAGATGCCTTGTGGCCAAGGCACTAAACCACTGGTATCTATCTGCCACCAGAACAGATCTTCTTAGTACTTCTCTAATAAGCTCAATTCAACAAAATTTGAAGAAGAAAAGCAAGAGCCATGTCATTATTTACAAATAAGAAACAAAGAAAAAAAATTAGTTATTTTGCTAAAAATAGATCATGAAAGTATTTTCTACTCCATGATATGACCAGAAAAACAACATAAAGCTGTAATGGTCTACAGGAATTCAAATTCATTGTATTCATTATAAATCCCAAAATGCAGAGAATAACTTTAATTCAGCTGTTTGGTCAATTACTTCTCTTACCTGTCAAAACAAAGCAAAACAAAAAAATGGCAACAAGCTCACTTCCATAGTGGAAGAGCACATAGAAAAGACAAAGCATCTACTACACAATGGTAATCAAATGCAGGTTTGTACCAGAAATATAAATAGTATGGGTTGGAAAAATACTTAATAATACAGTACTCCATCTCATTCCAAGGAAAATTAGAGTAACTATTGAAAAGGATACAACTGTACAAAATTCATTATATAGAATATGGTAACACTTGGCTAAAATTAGTGCAGAGTTCCTCACTTTAATGAGCACAGCCTTCACCCACAAATTAAAAATAAACAAATAAAAAAGATACGAGTATGACCTCACTTATTGGCAGTCAATCAAATTGCAATTTGTCCCAAGAGTTGTGAAGCCACTGCCTTAAAACACATGAAGAACTCTTGCTTATTGAAGTGATCTGTATAAAGGCTGGCGTGTTTTTTTTCTGGCTACAGCAACTGCTTTTTCCTATCAAAACATTTGGGTTTATGCAAATGACAACTTAATGGTTAATTGGAGCCATAGCATGATGTTTAAAGTTGAATCATGCTCACTTAACTTCTTAGTGTCAATGCACCATCACTGAATAAAAGTACGATTCTTTAAGCTGAGAGTTGTACAATACAGGAAGTAGTCCAATGTTAGTGCACAGTGTTGCTGATGCTAATAGCAAACTTTAATAGCTACAAAGGATAGTCTAAATCCTTAACATACATATATTACCATAACTTTAAAAACAGCAGTTTTCATTAATCATACAATGGCATGCTTCTTCATTTGCAGCCAGCTGATTAAAATACAGATATATCGTCCTGAACATCATAGGAACTGCAAGCACTCAGCCGTTTTTTCAAAATAGTGTTTTCTAAGCCTTGTTTCATCACTCAGCTAGTTATTTCATATTACAAATATTGTTAGAGAGTCCAGCACAGAAATGGACAAAAAAGATCCTAAATAATACAATGAAGGGCATAAATTTTCTGCTGAACAAGAATAAAACTCCAGGTAGAGAACAGCTGATTCAATGCCCTCCATCCTATTACTGCAGCATTCCAAACATAATCAAAATAAAGTAATCTGAATTTTTGACAAGGAAAGCCTGAAAATAGCTTGATAAACTATGGATAGACATCTGTAACTTTAAATTTTTATTTCCGTGAATCCAAATATCTAAAAGTGTTCGAAACACAGGGAAGCCTATACTGAAAACAAAGTTATTTCTTAGAGAATGGGTCAACAACCTAAAGATCTTACAGAATGTATTGTCCAAACCTGAGTGAATCTCACATGAGTTAGATACCTGAAAAGGAATAGCTAAGATCAAAAATACAATTTTATCTCTGACTTTAGTACTCTAAGCATATCACTTACTCAGGGGTTGTAGCTCCATTCAAAGCTACAATTTTTTGAATATTTTTCGGAAGGGATGCAATGTGTGTATCATTAAGCTTTTAGTCATATAAATAGGCAAAAATTGGTAGTCAGGGCAGCTTTGCAAGTTTGTTGAGGAAGTCTGAGATTTCCAGCTTGTAAAGGAATGACTATCTTTGCCTACATTTTTGAAATATGAAGGATATCCATATGAAGATAAGAAAGGAGTTATTGTAGATTTTTGCCATCAGCTTGTGAGAGGTTGAAGCAGAGAAAGATTTCTGAATGCACAGCCCACATTTGATGTGCGTGAAGAAGTCTGCAGATCTGAACTTATAGCGTAATTGTGCAATATCTGGATAAGCAGAAAAGATACTGTCACTGCAAAAGAGTTTTGGGCTAAGAATGAAAGGGAGGTTGAGATGAGGTTTTTTTAGATTATCTTGAAATATTCTGTCTTTCATTCTCTTTATACAAAGTATTTTTCCTAGAGTAATTTATTCATTTTCATTAATAAAAACTCTTTTCAAGTCTTTTCCTTTGGATTTTTTTTTAATTTGGTACCTTTGATATTCAGTATTATTTACTGTACAGTATTATTTATTAGCATTATTTACTGAATATCTAACTGTACAAATATTGAATGCATACTTTGCTAGTTATGGAATCACAGCTGCCTATTTCATGGGTCAATTTTTAAAGCATTTTTCTCCTACAAGACAATTTGGCTAACAATTCATAAATGAATGGACTAGCCAAAGTACTTCTTACACTGAGTCCTTCAAATTTGGTGCTGTACTTTATAATCTCTTCAAAGATTTCACAAACTTTTGAGAATATACCTTGTGACTATTGCTACATTTACCCATACATACAACCAGGAAAAAATTCAACCTAGGCTGTTATACAGGACAATTTACAGATACAATTTTCAGTTAGACTGAAGCGGATTTTATTATAAAAGATGGGCTTGAAGGTATCCTGTTTTTTTAAAGTTCTCTTCTCCTGTGGGGTACTTGGATGGTCATAAAATATTTTCAATAATGAAAGGCCCTTACATTCTGCAAATGTGTTTAGAACATTTTGTGATGGAATAGCTAAAAAGTTGTCTCACTACCAAAAGCCATTTCCACACTTTTCTGTATACCAAGTACCCCTGCTGTTCAGTCACACCCTTTGCCCTTTGGGCCTGATATATCATCCACTGAAACATGCTCACAGCCTTAGCAGCCTCTGGACCAGAGAGTCCCTTCACTTCTTATCCTGTACTGTCGGACTCTTACAAAACAAAGTGGCAAAGTCAGTGGGTAACATTACTGCCTTGTCTGGTAAGTGTCTCTATTTTTAAAAAAACACAACAGCATTTCATATCACAGAAATAAATTTGTGCTATTATCTACATAGGCAACGGTGATCCATAAAACCAGAAATTTGGAATTTATCTTTCATCCATTTTCCACTTTTAACAAATAGAAATGTCATTTGTTCATTATAATTTGAAAAACAGAACACAGTGTCTGCCCATTATCTGCCTGATAAACTCATTCCGATGAATCAACTGCACAACAGATAACACAAACAATACATGAAAGATCCCATAGAAGATCAGGTATTGCATACCTAATTCTGTTTGTGGATGCAGCCCTGTGTAGCACAAGCTACACAGTATATTACCCTTTTACAGAATGGATTATTATTTATAAAGCACCATAAGGATTCTTGCATACCATCAGCCAGGATTAGTTATTATTCCTCTAATACTCATTGTCTACCAGTGAATATATACCGGACGCAATAAGCTACATGTTTATAATTTATGTACATATTTTCACAGATTTTGTTGGAGAATGGCACTTTGCTGTGAACTGAATGTAGAACCAGGAACCAAGAGCAGTTGAGTTCTAATATTCCCTCCAGTAACAGGATCTTGAGCCTGCAGCCTTAAGTGAACCACCTCCTGCATTTGCAAAATGAAGATATAAACACCTGCTGCTTACCTAGAGAAAGGTACTGGAAAACTACTCAAACCTCAGAACCAAAAGCCAAGTTGGGCATATTCATAATGTATTTGGCAAGGAAGTATTGCACAGTGCACTGTGTCACTTTGGCACCCTATTGTATTTTCTCTGTGTGATTTTGAGGGCAAGTTTAAGTCTGTTTGACCTCCAAACCTGTCGACAGTTATGGCTGCTAAACTATAATCACAAAATTTGTCCCCCTGACTTTAGGAGGATTAATTAGATACATAAAGGTAAGGAAGTAAGCAAATATTTGCATAGTGAGGGGTACATTTGGTGAAGGGCCAATTTTTCCAATTGAAAATGTATAAATAAAAATCATGCCTAATTTGTTTCCATTACTAATGCTTTTTACACTATATAATTGGAAGCAAATTAGATGCTTTATTTTAAATTGTTTACACATAAATCTTATTTTCTTAAAGAGTAGAAATCAACAGCCATTTCTCTTCTAATTTGATGCTGTTGTCACATATTACAAAGACTGAGCATAAGGGGCTTTTCTTTTTTTACATTATCTCACTATGTACTCAAGTGAAACATTTGATATAACACTACCCAACTGAAATGAAATTAAAAAGTATTTTGATTAGGAAAGCACTGACAAATGGAAAAATAATCTCACAGGTTTATTAATCCAGGGCAGTTTCATATTTGATGCGCACACAAGAAAGTTTCCCCAGCCATTTTAAAGATACTGCTTGTATTCTTCATACAAATTACAAGAAAATGATTCATGCAACTGAAAATGTTATTTAATATATATATTTAGCATGACTTTTATTAAACTGTCACTGTATTCCTTATAATAACTTGACTCTTTCTGTTCAAAAGGAAGTAAAAAAGTCCCACAAACACCAGCTAAAGATTCATTCTCTTACAGATAACTCAGTAAAGAATAATGATGACTGACAGCGGAGTGGTAAGACTTTAAAGTTGTGAAACAAGACACAAGTCATCTGCAGCAGTTCACAGAAATGGGACTACACTATTTTTGCATCACTGACAGATTAAGAACAACACCATGCATCAGTACAGGCCGGGGGCTGAACTGCTGGAGAGCAGTGTAGGAGAAAGGGACCTGGGAGTCCTGGTGGACACGAAAATGACCATGAGCCAGCAATGTGCCCTTGTGGCCAAGAAGGCAAATGGCATCCTGGGGTGCATTAGAAGGGGGGTGGTCAGTAGGTCGAGAGAGGTTCTCCTCCCCCTCTATTCTGCCTTGGTGAGGCCACATCTGGAGTACTGTGTCCAGTTCTGGGCCCCACAGTTCAAGAAGGACATGGAACTGCTTGAGAGAGTCCAGCGCAGAGCCACTAAGATGATTAAGGGAGTGGAACATCTCCCTTATGAGGAAAGGCTGAGGAAGCTGGGTCTCTTTAGCTTGGAGAAAAGGAGACTGAGGGGTGACCTCATCCATGTTTACAAATATGTAAAGGGTGAGTGTCAGGATGATGGAGCCAAGCTTTTTGCAGTGACGTCCAGTGATAGGACAAGGGGCAATGGATGCAAACTGGAGCATAGGAGGTTCCATGTGAATATCAGGAAGAACTTTTTCACTGTGAGAGTGACAGAGCACTGGAACAGGCTGCCCAGAGAGGTTGTGGAGTCTCCTTCGCTGGAGACATTCAAAACCCGCCTGGATGCGTTCCTGTGCGATGTACTCTAGGTGACCCTGCTCTGGCAGGGGAGTTGGACTAGATGATCCTTCGAGGTCCCTTCCAACCCTAGAATTCTGTGATTCTGTGATTCTGTGATTAAGGTTGAGAATAGTCTGAATACCTTAAGTTTTTGTTTTTCTCTCAGCCTCACTTCGTGACTGAACATGTATGAATACAATTTTGGGACTACCACGTATTGAAGTATCATTACTTGTGTGTTAAACTATTCACTCCCTCTCCATACTTAAGCAATGAATCAGCAAAGGCAGAGTTTCTACCATCAGTCATATGTCCTTCAGACATCTATTTTCTTGCAAGTACCATGACACCACATTCACTGTGGACACATGAATAAAAGAGACTTTTTGTGAGGTACACGGTGAAAACAAACATCATTCAAACACAGATTATTTTTTCAGTGGACAGATTATCAGATAAAAAAATCACAAACAAATGGCCTAGATAGAACTTTTCCAAGTTTGTGGCCAGAGGGAAAATGAAAGGATAAACTCTACCTTCCCTGCCTTCCTTAATTTTTAAATGCTGATATCACCTATGTTTCATCCCTAACTACAATTTTGTATGACTCGTGTCAATTCTTCTCACTTATGTCCATGACAACTACACCTATCATAATCAGGAAAAGAAAATCTAAAAAAAATATGTCCTTTGGGGTCCAGAACACAAGCCGCCTTTCTTCAATTACTCCTGGAACAAGATCTCTAACCTTGACGAATTGAAAACTTTGAAATTTTTTCTATACTATGATGACTGAAGCTCGTCAAGGAGACACATTCTCTGTTAAATCCTTACCACTACTTCAGAAAAGACACTGGATTACATAGAAATTATTTGCAAGGATACAAATTACCTCATTCCCAGCCAAATTTGAAATTACACAAAATTTAGTAACTGAAATAGTTGCTCTTCTCCAACCATATCATGGTTTTCTCTCATTTGGGGGATTCATACCAGTCATAAGATCTTTTCTATTATGTGTATTTTTCAAAACACCTTAACAATGGTGCTTATAATTTGACAGATAATATAAAGAATTTAATCTGTTAGTATGTTTCACTCCTCAGAATGCAGTAGTATAAACACTACTAATGTACTACAAGGAGGAGGTAACACCGAGTGTACTGTTCGACGGAAGAAGTGCAGAAACAGAAGTCTCTTTTACAAACACTTCCCATGCAGTTCTGGATCCAAGTAATTCCAACATTGTCTGTTTTCTATGAACACCAGATCCTTAATGGAAAAACTGCTGCTAGCTATGTGTTCATTAGAATTGGAAATGGAGAGTCACTCTTCTAGCCTGGAGCCAGAAGGTGGGCTATCTTGGAGGCAGGGTTGATAGCTTTTGAATACCAGATGAAGTCTACAGATACAAGACTGGTGTCAAATGACAAGAGCCTTAAGCAGATGGATGACAGTGTGTGTGCACTATAGGCTGTTGTTAATTTACTAGCTAGAGATAATGCTTCTTTAAAATTAAAAATGAGTCATTGGAAAACAGCCTGAGAGGCCATAGCCTGCAGATTTCAGGCCTCCTGGCAGGCCTGCGTTGTGGGGGATATGTTTTTTTAGAGTTATGAAAATTAAAATTGCATGTTAGAGAGAAAGAAAATGTAATTGTTTCTCTTACTAACTATTTAAGCTATTCATAGTCTGGATTTGTAATTCACAAGCACATTTCCAGTAAAATGGAATAAGTCATAGTCACTCATAGATAAGATACAGATGAGCAATGGCAAAGATGTACAATGTTAATGAATTGCCAAGTGGCAAGATGTGGGGTTTATGTTTGCAACTATGCTTTTATTATTTTAGCATTACATATACAAAGTCCTTATATTTCACTATTGCTCTGCATAGGACTTTCCATTGCCATTGGGTTATGTGAGAGATAGAATGTTTTCTCTGGTTTGATCTTGGGATGAAAATTTCCTGTCATATCTCGTGCAAGAGTGTCAATATATTTCTATATCATAACACAGGCAGGGCTGTCTCATTATATCTTTGCTCCAAATATATGACCACACATCAGATTCAGTGTAAAATTTCTGAGAGAGTCCAGTTTGATAGAGAAGTAACTTATCTCCAAAGGCAAAAAAGGTAACTGTAGAGAACAAGTACACACGTGTGAGTGTGTCACTTCTCATGCTAGTCTCTGAGAGCTACCATCTACCATGCTGCCTAGAATTTACCGGGGCACTCACCACCACCTAAGTTTAAGAAAACAGTGAAGAATTCAAACAGTCTGCTGTCCAGAGAGGCTGGACTCTGACTGTCTATATAGCCAAGACTGTTCTTGATGCCTACAAGTATTTATCAAAGGCACTGTTACAACTTAACTCATTGCCTTACAACCAAATTCTGGCAGACCTGAAAAACATGCTGTAGGAAACACAACCCTAAAACCCAGATGATTTCTTTAATATTATCACCCATCCAATGTAGAAGTAACAATGTCTAACAATTCAACAGCACTTTTTGCCCCTACAGATATTGGTGCCCATTGAATATCATTATCCCAGTTTAAAGACGCAAAGGAACAAGGTGATACATCAGTTAGTGACACAGTTGGAAGAAGAATACAGTCCTTGTGACATCCAGTCCTGTATCCTTGTAGCTGGAACACAGTGTTCACACAGTTTTTAAACCCATAACACCACTGAGCTGATGTAGAAAGCCCTCTACTTTATTCCAACACACTCTAAACTGATTCAGTGCCATTGAGCTCAGCAGTATTACTGATGGTTTACACACATGTGAATGAGGGCACAATCAAATATGGGATATTTAAAGAGATGTTCTTCAAAGCTTAAAAAGAAATGAGAAGAAGGTGAATAATACACATACAGTGAATTAGTTATCCTGCATAATATACTACAATCAAGGCCACATACAAATATTTCTGTACAGTGCACTGCCCATGCAATATTGTACTGATACCTCTCAGACAGTGACAGTGACAGAGACCTCTGTGCACCAACTGGCATTTTTCAGCTTTAGAAAAGTTTAAGATGAAAGCATCAACCACAGAATAGTCACAAACACGTCCAGGTATTTCTGTGCAGCAGCAGCTATGTGAAAGCACTTCTCATTTTGACTTGAAGGTGAAAGGCTGACTTTACAAAAAAGTTTCTCTTTTTTTTTTTTCAGTCCTATACAACACCACCTGTCTCATCAGCAGGACCACTCTAAAGGGATGGGCCTCAAGGCACCTCAGTCCCAAGATTCTCCATGCCTCATTCTTCATCCACGCTGCTAGTAATGTACCATCACTGGCACAGTTACACCTGAACACTCTGGTGCTGCCAAACACCTGGCTTGATTTTCCACTGTCCAAATGAAAAATAAGCATAATCTGCTTTTTGAGGATACAGCAAATGAGGGAGTTCATGACAAATTGTGTTGGTTTATGCAGAATAGTGATAATAAGATACAAATGAGAATTTTTTGCTTAATGAATAATACTAATCACGTTTCAACAAATGCTGTGCCCTTCTAATTAGAGAGAATGCATAAAATCAGCTTAATTTATTTGTGACTAGTTATACATAGTTTAAATATTTACCAGAGATTTACTCTAACGTTTGAAATTATTTTAAACAGTTCTTACAGTAAAAGCAGACCTGGTAATGTAAAGGAGGTAACAATTCTAACTTCTGCCCTCCCTTTCGTTACGCAGCGTGTGATGTATACCCTCGGTTTTCAAGATGCAAGAGAAAGGATATTATTGATTTACATGCTAATTCTCCAACTGTTACTAATTTTCTTGATTCCTGCTTCCAAAGTTGCACTTCCAACATTCATCACTGTAGTACACTAGAGGGGCTGAGCATCTTTTTCAATAAATTACAGGAACTATGACTAATTATAGTGATATTAACTATGCAAAGTAATGTGTAACTTAAAATGGATACGTTTATCATTTCAAATTATGCTTTTGACTCTTGATGGCCTAATACAGGGATGCTTTTCTTTTTTTTTTTCATACAGATTATGAACTGTGCTATTTTTTTTTTAAATCTGTTTCGCAGATATAAGCATACCTTGTGAATTTGATGAATGGAAAGAAATCATTTACATCCCATAAAATGCTTAGTGGATAGAGGACGAGATTAGTACCAAGGGCAAGTAGGGCCAAATCCTGATTGTTTTAGCAAAGCACTCAGGATTCAGCTTGAACAGTGCCATTAGCATGCATTTGGCCCACAGGATTTGTACCATATACTTTATGTCTTTCTAATACTACAAAGCTAATAGTGCAGGTTGCCTGGCTGACAATACCAGCAGTGCCTAGCATTCAGAGCAAAACCATCAAGTGTAACTGGCTTTCAGTAGCATGCAAAGTATGTTACAAAGGCTTAAGATACAGAAGCTTTAAAACAACGGCAGTGACGTTGTGCCCAGTATAAGAACTTTGCATCACAGCAGGACTTAGCTCACATGCAGCACCACATTGTTATAGTTCTCCTTCCAATCTGAAAGAAATGCAGCATCTGTCATCTCTGTCACTTTTACATTACCTCATATTTCATGGTACAAAAGTATAGCTCCTACTAAGCAAACAAAATTAAGCAATAATGTAGATTGGTATGTTGCAGAGTCATTGTTAGAGAAAATAAAGTGATACAGATGGACAGTGCCTTGGTTTCTCTACAGAATTTGCAATAACTGACCACCAGAGACCAAAGAGTTTGGCCAGATTCTTCCATGATGTTAGACTATTCTTTTCCACTAGGTCAGAATAGTTTATGCATTATTCTCTCAAAAAAACATGCAGACATCTTCAGGGGCTTACCAGAGGAATATCTGCACTTTGGACCTCTGCTATCAGTTCCCTGCTTAGCCAATACAGCCACTTGTTCTGAGTATTAGGATGGACACTCTTCTGCTTAGATGATAGCGTCCTAAAAAACCTGGCATCTTTCCTCGGTACGTTCACCCTTCAGAGCTGCCTCTAGTGGGATCCGATCACTAGTTTCCTTAATCAATCAAAGTTGACTCTCCTAAGATCCAGGAATTGCAGTCTGCCACTCTCCTTCCTCATTGTCCTCAGGATTTTGAACTCCCCTATTTCATGGTTAATACAGCCAAGGCTACCATTACCACATTATTAACCAGTTCTTCCTTGTTTGTGAACAGTAGCAAACCCAGCTATGGATTCCTCCAGTTGGCCCTTCCTATACCTCTATCAAGAATTTATTCCTGTCACCCTTCAGAAATCATTTTCACTGCTTGTCTGCCAACACCTGCCCTCGCATCAGATGTCAGTTCTTCCAAAGGTAAAGAAAGTAAAAAGAGGTTGCCTTCATTAAAATGCCTTCACAAATTAAACAAAATTACTAGTATTTTAGTTATGCTGTCTTAGAACACTGAAGTGGCACTTTTGCATATATTTGTAATGGCATTTTATGGCAGCTTGTGCACTTGCAGTGCTAATCTTCTACCCACTGGACAACAGGTAGTGAGCTACCTTATGATTCAATGAAACATCAATCAAAAGCTTCAACATTGCCCAGCAGAGTAAATCAGGCCACTATATCATTCAAAGGACAACAGAAAACATGGGAAGTACTACCAAGGGCCTTACAGGTGAACATACCCCTTACTGTATGTACAGAAAACCTGAAAATCTAGAACATTGTTTTGGAATGAAGTTGGAGAAGCTCTGGGAAATATTTTGGTGAGTTACCAGTACAGCTCGACCTCCAAATTCTTGAGGAAGAGTAAGTATCGTCTAGCACTTCTTATCTATTGTTATTAGTATTTTTTGGCTTCAGTATCTCAGTTCTTTTCATCTTCGCTGCATGGGGAAGAGCTGGGCCAGCTGACTGTCAGTTTTGTGTTATCACTTGCACAACTACTGCCTCTTCTCTTCAGCAGAAAATGAATACTTAAACACTGACCTGGACATCACCAATACCGTTAAAAAATAAAACAACCCCTTTCCAATGATGCTTTCTTATGACTGAGCTGTTTGTCAGTTGCCTTGGCTGGCTACAATACTCACTAAAGATAATTTTGGCTCTTAGAAACTAAATTGGTAACCAGGAAGGAAATCAGCCACCCTTCCTCTCATAAAAGGAAATTAAATGCTCTTCCCAGAGGATTTTAAGGAAGGCCTTTCCCTCTACACAACTCCAAGGAGGGTCCCTTCCACTCAGACCTGCTTACAGCCTCACTGCAATTACCGCACCAGCCCTGCTTTGCACAGCCTTGCCTCATGTCACCAGGAGGGACAGAACTCCTGCTCAGGCCCCTCTTGCTTCTGAGGGGATTACTAGATCTAAGGGCAACAGTGATGTCTTCTCTGCTTAGAGAGTTTTCTCTTATTCCCTGTCCCTCATCTTCCATTATTCTCCAGTGTATCATGTAGTCTTAAGACCTGGCCCTGGTATAGCAGTCTATCTTCTAGGTAGTTTACAGAACCACTACCTGCACAATCTGTACATCTCAGCTGGTCCCTCAATGCTGATATATGCCTAGAAGAACAGGAAGAGGATTGCAAAACTGATTCTTGAAAGAGTCTGAATGTGCTAATGTGCTCTCTTGAAACTCTGAATACAGCACAGAGTAGAATCATAGAATAATCTGTGTTGGAAAATGACATTATCTCATCCAACCCCCTGCTCAAAACAGTCAACAATACAAGCTTCAGTCGAATTCTAAATATCTGCAAGTAAGCAGAGTTCACAACCTCTCAGTGTAACCTGTTCCAGTATGTGATTGCTCTCATGGAACAAAAAATAATGCTTATATCCAATTAGAATGTTTTGTATTCTAACTTTTGTTTGTTGACTTTCATCCTGCCACTGTATGTCTGCAAGAAAAGTCCGTCTCTCTATATTAGAGTCTCTCATTAGGTAGCTGTAGAGAGCAGTAAGATATCCCCCTATACTTCTCTTCTTAATGAGAAATCCAGCTCTCACCCTCTCCTTATGTGCTCCATAATACTTCATATATAGTGGTTCTGATTACTAAACAAAATGTAATTCAAAGAAGCTTTGGTAGAAGACAATTTCTGAGACTATTTAAAATCAGAAATTAAAATCACTTACTAGCATCATTTACAATTTTAAAGCACAGCTCACAGCTGTCCTAGTTATGTTCTTATCAATCTCTTCTGGACAAGTATTCTCAAATCCTTTACCTCATCTAATGTTTTCTAATTCTCCTCTCAAGAAAATTTACTCTCAGGAAGTCATTGAGAGTTCACAATCTAATTAAATGAAAATGCTGTATGATAAAATTTACCACAGATGCATCAACCATGCTCTTTTAATAGAGCCCAGAGATTCTCAGATTTGAAAATTCCTGATCAAAATCTAGGTCACTTTAGAAAGTCTTCAAACAGTATGTCCAAAAGTGGGAATAATGAGGTTCTGTCCTTGTAATGTCTTCTGGATTTCAACATAGTTCATTACCGTTACCACTTAGAACAAACGTGTAGCTTTAACCAACATGAAAAAAAATGAAGTTTGCTACAATTCAAAACATTTCACATGACTGAAAGTATGTATGCATTTTGCTTGGGCACTTAACTTGCTTCTTTTACTTTGCAGGGAAAGGTAACAATTTAAAGTTCATAATAACTGAACTACTACCAGGTATAAAATTCTGCATCACTAGAAAATTGTCCTCTTTGTAAATATTTTTTGTTCTCTATTTTGTATTCTATGCTTTTAATGTTATGTTTACAAAAAAAAAAAAAAGGAATTTCAGCCTTGGAGATCAGAATCCCATGTTTAGCTGTATTATGATTAGATATGGTCTAGTGAAATGTTTTTTCATACTGTACCCTGTTTCTGTAGGTCTTCTTATTTTCAATTGTATTTGATTTAACTATAACATTCAAAAATTTAGACATTTATGATTAAAACTGCCCTGGTCTATTCTAGGAGTCCCAGAATTCTACATATTTTTCCACTAACTTTTTTTCCCCCAGATGTTCCATTTTTTGGTCATGCAGACAATAAGACTGTAAATATATATACTTGAAAACCAGCTGGAAATCTACAGCCTACTCTCCTTTCCAATATGCATCAATTTAGAGACAGAAGACTAACAAATGAATTTGCCTTGCAGGGGTGGAAGAAAGCCAAAACACTGCCACCATTTTATACTGTTCGGAGAAGCAAAGTTCTTATATTTGAATAAGAATAGACAAGGATGAGGTGGCATTGTATGACTAACAGACTACAGACATGATCCTTCAGGGTCCAGCTGCAAACAGGAGATCTAATGCAGAGTTACTGAGGCTCCTAATTGAGACCATGAGTCTCATTCAAAGTCATACTGGTAGCCATTGTGCAATGACCATCTCCTCTTGCATTCACCATTATTACCCACAACTCCTAAGATCTTTCCTAACTTACCTAAGTTTTCTCAATCACTGCACTGCTGAGAATGAACGAACCTTCAGAATCTGGGTAGGGAGGGGAATGAATGCTTAGGAGTTCTGCTTCTATTTCTCCCCATTATAAACTCCTGTAGATTGTCTATATGATGTAAATGATTATTTCCAAAAAAACACTGAATGATTTCAAGGATAGTGATGCACAGCCCTTACCAAAGCTTTTATTTTAAGCCTAAAAAATACACAATTTGATATTTAAAGAGTGCTTCCTGAAGTATTTATAACATCCAAATCTCCCACATTGAAAACCGTGAAGTTTCTTGAAAGGAATGAAGAAATATAGCTATTTAAATAGTTCAGCATAATTAAAATACTCCTAACCAGATACTCCTAGAGAAGAAAATTACTACAGTTTCACAGATGAAATATCAGTTCCTCCTTAGACAGATTTTAAATAAGGCTTAAGTGGGATATCGATGAGTAACTGAAATGTGCTTGCATTTCCTTAGCTTCTCCAGAGAAGATTTCCTCTGATTCTAAACAGGAATAGTCTAATAGCTTTCACTGAACAGTGTTTCTCAACCTAAAGAAAGTAGGCTCTCTTCTCTGATGTCTTCCCTTGATCTGATATTAAAAGACATTCAATTGCCTGTAAATTCTTTCATTAGCCACTAAATATCTGATTTTTGGAGGTACTGAGTACCAGAACTCTAGCTTCAGAGGGAGGGGAGTATGCTGGAAGATTGTATCTATGTGCAGCCTAACATCTTCATCAATGATACACTACACTGAAAGGCACCAAATACATCAGCATCGGGTGTCCTACATACATGGAAATTGTGAGGCCCATTTTACAAAAGTGGACATGCTAAAGTACAGCCATGCCCAGCTGCCTGAGCAAGTAAATTTCCTTGCTCTAAACAGCTGGACTCAAAGAGCAGGGATAATGCCAAAAGCCAAGGGGCAAAGCTGTGCAGAGAGTGTAGAACTACCAGGGTACACTGGATTTCAAAACAAGGGGAAGGATTTGTTCCATGCTGTGTATATGACTAACAGCAGTTGCAGTGTGACATTAGAAGGAGATAATGACAAGGATACAACTATTTCCTAGGCACAGCACTAAAGTTTCTGGAGTGAAAATTCTTTGAAAGCCCATGTAAGTTCCTATGAAGTTCCTTTCACAAGGAAATGCTTTAGATATTTCAGTGAATAATCTGTTCATGTCAAATATAGCATGACTCCAACACCATTTTGCTGAAATTCAACTTTCTGTAATATTTGCACATGGACCCTCTTCATTTCAATAAACTGGTCAAATTTCTGCCTCCTTGAACCTCTCTTTGCAGTAGAAATTGAATAGAAACATCAAAGCCATCAAGACTATCCTGGGTATATAACAGCAGATCTCTAGGAAAGCACAGATTGAAGGCTTTTGATGAAAATGATATTATATCAGACCCAAGTTCTGTGGAGATTAATTCACTTGGCTAACATGGAAATCAACCCATACACAGTTCCAGGCTGCCACAAGCAGACTGCTTCTAGTACTTCTACTGGTTTGTTTAAAGACTACCTATGCTCTCCTGCATGCCATGGTGTGGATGTCAAACAGATGCTCACCTATAGCAACTCTTCTGTGTTTCCTGCTCTCTTTTTAAAACTTATTTTCCCTTTTTGAAGGTATCATCCCTCAGCATCCTTCAAATTTCATTTCTTCTTAACATGAACAATAAAGCTGATAAATCTGAACTAACAGGAAATGTCTTTTACTTTCTCATTATGCAAATAACATCTTTTAAATTACAGTAGCTGTTCCCAAATGGTTAGCACCAGGTCCTGCCCTGTTATTTAAATTCTTCTTGTGGAGGTACCTAAAAGTACCTTCTTGGTAGATGTAAAGGCTCTGAGCGGCCAGAGCTGCTCCCACTCAGACTAGTTGGTAATCTGGCCCAGAATTCTATTCCAGCATCACTTACAACTTCAGTTTAAAATAGGTTAATACTTATGAGCAAATGGTACCTCAGAATTACGAGAGGTATCACACTACCAATGTGCATTCACAGCATGGGTTCCATGATACTCCAATCCAGTCGCTCACTGCTGCTGGTCCCGCTTAGCACACTAATTCCAACTCCTACTAAAACGGCAGGAAGACAAGACCTTAACTTGCTACAATTCATTTCTATATCACTGAAGTCATTTCAGCTCACTGAAAAGCTAATGCAGAGAAGTTTTCATTGCTCTTCAGTTAATGTGGCAGTTAATTCCCTTGAGGTCTAAGTTCCTGTGTCCATTTTAAAATGTGGAAAAAACCTGGGTTGCCCTTATTTGGGATACAATCTCTGAGCCGATCATTTGAAAAATCTTCATTTGCAATTGCTCAGGTGGATAGTGAAACTATTTCCTGAATAACTGCTTGCCTTACAGATTCCTCTTGATGTTAGAAAGGCTATGTTAATTCTGGATCAGTGTTCTTTAATAAAACAGCACAGCAGTAAACACCAAAAAGAAGAGTTTCATGCTTAAGATAATACATACTAGAAAACTGTAATGTTCTATCAATGTTTCTTGCTGTTTTATAGTCACCTGATAAATGTTGGACCTTCAATCCCTTCTATGTCCTGAGCATTCATTACATTTACACATTTTATAGTTCTCTAGTATTTTTGCAATACATTTTCCTGAATCAGCTGATGACATTTAATGGAATGTTTAAGACACAATATAAAACCATAAATGCTTTTGCTTATTCTGGGAAAAAAAACTGCACGTAGATTAGTTTTCAAATTAAAAACTATATTGGTGTACCCAGCATTTTTGCTATACATATTAAAATATAACTAAATGCCTCTTATGCAATACTGCAGCATGAGTACAAATAACAACCGCTTGTACTTTACAAGCAAGCTACATGATTAAGGAGCTATTAATGAAGTGAAACAAAACCTTAGTGCTAGAATGTAATAGTCCATGAAATTCTTATGGGGAGAATGGGAATCTGCAGTGAATAAATATTAACCTAAATGCTATAGAAAACATAAAGCAAACAAAAAAATGTACTTTTAAAGCCAAAATTTTGGTAAAAACTGCTGACTACTCAAGGAAAGTCTATTTGCATACCGCAGGGCTCCATCTGCTGTGGAAAATATAGGCTGCAAGAATGATTTAATATTTAATAGAAGTGGTGGCCGTTGTTAATTATAATTTGCACATTTACAAATCAGCACTGATAGCAATACAAATTATGAAATATAAGGGTGTTATGCTGGATACTGGGGAAAATAAGATGACAGACAAAGTTAATGGAGTATCCCTAACAACAGCTCTGTCAGAACACATCAGAGAACTAATCCAGTTACAAAGAGCCTGCAATGGAAAATCTATTTAAAATATTAAAATGCTGTTTGGTAAAAGCTTTTTCATAGAGCATTGTACTTAAACTGTTGCTTATTTCTCATGGGTCATTAGCTGTACACTCAGATGCATTCTGCAAACCACCATTTGAAAGAACAGTAGAAATTAACTAAGAAATGTATTTCTGTAGCATTTTTCCTGAAATCTGGAATCAACCTACTGCAGACTACAGACAGAAAAATAGCATCAGCTACTTCTAAGACAGGTGCTGTTCCTGTTACAATAACCAGACGTTTCCTTTCCTACAAAAAAGTAAGATGCTAAGGAGAACTTGACTCTTTTGAAAAATGCTCCAGCCCTGGAAGGCACTTCAAGTGGATTAAGAGACCAATATGCCAAGAGAGTAATTCCAATACCACAGGCCTGGTTCTACTTTAAGACTTACCATTACTTTGATTTTGACACCAAAGCTATAAATTGACTCTTATTTGGTAAAAGCACAGAAATTACCATTGATTGTTTTCATTAATCTTCTGTTTTACCTCACTTTTCTCATCATCACATAATATGGATTACAGATAGAAACCATTAATGCACAAAAGCTTTAATAGCAACTTTGCTCACTGAGTCATTCATACTGCTACTGATTTCTGTGTTACAGCATCAGGTGGGGAGGCTGTAATACAAACCATGAGGCAACCCTAACCTAATTTAATCCAACAGATAGCTTAACATTTACATCACCTACTAGATACAAGGCAAAAGCCCGTAATACTCCCAGTATACTGTTCATTGTAATACATATAAACCAATTGTGCTCCTGCAGTACAGACAATTCATATTCAGTCTGTGGAAGGAGACACAATAGCTGTCTCCTTTAAGTCCAACAGCTTAAGAATTACATATTAGTCTGAAACTCTGTTCATGGGTCATTCTAGACCAATCCAGCAGGGATCAGTTTACACGTTGTGCAGCTTATTTTGTCCATGTGTATTGGATTTTCTTTTTATTTGTGTCCACAAAAGGAAGGATGTGGAAACAGGCAAGATGTGTCTTGCTAGATATGTTGATGGAAATGGACTGGGAAACCAAAACTACTGTTACGGGGGCACAATACTGCAGTTATGACACAACCATGAGCCTGCAACAACCTTTCAGTTCCTTCTGTTGTTAATGAATATGGTTTGTTCCCTGATTAGAAGAGCTGCATTTGGCCTTCACCTTGTTACTAACCCCACTACTGGATATATAAACTTCTTTCTCCTAGTTGTGGGTTTCTATAAAGAAATCATTCTCACACGTCTGTGACTGCAAAAAAGAGGAAAAATATATTTTGCTGTTTTTGACTCTTGAGTATTTATTATGGTGCAATCAGAAAGCTGATTATAATACTATCAACATTAATGCCCAACAATTGCATGATGTACTAATGTCAGGGGTTTTTATCAACCTATTTCCTTGTGCTTTATGGGGTCTGTACGGATCACCAGCTCTTTTACAAGATGTGTGATGATGGGGGAGACAATGATTCAGAATTTTAGGGAGCCTGTTCTAGGGCAAGCTGCCAAGACCTCATTTGGCCACTGATGTCCTGGTCTACAGTAGCTGAAGGCAATCTCTGCTCTTTGTTAGGCAATAATTCTACTTCATAAAGAAAAGATGTTGCAAGGCACAACACTGATTGCTGCAAGTTTCTCTCTTTTGCAAAACACAAAAATCTCTGATTAGCAGAAGAACTAAGAAATTAAAAATAAAAATAAAATGGTTCAAGCAGAGAATGCAATTCTGTTTTATGAAAACCAGACCAAAATAACATCACTTTCAGATATTTTTACATTCCTTTTGTGTTATGCAAGCAGTGCAAAGGGGACATACAGATTATCTTAATACATGGCTGAAAATGTCCTTGTCAACAGAGGCTCCTCATATTGCTACAAAACCTAGATGGCCTGATCTCAGTGCATGAGTGCTATGCAGAACAGGCCAAAGAAGAAACACAGCAAGAACATGAAATATCTCTTTGGCATGGTTAGTGGAGCAGTTCTTCAGCAGCTGTTACTCAATTTGGCACTGTTATCTCTATATATACTAGAGACTGTTTTTTCCTTCAATAATCTCTATGGTCAAGGCATCAGAAAAGTACCAAAAAATCATTGATATACCTATTGTTTTTCCATTGTGTCAAGTGTTGACCTAGTAAGCATATGAAATTCCATCCTAAATCATATGGAAAGACCATTAATGGCTTATTAAAATATCATTATTTCTTATACACTGAGGAACAGTGGAGTGTACAGTATTCTATGTGAGGTGGAGAAATAAGAAAATTAAACTTCCTACAGGTAGCAAGTACTAGCACAGTCAGTCTGTGTTCATCCTGGCCTGCTGAGCCTGTGTCATTTTAACGTCTCCATGCTCGTTTATTATGCCACTGGTCAGATCAAACAGCTACGCAAGTTGCAATTTCCAGAGGCTAAATAACACATAACTCCCATTTACTCCTCAAAAATCTCTTTTGTAGTAAACAGTTTCATTATGGGTCAAATATACACTTCACAAAATGCATCTAACAAATTTATGGGTGTTCCTCCAAAGTCAGCAAAGCATTTTCACACAATAGTCTATAATGAGTGTAAAGAACCTGCTCTATTTACCAGGCACTGTAATTTCTTGCTCAGAAAACAGAAAAATAGAAACACATGTAGTAGATTTCCTTCCCCACTTGGTCTCTTGATAGCAGCATAAAAGGAATTAATGATTGCATGGATGGTGAAGATGTTTTCTTTTGCATAATTATACTGTACTTGGCCAAGATAATGCAAGGTTCTTTGTTATACTGTTCTCTAGTCTTGTAGGTCAGGCTTTCCTGAAAGGTACCTAAAATTGTATTTCCAACAAGTACATTTTCTTGTAAAGAGTAAGCAAAGTAGCCAGAATGGCAATTTCTGAAGATCAACAGTGTTCCGTGGTACAATAGGCACTCGGCTCCATGGAAATTCATAGCAATGCGGCATTCCACACAAATAGTAATTTATATAGTACTTGAGACTAATTGTATTGGAGATCCCTCCAAATCCTGGAATGCCTCATAGCTGGGAAAAGTGCAAGGAGCTAATGCAGAAATTGGGCTTGAACAGTGGCAAAAACTGGACTTGAATGTCGGATTTGAATGCTCCCTGCAGACCTCAGAGCAGTTAGCGAGGCTCACGAGGTTTAGTCAGTAGCCACTTTAGATTAGATCTGAATGGTGTTCTAGAAGTAAAAAACTTCATGACCAGCTCTCAGTGCCAAGCCATCTGGACCTGTGATAACTGTACTTCAATAGTTAATTGGGTAGCAAATATTTTCTCTGGACTTCATGTTTGAAGTTTACCAATAGAATATTTTTGATCTTTGCAAAAGAAACCAACATGAAATTTCAAGCTATGAAACAACATATTTAAGATACTAAGGAAAAATAAATTTGCATTAATTATGTTCATAGGTTGTTTTAAACTTGCAATATAGGCAGGAAAGACTGACCCAGGCTCTTTATTCCACTTCAGTTTAGCAAGGAGTGAAACACAAGGGACAGAACAGAGTTTTCCATTCCAGAAGTAAAAAAATTAAGCACAAATCTTTCAGGGTGTCCTATATTATGCAAAATTGCAAACTCAGACCAAGCAACATGATCACTGCACCCTACATCCTAAATGTCCTTGCTCTGAGAATATTTTTAAATATTGTCATTTATTTAAACATAAAGTTCTGAATAACAGAGAAATGCTCAGAAAAAAGCAGTAAGCCATCATGTAAGAGCTCAGTGATGTCACATAACTCATCAAATAATCAGCTGTGATTGTCTTTCAGGAGAGTGAGATGAAAGCCATTAACATTTCATACAGTAACAGTAGTAGATAGCAACAGTACTGAATAACTGTTAATTGAAATCAAATCTGTAATTGATGAATTCTGAACACCTACCAACCTCTGGGTGTGAGTTAGCTAAAAGAAAATGAATTGTCAAAGCCTATCACCTAAAATGTAATCTAAAATCCTAATTCCTCCAATTTCTGACTAAAATGAGTGAAATCTCACTTCCAGTATTTAAGTATCTAGGTTCCTTTTTGCTCACCCAGTTATTTATAGATTTGCTTACATTCTGTTAAGATCAACAAAATTGGGTGTGTGCATAAAACCAAATTCTTACGTGTCTTGGTTAGAAGACTGCTGTTGGCTCAAATGAAGGCCCAAACCACAGCAGATCTGGCCATCCTGATCCAGGTTCCCATAGGTACTGCTACCCCAATTAGTAATCAATACATCTGTCATTTGGCATCTCACCAGCAGTTTACCTAGGATGATGCTACAAAATCACCCTAGTGAGGTTACCATCCTAGCGCCCAGGCCAGTGCCCCAAGACAAACTCGTGTAGTGATCACAGGTACTATCAGCTGTACTAGCAAGTCTAGGAGTCTGAGAGAAAAACAGAAATAGTCTGTAGCTACAAGCTCAAAGAATCACCTCTGAACTGATGCCCTGTTTGATAAAGGCCAAGAACAGACATTGCAACACTGACCTCATCTAATATATTGACTAATAATGATGTCTTTTCTAGAATTGCCTTCTTGTTTCTGTGGTTGACTTTTATAACATGAGAACTATATTTGTTCCAAAGCATAAATGGAAGTAAAGTTTACTCAGAGAAAAAATCCCGAATTACTTTTGGACATTTAACTAAACACTTCAGCAATTCTCTTTTCCTGGTGTTATGCTTTTAGCTAGCACCATATCACAGAATCACAGAATGTTATTTACAAAATCAGCAGGGACTAGTTTGATTCAAAATTATATTGTTTTGCCTTTTGAGAAGTTCTTTTCTAACTTGCAGAAACTATATAAGTAAAGTTACCTCACAGATAATGTCTTAACTAGGCACAGATACAAGTGGGTGAGAAAAAAAACAGCAAAAAGGAAGTTATAGAGCTGGAAAAAAATCAGAATATACAACATCATAAAAATAAAAGTATGGCTGCCAAAAGTGTGCCTTTTTATTATTGTCAGCAAGCTTCTTCTATGTGCTTATTGATACCTCCACCTCTCATACTTACACTACTGCCATGTAACTCCAGCCATGACATTCATCCATGTTGTTTACTTGTGGCATCCTTCACTTCCTAATGGGTTTTTTCTCTTTATTTAGATTCAACATAAAAGCATCCTTTCAAGTTTGTTTTTAAAGAGGAAAACAATTTCCCCCAACTGAATCAATTAAACATCTAATATAGGTGCCTAGACTAGTCCTTTAGGCTTTTTATCTAGTCAGGAAATAATGTTCAGAGGCACAAAAGAGCTCTGAATAATCTCCTTGAAGTTGCACTAAAATGTCACCATGCCCATAAGTCAGTTAGTTACACCACACACCTACAGCTAGACTCCTAAACATATTTTGAAAGGATGGGGTGAGATTTTCAACAGCATTGACCTAACTTTACTGCAATTCAAGTCACAGGAATTTTACCATTAACTTAAATGTGAACATTTAAGGCAATGCTAAGTGCTTCTGAAAATCCCATCTGTAATCTCCTTTTAAATTGATGGTTAGGAAAACTGGACCAAAAAAAGAGTAGCTTTACAATCATTGCTTATTTTAAAATCTATACATCAGCAAAGTGTGAACATGATATAGTCTGTGCACATATAAGAATAAATGCATGCATACATATAAATGAACTGAATCTCTGTGTTGACAAGATTATTTGCCAAGTTAAAGCCAAATGTGAGCTGAAATTACCACAATATTACACTGAATAAAGAGGATTTATAATGGAAATACTAAAAGAACCTCTGTAATAGTGATCCTACTAGGCACTGCTATAACAACATATATTTCACTCTTTCCTGTTAGTGCTGTTTTTCTCCTTTCTCTGAGTGTTTGAGAACAGTAAGTGAAATGTTAATTTTTTTAAGTCAGAACCATCTAGCTAAACCATCCAAATAATTTTTGTATACAGAGATTTTATTTCTAATCTTTCTCTGCAAGCTGCTTTGTTAAATCCTAATGACAACTTTTATGCATAATGCATAAAATAAACTTTACCAATATTTAACACACTTTTATAAACATATAAAACCCCTTTAAAAGTGAGATGACACACTGCAGGGCATGCAGTTGCAGTACGCTGGGAAACCACAGTTCCTAGATGACTGAAGGCATCTGCTTCATGTCATTAATTTCTCAACATCGAACACATGTAGTTATCTTCCACTAGCAGTGCATCATCTTTTCTATCTCTTTTTTATTAATTCACAAGTACATTTTATTGCATATACAATATGTATGCTCTTCAAATCTACAGTCTCTTTTACTCTAGGAATGTTTATATTTCCTAAAGGAATGGGGAGAGAGGAAGATAGCTTCTTACTTTATCAAAACACTTTATATTAGCAAATAAATACCTATAAAAATATATGCTAACAAGGAATCACTCAAAAATGGATGCTATAAATCTTCCTTACACAAGAGGCAAAGAAATCAGAATAATAACAATGTATCACTAGCCTATGTCACTGAAATGATTTGTTTTACTCCTTTAATCTTTACCATATCTAAACTGACTATAATAAATGAATAATTACTCTGAATACAGTGGAGTTAATTGAAAATCTGCTTGAAGTATAAAACCAAGAAATCATAACAACAAATACAAGGTTTAGCCAGTGTTTAGGAACTTGTCTTTGTCAATAATTTTTAAGGTTCAGTGTAAATGATACTGTTTACCATCGTACATCATCTAACATTACTCCAGAAAGTCATGAATTATTTCAGACTTCCTATGAATATTAATAGTCTTTAGAGTCATGGTATTTCATCAGCATACACCCAAGTATTAAAGTCTTATGGGGTTTGACTTTTCCAAATGAAACCAATTTAATTTGAGTTTGTTTTATTCTCAAACCCTGATTTCTAAGTCTGTAGAGGGTGTACACTTTCATGCGCGTGAAGCTCAGGCTTTCCTCAAATGTGAAAGGTATGTCACCTAACACAGGGACAGGCTGATTCTCACAGCATCCATCTGGGCATGCACTTCCTATTGTGTGTCCAAAACAATCAGAATCCTAAGGAGAGCATGCATTAGCATCAGGATAGGGAAAATTTTGTTGTTGCTTCCTGCTTTAAAAAACAACAAAACCAGTCTTTCCTTGGAGAATGTATGCTTGTATAGAAGCTGAAAAAACAAAACAAAACAAGCAAAACAAAACAACAAAGAAACAAAAAGAAATATTGCGTGAATGAAGTCCACTGCTAAAAGATAAACTGTTCATTCTATTGGCCTACAGAAATTTCCTGCTTCATCACCTTCTAAAAACTGTAAGTCCGGAGTTTGCAATGAAGCTGGGCAGCATGAATTTCTCTTTCTTGAAAACAAACACTCAGTAATAAAGGCTTACAAGAGAGTAAGTGCACTTACACAGTTCTGTCTCCATTGAACCTGACCTGCAGATTGCTTGTTTCACCCCTACAAGTGTTGTCATAAATTCAACTAGGGCTGAGGTTAAAAAGAAACATGATGTGTAAAGTAGCTTCCACACAGAACACACAACAGGAAGGAAAGCTTCCACTCTTCCTATACACATTCTTGTGCAGCATTGCTGCATTACTTTATTCATAATGCAAACTGCAAGCACCAGATTTGAAATTAGGTTACCACAGTAGAGGGCAAAACTGCTCTCAGGCAACCACGTATGTCCTTAGCAAACTGCAGTATATATACAATTACTACACAGGAAAGT
This sequence comes from Aegotheles bennettii, assembly GCA_013398125.1. Taxonomy (NCBI): domain Eukaryota; kingdom Metazoa; phylum Chordata; class Aves; order Caprimulgiformes; family Aegothelidae; genus Aegotheles; species Aegotheles bennettii. Next base: position 1,315,299 of record VZRW01013440.1, on the reverse strand, counting down.
CACCGTGTTGGTTGCAAAACAGGTTCTCTATAATCAATAACTCCACTCATGTAAGAGGAATGATCATACTTTAAGTGTTGCTATTATACCACTGTAGTTTCCTACAGCAAACTCACTATTTACGTAGTATTGCAAATATAAATATATATTTACTGTATAGGTTGTAACCAGCTTGCACTAAAGGCATAAGAAACATTCCATTATTTAACTCTGAGTTAAAAAAACATGCTACAAGACCTAGCAGTGCCAAAAGTTCTTGTGGACAGTCATTGCATGCAGATGATGCTGTTCCCTCTGTGAAAGTTTCCCCTTCCACTGGTCATATTTTCATCATCTCTCTCATAGTAGCCTCACAATTTTCGAGAATAATGATTCCTGCTTCTGAGTATATTTGCATACAGGAAATATCTGTTATTGTATGACAGATGCCTGGCAAATCTGCATAAAGCTTCTTTGGAAAATACAGATTTTAAGACATTTTGAATACTCAGAATGTGAATTCTGGAAAAAGAACCAGTGCAGTGTGTGTGAACTCACCCTTAGCAGACCAAACCTAACTACTGCATGCTACAACTATTGTCAACCCTATCCCCATACCTGAACTGGGAAGGGGGATGGCTGAGGCAGTCAGGGCACCTTATTCCATTATCCAAGGAGAAATTTTTCTCTCATTAAGGCAAAACCCAGCAGCTGGGTGCAGTCCTTTCTGAACTAACTTGCACTCAGATGGCCTAGTGAAAGAGATACATGTTCTGCCAAATACTTGCTTTTGGTAGAACAAGGAAGAAATTCAAGATTCTTGGGTTCAAATCCAGGTTTCTTGGGGAAGTTCCAGCTTCCCACAGTAAGATTAACTTTCGTTCTTTTGCCTCCAAACACATTCTATTCTTTGTTGCTCTGACATGTCTCTGCTACTCCTGCACTCCCTTTCTTAATACCCACTCTCTCCAGTTCAAATCTCTTGTTTCTTATACAGTAGCTTTCTTTTGTTCTCCCCCCTCTACTTCTCATGCTTTCACTTCTGAGTCCAGCAGATTTTTCTGCTTTTCTCCATGTTCTGCTGGACTGTCCCAATGGTTCCTGTGCCCAGCATCACTGTAGCACCTGGAGGTGTGGGGACAGTCTTGTTCAGCATGCCTTCAGGCCTGGAGCACGGCATGCTCAGTGCAGATGAATTCTTCAAGGAATGCGAATAGCAAAAAAAAAGAAAAAACCAAAACAACAAACCAACCCACCTACTCAGTCTGTAAAACCAACATTTTTTCTGATATGTGTAATAGGAACATATTTAGGACGAATTTTCACACCATCATAACCCTGCCAAATTTCAACACCCATGGCAGAAAAAGAGCTTTTCAAGAAGCAAGGATATTCTTTAGGCAGAGAGAGAAATTGTTTCCTCATAACCTTTTACTTGGAAATGACTAAACTATTAGAGCTTAATCATCAAACAGATTGTGTTTGGGACAGACGTCTGTTGCAGAAAATGCCAACTGAGATGTTAAAGTTTTGTAGAGTTATAAAATATTAATTAAGCAATAGAAAGAAAAGACCATTATCAGTGGCTTATTTCTAAACTCTGGTGCTTGTGACAAGAAACATGAGAGAGTCACACGTAAATGTTGTGCTTTCAGCTGGCAACAAGGCACTCTGTGCTTATAACCAGAAAAGAATGAAGACCATGCAATCTAAACAGAAGGAAGAATATGTCTTGTGTGGCACTGTATCAAGGATGCTGAATCTTTAAAAGGCACGGATTGTGATGGTGTGAGCTAAAGAACCTTACAGGGCTGGAGCTATAGTGACTAGCAAGTTTCAGGCAGAGATGAATATGGAAAACTCATGCTTGGTCATCCGTTAGAAACTGCTATTGCCATAGGAAGTCTTGTCTTGTGACTATGGTCGCACATAGTTTGAACTCTAGGCAGGCTGCCTCTTATCTAATGACCACTTTCTGCCTGGCCAACATTTGAAAATGGGAAGATTTTTACTTTAGGAGTTGCTTTCTAATATCAGATTTTTACTGAAAAATTGCGTTGAGAGAATGTCTTTAAAGAAGGGAATTGGAAGAAAGTTGTTTGATATTCAGAGAAAAGCAAAACAATATTTAAAACTAGACATTAAAAATACTGTAAAACTTCCTTAAAGAACCAACCAAAAAGATAAGAATGGAAAGTTAAAACCACTATCTAGAAATGTACGCCTCCTTGTCTCACAGAAGAATAAATGCAGTGCTACCTTTCTGGTGTAAAAGAGGTATAAGCAGCCAAAAAGTCTATTCTTCTGAGTTTAGTTTTCTTGACAAGGTGTAGCATGCCATCAAGAGACATCTTATTCTATTACAAGATTTGGTATGGCCTATTAGCCTGTGGAAATGATCCCTAATAAAAAGTTTTCATAAACCAAGGAATTCTCTTGATAAAATTGTTATCGCATGAGTGGACATACAGTAAAAGCTCACCTCCTTGTACATGAGAAAATCATAAATATAGGACAAAATATACCTTTTAGAAATTGTGCCTTGAGTTAGCAAAGAAGGAAAAGATCCTTTCTTCTGAAATAGTTTTACGTTTTCACAAAGATGCAGAAACATATCTATCAGAAGGATTATAATAAAGCAGCTGGAACACTGGAACCTCTGTAATATATTGCACATTTTAATCATGTTTGATACAACACCATTTATATGGATATCAATTACACTAATGACTCTTACATAATACCCCTGGGTGTCTAAGGGATGTGTATTGTCACCTCCCTTTTGTCATAAAAATAGCGAGTAGTTCTATATACACACTAAAGTAGTTTCTTTCATTTTTATATAATGAATGAGTAACACTGTAAAAAAAGACATTTTATCCCATATTAGTTTAGCAAACAGAAGAGATTTCACATATGACAGTGCTAAATATACTCTTAAGCTGCTAATAAAGACAAAGCCTGAGGGGGAAAATTCTAATGAAGAGCAATGCCAGAAGTTTTTATTTCTGGATCTGAAGTAAAAGTGTTTCACTTAGGTATAGTTTTAGAGGCATCATAGAAGAAACCAGGATTTCCAATAATTTTTATCTCTAATAAAATCACTTGAATTAATTTGAGCATCATTATAGCACTGAAAAAAATGCTTTTAAAGGTACTGTTATTTGCGTAACTTGTCTGTGTGCATTTTATTGAGTAATGAAAACTGAGAGGTTTCATCTGTAAATGATCTACGCTTTCCCAAGCAATTGCCTAGAAAACACTACAGACTCAGTGGTAGTCTACAGAGAGCTGGCAGGACACAAGACTGTTTTTCCTTATTCCCATGAAAAGAATCAGAGAATCAGACAAATGTGGAAATCAGTTTCATCATGGATTTGATGTATTTTAAAACTAGCACTTCAGCATTTTATCTCTCTGAGCTGGTACTAGCTTAAGCACCCGCAAAAATGAAGTATCCCCTGCCTAAAAGTTTTCCTAATGTTTACGTGGGAACACCAGGGGGCAATGACAAAAGTGCTGCTAAGGTATGGTCACTGTCCACCATATTGAACAAGACGTTCTTATTATTTTCTCGTACTTGAGTCAGCCTGCACCCACCTGGGATGCCTTGGTTTATACATAGGATTGTAAATTCCCTAGGCCAGAGACTGTCCATTGTAGCATATATAAAATATATGAAATATTTCCTATTGACTAGGGCATCTAGGCAGTGGTAGAATACAAGTAGGATTAATAAAGACCAAAAGTATACAGTGTGATTAATATTCCCATTTTCTTTGTCCTCAATTACCTGCAATTCTTCAGGTGGAATTATGCAGAAATAAAGACAAGGAAGCGTGGCCTCACTAATACAGTGGGCTACCCTGGCTAATTTATCACAATGTGTTTTCCTCATCAGATCTTTGGCTTCTTTGGTAACCTAAATAATGAGATGGCAATTAAATTTATCCCGACTTTTTCCCTAAGTTCAGCTGCTTATGAGATTTTCATACATTTTTGTCTATCCCAAAGTTCAAAGTCTTCTAATGTATCTCTCAGCGGTAATTAAATCCTGATAATACTGTGAGTTGGCAGGAATTCCATGGCATTTGTGCAAAGGGGAGCTTGGTAACAGGACAACTCCAGAATCCTCCATCACTGTGTGGTGCCCTGGAACTTGCTGTCCTCCTACAGCCCTATCATTTTGAAGAGCTTTTTTTTAATCATCCATAAAAACTAAAGGAAGCCACAGGAATCTGAATATGGCAAAGCAATTTGTATTCATGCATGTTTTCTCAATCTTAGTTTTGACCTTCTGAGATAATGTATAAAAATACATGTTGGATAGCTTCAGATGATTTTTTCATTTGTAATTATTTAACATTGATTCTGATTCAGCTATGAAAGCTGATGTGCCTTTCCCATTTTGAACAAAAAAGTAAAACTTCCAGGATATTTAAATATTAAAAAGTGGCAATTGCATATGCATAGCAAGTAACTACCTCTCCAAGATACTTCAGAAAAAATGTATTTAGCAGAGTACTTGTGATAAATTATGTATTTATTGTAACAGGGTCAGAAGCTGTTACAATTTACTGTACTTGGTCAAAAATTCACTTTTATAAAAAGTACTTCAGTGTCTCAATGTACATTTAAATGAGAACTTGGATGCGCCAACCACATTGATTTTCATGGAAGGCAAGTTAAACATCTGAGGTCAAATTTTGCTGTGACTTACAGGGGTATAAAAAACCAAAGCACAGTAACTCTACCAATTTTCATGTATTTAGCCTTTCCTTATAGGTAAAAAATATTTTTAAATCATTTGGAAGTTGGTGTATATTTTTCAAGAACAGGCTATGCACTGTATACATTGTGCTGCTGTTGTGCTAATGAGTAATGCAGGAGAATGGCTTCTAACAGAGCAAATGGATGAAAGGCAAATGGCAGTAAGTGAAATACTGGGTTTGAATCTTAATACTGAGCTGAATTTTAAAACTTCCGTTATTCGTGTGACTGCACATATATTATGTGAATATAAAATCAGTTCTCAAAGTTAATTGTTTAACTATTATATAATTGCTACTTTTTTAGTTTGTTCTGTTGTCACCAGTAATAGCTACCAGAATTCTTTATAGTAAGGTTTTCTGGAGGGGTCCATAATAAACTCTAATAATGTCACTGTTATAGGAAGCTTTGGAAGTGGGACAGAGAGGAAGTTTGTAATGCACAGAACTATCCTTTCTTTGTCACTGTATATTCTGCATAGGTCTTTTATAAACTTCCGGAAAAAGAAAGGGTTTTCCTGTCTCTGCTGAGCAGTCAATTACAGAATGCCAAAATATTGCCTGCAGAGCAACATTGTTTGTAATCCATCATTGGGTCTATGCCCAGCCAAAGAAACTGAAAAACTTCCCATAATGTATTGGAAACCCCAATGACAGCCAGCCTTTCTGGGTGGGTGGGTGGGTGGATGGATGGATGGACGGATGGATGGATGGATCAATGGATCAATGGACAGATGGATGGAGAAGAGAGACTAAGATGCCTGGACCATTTTCCAGTACCCATCTGACCTAGCTCATAGTTTAAGTAAATCATGCCAGGAAAGCAGGCTTTTCCAGCTGTGTACTCTTTTAGTCCTAAAGTTCATCACATTTGAAGAACAAAAGGTCAGGTTTCAAATTCTCATCAGGGCCCAAAGTAGCTGTGTTTGAGGTCCATATAACTGTAGAATTGTGCCTCTCTTTTTCCATTAAGAAGATAGTAAAAAGTTGCTGCTGTCTATGATTGTTATCTACACAATGTATTGAATGAGCCAGAAGTCAGTAGAAAATAGCAGGTGATCATGTAACTAAAGGCTTTGCCATAGTGAATATGCACACAGAGACAAAATGTAAGTATCACAAGCAACCTACATTCTGACATTTCCTAATTTACAAATACTTGCCTGCAGCCTCGGTACCGCAGCGTGAGCACGCTGCTTTCACATTGCAGAGGTTACATAGTCTGTAAGAGTAGTGATTGCAGTGCTGTGTACATGCTCATGAGAGCTTAAATTAGCTAGCTCCAATCTTGGTAGCTGTCTTACTTGAGCACTTTGAAAGTGACTGCCTGCTGCAAAATCTTCATGACAGGTAGGGTTAATTGGCCCACATTAAGCTTCATGCTGCTTTGGAAAGCCAGCAACAGTACCTGGTTTAAAGTTAGCTTATTGATTTCATACTGCTGTCATTGCCCTGTTGACCAGTCCTTACTGTGAAACTGTAATCCAGAAATACTCATTTTAATATAGCTCTTTCTCATGAAAATTAATTCACAAAACATTTTAAACTCACTTAAGTACATAACAAGTCCACAGTTCCTCATCATCACATTCTCTCACAGACAACATGGAACAGTTGTGCATCAAAACCCAGCTTTTATCCACCTATAAAATAACATTTAAATACAGAAAAATATTGCAATCCCTTTCCTAAGGGAATTTATCTAATATCTATTTCAGAAGTTTTCATCACAGAAATGCTACATCCACTTCTAGGCAGTTGAAAAGAACAGTGAAGAAAAAGAAATGGCCTCTGTGTTCAATCCACAAGCTCAAGAAAAAGCTCTTCTTGTGCTTCTTTTGTTCTAGATTGTATTTACTTCAGCTACATTATCTTATATGTTAGCCATTGGTTCCTGGTGGGGTTTTTTTGGCTAATGGAGAGTGCCACTATACGTGAAGTAAAACTGAATGTCTGAAACACTGAGTATATACGCAATAGCACACTGGAATGGGCATAAGATACTACAGTGCAACCTTTTAAATACTGTTCAAGACGTGTGTGCACACATGGTCTGCACTGAAGTATCTCTCCTGAGAAAGAAGGATAGAGGGAATAGGTGGTACAAATCATTAATTTTATAATATACAGCCAGAGATGAAGATGAAGAACTTCCTTAAAGGGAAGAAAAATACAAAATTCTAAAGCAATTTATTTTCTCAGCAGACTGCTAGAAACTTCTCTTTCCTTTTTCTAATTTGGGCGCCATGTACTTTCCTGGAGGTATAGCTCTATCTAATCTTTCCTGAGTCAGAGCAAATGAAGTTTAATTTCTGTAAGGATATGCAATTTAGGAAAAATTTAAAGTAAGAACTGAGTTTTCATTAGTTAGGATTTCTTAATTAGAATTTATTGCATAACTGATTTTGGTAAATTCAATCTCATCGCTAGTCTTCTGTTGGTACATGAAACTGAGAGGGAATCAGCTTATGTTTCTTTAAAGTGTCTATGTTGAATGAATTTGGCCACATTTTCATGTTTACTCATGTCTGACATATACCCAGGTAGCACTGATAATACCACAGAAGCAACACTGACTTTACAGTATTACTCTGACTTTATACTGAAAATGCAGTAGAACTTGCATGCTACATGTGTACTTTGGATTCCTTAGTTGTTTGATCACATTGATGAAGTGATATGCAATCAATCTCCCACCAAGACAGTGAGTAGTATTGGCCATAACTCATTACTCCATCAAAGGATTTGGCATTTCAATCGATGGGAAATGATGTGTGATCATTCTAATTTATTATACATCATTTCCCATCAATCGGTGTGCTGAAGCCTTGACATAATAAGTAGTTACAGACACTGTCAATCATTCTTGGTCAAATACCCCTGAATGCAACCATTTGGTACACCTTCAGCTATTCATCCAAACTGAAAATATTCACCCAAAGTATTCAGCAATCAGGCTGTAACTACAGGTACATAAAAGGAGTACAAAAGTGCTTAGGAAGATCTCAAAAGCTTCAAGAACACATGGAACTGAAGAAAAGAGGCTTATCATGAAAGTGCACTTTTTAAGAAATGCATAAAAATTGTGAAACCCATTGTCTAGTGGGACAGTGGGTCCAGCTAGGAAAAGACTGCAAGTTTCAGTACTGCGCTGGATTTTAGCAGGATCAGCTACTACTTTGGACATCTTACTTTAAGGAGGATCTAAACTCTACTTACTCATGTCAGCACAATTCCTTTCATCCTCAGTGAGTTGCATGGGTATGTAAAGCCAGACAACAGTTAATCTCTACCCTACTGATGAGATTAAGACTCTTGAAATCAGGCCTGACTCTTAGACATCCCTTCCCTCTCCCAAGTTCCCTTTAAAGTTCCCTCTCCATAACACTTTTTAATGTGTCCTGTTTCCTCCCCAGCAAAAACTGCTAAAATTACTCCCTGCATTATTCATGTTTTCAAAAATAATTATGTATTACTCAACACTCTACATCATATTAAGGTCTACAATTTTGCTCTGTCACTCCAAATATCAGCAATGCCCAAAGGGTTATAGACACTTTCCAATCCAGAAGTTACTTATTAAAGTAAAACAGAACACACCTTCAGGGAAAATTTTTCTCCTGGACTTATTCTAGGGATCCGCTTGACACCTGCTTCCTAAGGCCGCTGCACCTCTTTTCTACCAGATCAGTATGACACTTCATAATTAGGGGTTATTCTTCCACAGGAAGTTAAAAACTTGTCCTCATTAAGAAATCACTATTAATTTTTAAGCCAAGCCTGAACTTTCTCTTTAGAATTTGCCTGTATTTAACTCAGTCATTGGGTACGGAATACACTGCCAACAAAGACAGATAAAGCATTTGCGGTCGCAAAAAACCAATGAAGTGTTACCAAAAAAACAGTATAACAATAAAGAACTTTCAAAGTCACAATATTAAGCAAAAGCTGGGTGACAAACTCCTATTGAAAGCCAGTCAACATCTTCTTTGAGATAGCAAGCACTCTTGTGATGTATTTCAGATGTCAGACTAGATGATCCAGCAAGTCAGCTCTAGTTCCGCTGTGCACATTATTCCCTCTCATTCTTAACCATCCCTCTATGCTTTTCTGTTTCTCTCCCTACAAGAGAACTTGTACTGTTTCTCTAAAACTCATCATTTTCTCCATCTCTCTTTCTTCAAGATATTGTCTTGTCTTCCTGTGTGACAAATGTAAAAGCTATTGTATTGAGTTCCATATAGCAATATCTCATTATCGGTGAGCTGGTTAGAGATTGTATGAAACTGCTACATAAAAACAATACATTGAATCATCTTTCTCTCTGCCCATCCATCCTGTCTATACTCTTCATTAGATTTGTCAGCCTAAAATAATGTAATACTGGACAGTTTAATGTGGCTCCTAAATTGACAGGATTATTTATTCTGTTATTATGAAATATTCTGCTTTCCCTTTCAAGTCCTATTCCCTCAGCTCCTGTACTGTTCCAATCCTCTTACCAGCCTCCAGCCTGATCTTCCCTGACAATGGCAGCTCCCTAAGAAAGGCAATCTGTACCCTCCACTGGATCTTAAAAATGAAAAACATTCATAAAATAATGTCAAGCTAAGCTAATACTTTTTTAAAAATACGCACATTTTTGCATATATAGCTTTTTGCACATATAGAATTTCTGGTGGTTTGTTGTGAGAATTGTTTGAGAGAGGCAACAGACTTTGACATTGTCAAGTGAGTTCACAGTCAAGGAACAGTCACCAAACCATCCACTTGGAGACTGTGTACTCACTCATAATTCTGAACCTAAAAACAACAGGATTCAGCTTGAAAATGTCATTTTAAGAGTTCTAGTACCTTCTCCTCCAAACAAGAAACATAAATGTTACTACATCTAATCAACATATACAGAGTGATATCTGAAATTAGAAATTCAAATACATGCAACAATCTGCTTGCCAACAATCTCCAGACCAAAAATTATTCAGATAAAGTATTTGGTGAATAATTTTGAATAGCAAATTCATTTGAGAGAATCAAAAGCAGCTCACAAACAATTCACAAATGAAAAAAGAGTTATACATCTTAAATCATTTATTATTAGCTATTTTTCATCTCTGTTCTGTTATTTGCTTTTCCATTTCAGGCAAAGACAGCTTGGGGGTTGGAACTAGGTGATCTTTAAGTTTCCTTCCAACCCAAACCATACTATGATTCTATGAAAGGGGAGGATAAAAAGGCAAAAAAAACCCCAACCCTTTTCTTTGGCATCTTTGGGTAATTCTTGAGTAATTACCTATTTATTGAGAAGGGAAGAAGTTAAATGTTGACCCAATCAAGGACAAAAACATCCATGTTAGCAAAAAGATTACATCCAAATTTCTAGTCTGATAACCCCCAGTTTTAAAAGGGAAAAAATGAAGATGTGGGGAACTACAGGCCAGTCAGCCTCACCTCTGTGCCCAGTAAGATCATGGAGCAGATCCTCCTGGAAACTATATTAAGGCACAACGAAAGTAAGGAGGTGACTGGTGACAACCAATGTGGCTTCACTAAGGGCAAATCATACGTGACAAATTTGGTGGCCTTCAATGACAGGGTTACAGCATTGGTAGATAAGGGAAGAGCAACTGATGTCATCTACCTGGACTTATGCAAAGCATTTATTCATACAACATCCCTGCCCCTCATAGAACATCCCTGCCTCTAAACTGGAGAGACATGGACTTAACAGATTGACCACTGCGTGACAAGGAATTGGCTGGATGGTCACACTCAGAGTTGTGGTCAACGGCTCAATGTCCAAGTGGAGACCAGTGATGAGTGGTGTTCCTCAGGGGTCAGTACTGGGACTGGT
>VZRW01013440.1:1239873-1304311 GCA_013398125.1 Aegotheles bennettii | reverse complement strand
GAGGGCCACAAAGATGATCAGAGGGCTAGAGCACCTCTTCTATGAAGACAGGCTGAGAGAGTTGAGGTTGTGTAGCCCAGAAAGGAGAAGGCTCAGGGATACCTCATAGAAGCCCTCCAGTACCTGAGGGGGCTACAGGGAAGCTGGAGAGGGACTTTTTACAAGGATATGTAGTGATAGGACAAGGGCAAACAGTTTCAAACTGAGAAAGAGTAGATTTAGACTGGAAGAAATTCTTTCCTATGAGGGCAGTGAGACACTGGAATAGGTTGCCCAGAGAAGTTGTGGTTGCCTCCCCCCTGGGAGTGTTCAAGGCCAGGCTGGATGGGGCTTTGAGCAACCTGGTCTAGTGGGAGGTGTCCCTGCCCATGGCTGGAGGATTGGAACTAGATGAGCTTTAAGGTCCCTTCCAATCAAAACCTTTCTACAATTCTATGACAAGATTGGATGTGAGACTTATAGGCCTTCCAAACACAGGTCTCATAATTAACAGTCTTTTAACTATAGCTGCATTGCCAGGTGCAAATTTAATAAAAGATTATAAATGATAGATGAACTGTATTTCCAACAGCTGTTTGTAATCCCAAGCAAAAATCTTCATTAAGATAGTGTTAACGTTGTAAATGGTTATCTATTAATTTAAAGTATTGTGAAACATCAAACAATATTCATTTAGAACACCATGGTGAAAACCCAGCTAAGAAACCATGCTGTAAATGAAGTTTTAAATCATGAAGTTTTAAGTCAGACAATCCAAAGTTACAATTAATATTGTCAAACTTTCTGCAGTCTTGAACAGATTGCTCTGGGAACCAGTTGAGCTCCTCAGGAGAACAGCTAAGTGCTACCTAAAATCCAGCTGTAAGAGCAGGATGTTAGTATACTGAAATTCCAGACTGCCATATTTTGGTAGATCCAGTGACATACAACAAAAATGTCAGCTCCTGCACTGGTTTTGCTAGAGCTCCTGATCTGGGGAAACATCCAAGCTCAATAGGGCTGAGTTCTAAGCACAACCAGCTCTGTTGATATGGTCCAAAATATAAATAAAATTATGTACTTTCTTGTATTAATCTCTTTTATACAATTTTAACGTAAACAGGATTTGCAGGAAATAAAAAGAATAGAATATATTGAATATACCCAACCTCCCCTCATTAAAGGTGCAGAGATATTGAGAGGTGTGAACTCTGATCTGGAAGAGGTTCCCTTCTTGACCCACTATGGGAGTTTCTTACAAGAGCATTGTATAGTGCTCTCCTTTAGGTAAGCCCTCAAAAGCCCTACTCACCTAAAGCCTCCACCTTTTCCATAGAGCTACAGCCTCAGAAATGCAAAGAACAGAACATCTCCATTTGGCTCCAAAATTTACCCCATACTGACAGACAGCCATTCACTGTTATGCTTTCTGGCAAGGCTTTTTATAATGTTTTAGCAAGAAAAACAGCACACAGGAACACCTACACCACAACCAGGCCTGCTCATCAAACTAGAAAAAAAAAAGAGGTAATCTATGTATCACTTTTATTCAATGTAATCTCTGCAGGCCTCACAAGAAGACAGAACCCAAAATCAACACTCATTAGAAAAATTCACCAAAAAACTTTTCTTGAAAAGAGCTACAGAGAAAGCCTAACAATTGACCTGCACAATTCATATTTTATTTCACATTTTGACCTTAATACTTTTCTAACAGAAAAAAAAAGAGAGAGCACCAAATTTCACTCTAGATTTAGAAGATCTACTAGGGTACAATTAGATAAATAGTCTCATGGATGTTTAGTAATAATTATTACTCATTTCTTATATGTGTAGAAATTCCTAGATAAAGCTACTGTAAATAAGATATTTCTCTCCAGAAGGGTTTTGTTCTTCAAACCTTTCCCTTCCTTCCTCACTTTTTTATACTTATCAATGTACAGAACAGTTTCTAATGATACTCAAATTATGTCCACTAGCATTTCTGAAGGTGTAAGCTGCTCTAAACAGCTGCACTATCTCAGTTTCCAACCAAAGCAAAGCTCCCTACTTCTAAAGAAAATAACCTTCCTTTTTGTTAAGTTTCTTTCCCTCCCTTCCTCCTACTCAAAGGTTTAAACCTCTTTTCTTTCCCCCTTGAGCAACAGGAAGTGAAATTCCATTTGATCATTTGCATGATGAATACACAGATAAAAAGATACAAAAATTCGTGTGCTGAGTAAAAAAATCAGTAAGTCACTATAATAATCATTTAAATTAGACAACTGTTCTGTATCCTTGGATTTTAGTCTCTCTTCACATTACTTAGTTAATGCACTATATATCAGAAATAGTTCATATTTATCCTAAACATCTTCTCTTTCTTTATATACTTTGCACACACCTTAAAAACATTCATTTTCATGTGTACAGAAAGAAAAATGTACTGTACAGAAAAATATTTTCCTGTGTGTTTTGTGGCCCAAATAAAATTGTCATTTCTTTCATACCTGAAAAACAATCCACTGCCATTTTGGAATAAAATGCCAATAGAATCAATGTGGTGTGCAAGTCAATTTTTCCCTCTTCTGTTAAAGCACTGCCATGTACAATGTCTGCGGGGAACAAAATTTTGATGGGAATCACACCAGTAAAAATCCAGTACACCTCCAATGATTTGATCAGTTTAATTTCCCCTATATTTTATCTGTGTAAAGAACACAAAAATTTGGCCCAATCCAGGCAAATATATAGAGGAATATATATCCTTGGGTACTGGGGTACAACATTCAACAAATGCAAACTGTGTGCTTCTCTTTCAAACACAGCTTGTTTTCTTCAAATGTTGATTTTTTTTTTAACATATTAATTATTCTGCTTTTTCCCCCAAATAACAAACCTGCAGTCTGTAAGTTAGTGCACATGTGTACCACATGAAGAAGCTGGCATAAGGAAGCAGAAGTCATTTTGACATGACAGATTAGAATGGCATAGAAAGAGTAATTTTGGTGTTTCAAATGAATAATAGGAAAGATTTGCCCTCTATGATACGTTATGCTAAAAACCCACTTTATAGTCACATTCTAATAAGGTTCTTATTTAGATCAGAGAGATTAACAACTCAGAAAAAGTAATTCCAAACTATGAGACACCCATTTGTAAAATAGAAGTATAAATTTATAATACATTCATAAGATTGGTTAAGGCATCAGAGCATATTGCTTTGCCTTCCATATAATTTTTTACTTACAAATAAAATGCATGCATTTTAGGTCTAACAGACTCAGTTAAGGGGACAACCAAGCTTAGAAACAAAATTATCATATTCAAGCATTCAGCACATCCCACTTATAACTCCAGTCTTTCAACAGCAAGGAAATTGAGTTAAGACATATGCTACCTTTAGCTGCATTTTCTTCTGCTTTTTCCCTGTATGCAACAATTAAAAGAAAGCATTAGTCTCTATACTGATTTCTGCTTTGCTTCTACAATGCCTTTTTCTTCACTTTTATACAGTCTTTATGTTATTTCACCCTGGGAGAAGGGAAACTGCATTTTGTAAATAACTTTGAAAAGTGTTGCCTGTTCTGGAGAAGACAGAGAAATTTGCTTTATTCTTTTACCTATAGAAAGATTTATGAAATACAGTAGAAAAGACACATTCAACCACAAGGCAGATAGCTGGTTTCCAAACATTACAAAATTTCTGAGGTGTTCAAAGCAGAGGTTTTTTTCAGTCAGTTTCAGAAATAAGGGCCAGCCATGAAAATTAGATCTCCAGTTAGATTTGGAAACACTCACTTCCCACTAAAGTTTGGGTATTCTGATCTGCATTTAGATCCCTATCTGCTACAAAGACTATATTAATTTAATGTGTTATAAGAAGAAAAATTCATTCTTGCCACAGACATTAAAAAATAAAATTCAAAGGCAAACCATTCTTCAAAGGAAACAAGGGCCCCATCTGCTGATGTTTAAATGAACTACATTAACACACACGCTACAGTGCTAGGACAGATAAAGAAAGGTATTGAAATGAATTGCAAAGACAAATCACCACATTAACCGTGTGGCATTCTTCTGGTATCTTTCTTGTAGGCAAAAAAAAAGAGGTTTTAGGCCCTTGGGTCAATCCGTTTCCACTGATGATGAGAGCTTTGCATGTGAAAAAACCTGGGAGCCTAGAAAGGAAATTCAGGCAGGAACCTGAATTTGCACAGCAATAAAATAAGGGAATATAGCCAATCCTATACATAGCAAAACAAAATTATGTTTACACACATACAATGAGCTGTTATAGAAAATAATGAATTATTACTTTTGAAATAGCACCCAAAATGCTAAAATTATGGATGTCCAAAAACACAACAGACACATTAAAGTAGAACTTTAAGAGCAATGATGAAAGCAGGCATCTGGAAAATGTAAAAGTCAAAGTTTTCTAAAGTTTAAAACATCTTGTTAAAGAGTCTAATGGTTGTTTATTGAGAGTTCTTAAAATTAAGCACTGTTTTGTTTACAGAAATCCCATACATAGCAGACTTTACATTATCTTATGGCAAAAAATGGCAGGGAGCTTAATGAAGATAAAACAGATGTCCTTATTATGGACAAGAATATTTCAAACATTCTATCAACAAAAAGCCAGCAGATGAATTTATAATCTCATATGACTATACTCTGCAATAAAAAAGCATATCATTTTGGAAGTAGTAAAACATTTTTGTTTCTATGGCTACAACATAGAAAATATTTGTTCTGATATACCTGGATGAACTCTCTCCCCAAGCCTAGCAGCAAGGCAAACGAACCTCTGATTAAAGCTGAAGAAGGCACTAAAGAAATTTGCTTCTCCTCTTCTCTCCTGGACTAGTCAGAACCGCAGCCAAAGTAAGCTATGTACTTACTTATACAAGGTACTGTAACTCAACTGTGGAGAATTCTGGTGTCTGCTTTACCCTACCTAAATGAGTTTCTGTACCATAGATCCTACTTTCATTTGTGGTGCTGAAGGTCAACAATGGGCCAGACAGTCAGTGCTACAGGACAAAATCCCATAAATCATTGACTTTCTCAGAAAATAAGAAACACATAATGATAAGAGCTATGCAAATGTCCTAGACATGTATATGCACCTTACAAAATTCTTAGTCTTCACTACCAAAACCCTACAAAATTTGAAATTATCTCCAGTGGTCAGAAGGCAACATGCAAAACATCTCACTGCATGGATAAAAACAATAATTAGAAACTCGGTGCTAGTGAATTCTTCAGTAAGCATGAATATAAACCAAACAATAAACAACACTGGCCTGGCCTTTGATTGAACAAATTAAAATTCAAAGTAGTCTGAACATAGTTCCAAGATGTGCTACCAGAGTTCAAGGCACAAAACAAAACTATAAATAAAACTGCTTCTTCAGAGCATAATTAGATCTAGTGTGGTTTTCTGGCATTTCCTTATAACTGTATCTTTAGTAGAGTTCTTTGAATCAGCTTTAGTATTATAAACCTATTGAGAGATGTCCACAGTCTGATTATTGAAATGTACTTCAAACTGAAATAGGTTAAATAAGGGATTTGTCCAGTGGAGTAGCTGGATAACCTTGCCCATCTCAGAACAACAGAGCACCAGATACAGCATTTCCTCAAAATGAAATTTACCACTTACTTTAAGCACTAGCATTCAGGTGTTTTTTTATAAATCCTGCCTTTTTGGGAAGGTTGTTATTTGGTTGATCATTATCACTCATAAAAGAAGAAAACAATTAAAAGCTGTCAGAAATCAGCTTGTTCCAAAAACTGCTTGGGAAAAACATGAGCATTCTCATTCTTGATCAGGTAACACAAACTAACTTTACTATAACTCTTCATTAGAACAGACATCAATCTCCAATGTGATAGTATACATTGGGAAAAGTAATTATAGCTGCATCAGTTGTAAGCATGTTAGAAACAATGCCTGAGTGTTGCCAAAGGTGTAGCTTCACCCAAAGCAGCAGATTCATGTTACATGGTGAGCTGATGCCACTGGTTACTGCTGTTGAAAAAGCAAATGTTCAACTCTGCCATCTGCTCACAACCGAGCGCTCCTCACTGCAAACTCCTGTCTCTGGCACTTCCTGGCCCCAAGCTCTTTCAGCTAGGCAAAACAGTGGAAAACTCACCCTGCAAGCAAAGCGGATAGGATCAGCCTATGGAATCAAGTCCAGCAAAGATTCTGACCAGCGTCAGAGCCTGTGCAAGGAGAGAGCAGGTCTTCATAACCAGGAGGAAGCCCGGGGAGGTGAAGGCAACTTCCTCTTTTGGCAGCGCTGGCACAGCTGTGATTATAATTTGATCCTCAACTTCTCAGCTGTGCTTCTGCATTTCTGCAGCATTCAGAAAGCAATGTATTTTGAATAGTGCCCTGACCCTAACACTCTCTTTTTGCTCCTTCACAATCATGTCAGTGCTTCGCTTTGGGGTCTGTTCCTCTGCCTGGGAATGTAGCAGTATCTCATTACACAGTAGATGAAGAATAAAACTGGCTAGGAATAATAACATTTAGCAAGTACTTACTTCAACTGCAATCTTACAACATAAATATTTCTGAAAAAACAAGAATTTGAGATCTTGCCTCCATAAATGTTTTGATCAAACACGACAGGTGTATGCTCAAAAAAAAGGTGTATGCTCAAGTTAACATGTGTTTGAGTCTCTGTGTGATTTCTATGGCATGAAATACCTAATGAAGAGCCATTTGAAATGAACAGTGTCTGGACCTACTTACATCTCAAGTACCACAGATGAACCAACAACTCAAGTGGCTGGTTATTTCAATGCTTTTCTTGAGCAAACAGCAATGTATTTCACATCACACATATACAGCTGCCTTGTAAGTCTCAGCTACTTTCATTGGGATCATGCATTTCCAACGGCAAGTAGTCACAATCCTGATAGGCAAATACCTGTTTTTTATTGCCTTGAAAGACAACTTTTTAAATTAATGCAATGACTTGCTTATAATTCCTTAATGTTTTAAACTGACATCAATTTCATCATGGTTTTCCCTTTTTCCTCATATACACACACAGTTTTATATGACATTTCTTACAACTGCCCCCTCTCTATTTTATTTTGCCTTTTGAAAAGTCAGTTAAGATTCCCTGAGGACAATGTAATATTGAATAAAAAGCAATACATACTTTGGACAAACAGAAAATATGAGAGCTGTAGCTCAGCAGAACTGGGAAGACATAATTTTGAAAATTTAGTGAAATACTTCACAAACACTTTTTAACAATTCCTGACTTACATTTTGATCGGTTCAATATTTTTTTTTTCCTCCTTTCTGTCTTTCTCCACCCATGATAGCACATTTAAGCTTCATAAGGGAAAACACAGCATCCAGAAATCTGACTGACAGACACAAAGGCAGGCAGGCACAGAGGGTGCCTTTTTGATTTAATAACGATGACTTATATCGTTGTTTTGAAATACCCATGAAACAGAATGGAACTCTCCTTTCAAATCTAGTATTTCTATACCACTGCTTATGCTTGGAAGAAGGAGCTCTATTTGGCTGCTTTTGGTCTCTTTTGGAGGCATCTATTGATGCTTACTAACATGCTAATGAACAGCATTGCAGTGGTGAAAATACTGGATATGAGGCTTTTTGGAGCTTATTAATACTTCTCTTTTATCAGGCAGAGAAGACGCTGCAATGTGACACCTGAAAGTGTGCTGTCTCTGAAGTGCTCCCAGTCACTGCTGGACCACAGAGCAACACAAGGGGCTGAAATAAACATCAGCACAAACAAGACTTACACAGACTTTTCAAACACATTAAAAGGAAAAAGTGGAGACTGAAGTTACAGGATAAAAGGAGTGTTCCCACTACTTTTGTCTTTAGTTAAGAGCTTACCCAAAGTCCTCATGTTTTAAATGTAGTGCACTATTTGCCCTATGCCTAAAAAGTAAAGTTACCCTTTATTTATCAATAGTTCTACAAGTCCATGTCCTGGGACATGCATAGTTTTCTTCCAGACACAGGGAACATTGTTAACAGCGCACTGTGGGGCTGTTGAAGTTTAAACAAAAAAACAATTGGAATAACTTACCATTAAATAAGTAAAGATTTAGATACCAAACCCACAAACAAGCAAAGGCTAATTTCCTTTTGATAGGGATATTGAAACTCCAGGTGTGTATGGGCATATGTGATTCTAAAGTCTCCCCTATCTTCTAAGAACTTCAGGCATACCAAGGAAACACTTGAAAAAGTATTTTGTCCCTGTATCAGCAATTTGGTCCAAATGTTTCCCTTCCCAGGGAACCATAACTATTGTTTAGGTGACGGCTGGGTGGGAGCTTTCTACCACTCAAAAGATATCTCATCTCCTGCTATGAAATGACCCTTAAAATTGTTACTGCATTAGATTATAATTGTAGTGTATTTAACTGTGAAATTGCATGGACATTTTTGTGCCTTTACATTTCTAAGTACTCTACCTACTTGTTAAGTCAAACAGCATTTTGTTTTCAGTGTTGAGTGCTGACTATCCATGGAGACAGAGGCATGCATGCACATGCACAGTCTCTCTGCTCTTTCACACAGAATTTACGTCTGCTTCTTCCTGGGATTTGTTCTCTTTCAGACCAAGGCTCTCTGCTCTTTCCATACAGAGGAAGACTTGCAATAACAAAAAACTATGTCCAATAACCTAACTACAATGGAAGTATGCTCAGAGGAAATTGATAGTGTTGCTAACTCCCATTATTTTCCTATGAATTTTGTGATATTTGCTATTTTTCTTTAAGCCCTGACTGCAGAAATCATATGAATAAATGTGAATCTGAGCTTTCATTAATAAAGTGTCTAGATTTCTGAAACATGAAGTAAAACCTGAAAATACAAACCAAGTGTACCCAAAGGGGCTAAAACAACAATAGGTAAATTTAGAAACAAAAAAAAAACCAAACCAAACCAACCAAACAAACAAACAAAATAAGAGGGGAGTTAAATTACATCATAATTTTAATATAATTTCTTAATTTCAGCTGAATCCTGAACACTTGGGTTTGACAAGTGGAGCAAATTCGCTAAAATCCTCAAATAAATGCTGGGCACTACAAAGGAACAAGGGCAAGAAGAGGGGGGAATCCTCCCACTTAGGTCACGAATCAGCTCCCCAGGAGAGTGTATCTGGCTTAAAGTTGGAGTAGTAGCACCACACAGAGCTTCGGTGCCAAGTCCATCTTTGCTACCCGTGCCTTGCTGTACCTCTCCCCCAAGGGCTGCTATGCTTCATGGTCTGGATCTTTCAATATTCAAAAAGCATTTACTATTTTGTACATCCAGATATTTCTTTTTGTCCGTGGATCCCACAAGTACAGGATGTGGTTGCTTCACAAGGACCAAAAATTTCTCTTTGTTTAAGTAAATAAAGTTAGGTTTTATTTTTAATGGCTGTAACAAAACTGTACATCATTTGTGAGCCAGTTTGTAATGGAGACTCCCGCAGCAATACAGGGAACTGTTCACGAAGGCTGTCATGAACACAGGATCTAGTACTCCGAGAGGATATTGCTTTTTCCCATGTGGAATTATTTTTTTAAAGTAATTAATAATATACTTAACATAAATGAAGTCAAAAAAAAAACCAGCAACCCATCAACTTTGCAGTTTAAGCCACAGAAAGGACATAGATGTGAAAGCTCAGATGCTGAAATGACTGATATCAAGGAAAAGAAAGGAGCATTTTCTTATAATTAATTTTTAATTTATTTTATACACTGAGAAGAACAGAGTGATGTGCTTAGAGTACAGTGACTCACAGGCCTACGGCCACATCCCCAGCCTCTCTGCCAGCATACTGGTGTCCTTCCCTATGCTCTGGAGGTTCAGGAAGGTAGCCTGGTCCTCAGCTATGCTTCTCGATAATATTAATGTGGCAGAATTTAGCCTATCTCACACAAGCTCAGATTTAGTGGGAAACAGGTCATGCTTCCTCCACTCTATTTCAGGGAATCTTATTAGTCTACAATATGCAGTTCTTTATGTAAATTCAGTAACTACAGAGAGGGAAAAACACTAACAGAAAATATCTTACCAGATGGAGAAAATTGAAACATTACCCTTGTTTCTTTGCCAGCACAGATCCATTCTGACAGGTTGGAAATGATTTATAGTTGGGGGGGCATGAAGGAAGAGAGTATGGGGAGAAGGAAACATACTTACACTAGCAGAGATATTATTAATTGCTGAACAATGTTCAAATCTTTGCATTGTTTTGCATGCAATTACTTACAAAGCTTACATATGCAGCAATGTTTGCATGCTGATCTCTGCATGAGACAAATAAACCTCGACTGTATGATGCATGTTAGAAATTGCTTTCAAACCACTGTAGAAGACATTGTGGTAAAGAAATGATACAATATGGCAACTCAAAAACTGTATTCAAAGAAGCAGATTATCTTTGAATATATGAATAGGTAAATACTACAGCCTGTCCAAGATTAATACTAATCATTACTATTTTAATATATATAAAACGTTATGGATATTGCTACCCAGCAGCGATCAGGCAGATATCTAGTCTTCATAAATTAAAACCAGATATTTTTCTGTATCTAATTGATTTTTACATTACATTAGGCAGCCAAGGCTGCAACCTTCCATGACATAGTATCTAAATAAACATTTATTAAAATATTTTAATTAGAATAAGAGGGAAAATATTGTTTCCAATTATGTTTTCAGAAGGAAAAAAATCCGACACATTAAGAATTAATGTAAACATAAGTGTAATGTAACATTTAAATGCAATAATTATGCCATATGATTTACACAATGTGAGTTATTTCTAATTCCTAAACTTTTAAAAAAGGACTACTTATACTAATGCATTGATTGCCTCTTACATCTTATGGCTTTGATATCAAAAAATAATAAGAAGGGACATTCTAAAATGTGAATAGTGATTTCTACAAACTGAGGCATATCTGTGTTGTGCAGAAACTAACAATTTATCTTAAAGATGCTCAAGACTTAATGGTCATTAATAACATTCCTATGCCATGGCAGGAGTGCCTTTTGCTCTAAAATGCTGAGGTGCTTTGTCTGGCCTAGCTGTAAATGTCCCAAGTGACTGGGCTGCTGTCATTTCCCTTGGAATACTGACCAGGCAAAAACTTATTCCCAATGGGTTCAGCAGGGATTGTTAGTCTCCAAATGACTTACAATTTTTTGCTATATACATGCATATACTTGTATGCAGAGATATTTCAGCTCCCTCTGTTCTTTTCTATGGAAGAGTGAATTTCAGATCCTGACATGATTTAGCACAGGGAGATTGAGTCAGGCACAGTGTGCTGGTATAATCTATAGCTCATAGTCCTGATAAACTGTCATGCCTTATTGAAGGCATACATTTCTTGATAGTATAGTTCCACACCACCAGATATATACACATGAAGGGGAATTAGTTTATATCTCACAAACCCGGCAAAACTTGGTGTGGAAGTGAGGACAGCATCTTCTTCGCTTCAGCCAGGAACTGGCAATCACATGACTGTCACTGCAGGGAAGCAACCAGGGAGTCTTCTATGACTTTTAGTTTAAGATGTTATCACTTACCAAGAGCTGCTGAAAGAGTTTTGGCTGTCATATAAAAATTGGCTCACTATTCTTGACATTGATATAATCTTGTAGAGACACTAAAGATACTACAACAGTGACTGGTTAAGGAAGATGGGGTTCCTGCATCTTTTAAAGCAGTGATTAAATCAAGTCTCAGGGAGAGAACATTTGAAATGGGCATTTCAGTAATAAATGTATGCCTGCATCATGCAAACAGACGTGGAGGCTCCTGAGGAAAATGGGCTGACACAGCTATATCAGCTGCTCATCTGTCCCTTGGTGACTTTTGACCAATTTGAAGTATATCTCAAAGTACTGGGATTGGCAAATGAGAAGAGTTTGCCATTTCAGACTTCCCTGGGAGTCAAACACACAAACACAGTGCAAGACCTAATAAAACATACGTAGTTTACTGACTTCAGGTCATACCCTTTAACAACACATATACTTCTTTGAAGTAACTGAATATACACAATATTATTAGACAGATTTTAGGGAGTTATACTTAATTGTTTATTCCCTTAATAATTCCTCCCTTATGAGCTTTGCTGCTTGTTAACAAGTGCCTTCATTTTCCTCTCCAAAAATTTCTCTTTTGAGAGACTGCAGTTGTTCCTAGATATCTCCATACAAGGATGCTACTTTTATGCCCTTCATTGTAAAAGTATTCATAGAGTGGGGAAAAAGAGAAGGAAAAAGCTAGTCCCAACCTAGACCTTCCAGAGGTGGACATGGGTGGTAGAAAAGAACTCATTGTCAGACAAATATGTTGGAGATATAAATACTTTCCATGGATAAAGTGAGTATTCTCAAATACAAATGTGTCTTATTCAATTCTCTCTTCAGCTCCAAGAGGCCAGTCCCTGCCATTCCTCACAATGTTTGTGTCATCACTGACTTTCATTCCCTTTCTCTTCCATCAAGTGTTTCTGCAAGTCTGTAACATATCAACCATAAAAATCAAATGTTTAATATTTCCCATTCATATCTTCTCATAGACGACAAGATTGCTATCCTGCTGGAACCCTGCTTCCGTTCCAGCTCTGGTTCCAACCACAGCAGCATTACCGCATAAAGCAGAGAGTATGACCACACCATCTCCATCCTCTCTGCCATTTGTTTTTAGGGTTTACTCAAAAAAGTCCATGGTGTCTACTTTCTGTTCTAGTCTACACCTTACTACAAGCTACTGACACTGAAAAGGCTGATATCCCCTTTGTTCTCTCTTTAAAAAAACAAAACACCACAAATCTTCAAGGCCAATATTTCACAACACAACACGGCTACAGTTAGTAAATTCATATTTAGTTTCCTAAATTAGTAAGCACTTAGATTTTAAATATTAAGTTGACAGCTGTTAGAGAGAACATTTAACAGCTTTAGTCACTTGTTTATTAAAATCTTCGTTTTGGCTCTCTTTCACATATTTCACTTACACAAATATCATAACTTATTCAGCACAAAATGCCTCTAGTATCTCCATAGCACTCTGTGTAACAGATCCTCTACATTGCCTTTCCATCCAACATTACATATATAATCCACTAAACATCTTCACAGGAGGAGAGGGTAGGATTCAGGCACTATCATCCAGCATAAAAAGAAAGAAAAAGAACCTTGACACTTCTGAAGTGCTTTTTAATTAGAATTTATTTTAATTAACATTTGCTTTTTACTGTTTTACTGTAAGCACATATTCTTAAATGTTCTATGCTTAATCTATTACTAAATTCTGTTTGACTTTTTTTTAATGTTCTACATCAGAGACATCAGAGTCAGAGTCCTTCCTTGCAGATTTTGAAGATTAAAACTCTGTTGAGGCTCAGACATACTAATATCCATTTCCCTGAGTTAGCACTGAGAGAGTTGAACATACCTTCTTGCAACAGAACATGCAGGATTTGGCTTTATTTGCATGTTTACTTTTAAGGCAATTACAGTATAAGAGATTCATTTTGGCAGTCATATTATCTTAATTTTTACCACAGTGGTATCAAATAATCTGCATTTTCATCAAGAAAACCTCTCCAAGTCTTCAGGATTGTTATTTTCACACTTACCACAGTACTTCTAAATACTGCTATACTAGATAAAGATTTGTGAGCCACTGTGTTTAGCAGCTTCCTTCCAAGTGAATTACACATCTCTTACCAACAGCCATGCAGAAGCAAAAGCTCAGAAATAATGAATACACTGTTCAGTGGCATTTTTGCCAGCCATGGGCTTCTCAGAACTGTACAATTTCCCCAGTGATTGCACTGTCATTATAATAGGTAATCATTAGATTTTTCTCTTATATAATTTGTAACATCTTACAGTATTGTATGTGTGTTTATGTAGCCTCATTACTGCCAGGAGTCCTCTTTAACTGAGATGATAAGTAAATAAAGTAGAAATTACACACCAACAGGAACCTGGAATATGTTGTTTTACTGTATGTCTGAGAGCTCCCTTTAGCAAAGCTAATCTGCGTAGCAGTTACCATTATTTCTACCTCAGTGATCACTTCCTAATTGCTGTGTTATTGCTTGTGAAGAAAATATATTATTAAAGTCCACAACTTATTACTTGTTGCACAGCTATACATGAAGGAAAAAATCTTCTCATTTCATCAGACCTTAATAGGTTTTGAACAGGATGATCAGCTGAGGCTGTTTTTCTCTTGCAGATCTGTTCATTACCGTTTCATAATGTCAGTGGCTCCTTCTAACACTCAAGATGCATTCATAATTTATTCAGAAACCTGAAAACATTACTAAACCAAATCTACTTAATTCTCTGTGAATCAGCTCAGGCCTATTTTGGTAGCAATTTGTAATGAACAACAATTATAAGCCCAAAGGAATCTGTATTCCTTTTTTAGCTGTTAATGTTTTATACCAATTATTGGTCCGCTGCCAGATAATGATCCATAGAGCATTACAACTGTGTATTAATATTATCTTTACAAATGCAATAATACTCAGTGGAGGATAAAGTTTTGATGGACTCCTCTTGTGTGCTAGTTAAAGCTCTACATTGTCAGGAGAAAAGTCAGCATTAGCACTTTGTTCTGATGGGACTGCTAAGAACAGGGTGACCTTCAAAATTTGGCAATATAATCAAAACAGCAAACAGCAGCCACTGAAATTAACATGGAAAATAACTTCAGGATTTGTTCATGTGCAGAATCACTGAGATGCCACAGGTGTGCAGAAAGCAGGGCTTACGAAAGGATTTTAGGAAACAACAGAGTATTCTGCATTATTCTAGTTAAAAGTAACAATGAGGGACTTCTCTCTCAGTGAGCAAGCTAATACTCAAGAATTCCTGAAAAGATGATTCGCTTTCATTCACTCATGGCCAGATTGTACTATTTTTGTCTGTTTTGAATACTGAGTGTTACTTACTTTGACAGGATGTCTGGGTAAAACATACGAATTGTTTTAAAAACTGCATTCCATGGATTCTACCTAGGAATAACTGTGTGCTTATCCTAAAAATATATATTTGCCATTTTTAAGTTGTCTTAATATACAGCCAAGATGTGGCTGCATACAGAAAATAAAACAGACAAATTCAACTCTTGTAACCTAGAGTGGCTTCTGCACAAAACAGAGAGTTTTGGAAAGTAAGGATGGAGCCCAAGAAACATTTCAAACAGAACACTGACATGCTGATTTGTGTTAATAATGGCAGGGTTACAGTACACTAAGAAACAGTTTACATTTATATTGTGGATGTTCCTTGCTAAAGATCTCACTTCCCAAATCTGACTCCTGACTAGCACATGTTGTTCCCAAGTAGCCTGTATCACACCACTCATGAAGCTGAGCAGACATTTTTATTTGTTTTTAGTACCAACACACCTGAGAACTATGAAAACTAAAAAGCCATTCACAAGTAGAGCTTTCACTTAAAGCCCTTTGTTTTTTTCAAAAACGTGATCTGTTTCTATTGTTACCTAGAATGAATAAGTGATAGAGAGGACAGACAATGTATTTGTCAGCTCTAGAGACCAGCCATAGGATGTCCAACAGTCAAAAGCAGTTCAGATTAAAGGACTAGGGTGCATGCTTTCCAATGCACCAAAAGACCTGGAGGTCCTTTAATAGCATCTCTCTAAAACACCTGGGTATGTAATTGCCATTGTCTACAAAGACAGTTAGGATCCTGGGTGTTTTTAGAAACTCCACTAGGTGCCTCTGCATCTTCAGGAGCTTAAATACCTTTAAAAATTTGCCATAAGGCCCCCAGCAGGTAGCTTCAGCCTCCTCATATGTTTGGAACTGGCAGAGAGAGAGATAAATAATGCTATGTTTTGATCAGAGCAGTAGCAAACATTCAGCATCTTATGTATTCTTTTCACTTTTACACAGAGAAGTTGATGACAGTGTCGGATATTTCTTTGATTCAAAGCTGCTTATTTTCAAAAATATATATGTTCTGTTCCACTGAACACAGTGGGAAAACAGCACTTGCTCAGTGCAGTGTGCCACTTTTCTCTAGCCTGTACTGAAGGGTTCCCTTCCAGCTTTCTTTCAGGGTCATGTTACAAGTGTCTTCAATTTTCCTCCCCATCCTCCCCCTGCCTCTGCCATAGTGGCTCTGTCTGCTCTTTCCTTCATCCACGGCACACAAATGTCCTTTTCCTCCACCCCCATGAGGACAAATTTCCCAATTTTTGGCTATGCATCTGGTCCACAATGAAACTCCTTCTTCTATGTAGCTCAGCTTCTGCCTGGTCTAGCCTTAGCTTAGACTTTCAAGGGTGTGTCAGCTATCTTACTACATAGCACTTTAATGACTTCTTATGTTTATCCTAAATGAATGGCTGCTCTTACATGTAGCAGCTTTCATCAACTCCCCACATAATACACCGAACAACAGGTAACCTAGACTTCACATAAAGCTATAGCTTGCGCTACGTTTTAATGATCATATCTAAACAGCTTCAAACTCCACACACTGAAGATTTCACTATCTGATTCACATTTCAAGGTATGTTTTAACAAAAAGCAACTCAGTAAAACCTCACGCACTAGCATTTTAGACGATTTAGGACTTGCTGGAACAAAACTTGCTGCAACAAATTTTACTCTGAATTGCAACAACCAAGTTCCTTGCTACTTTAGTTGCCAACAATGACTTTGTATCCTCATCTTTCCTCATGAAAAGAAACTGCTAGAAAAAAAGTATGTGAACAAGGAGACCCAAGTGAGTATGATGGGAAGGTGCAGCTCATTGCACAGCTCTCCCTATAAACAGAAGGAGTATGTACATGAAAAGCAGAAACCCAGCCTGGAATGCATTTTGATCTATCTAAATATTAATAACACACATACAGGCATGGCTGAATTTGTATCAGTGCTGCTAACAGTACACACAATGTAGCTAATAACACAGACCATACCCATTTCTCTTCGGAGTGAGTTCACAGCTAGCCTAACGACAGATTGCCGCAGTGGAAATCGCTGGAATCTCCTCCTTGAATTTCAAATACTGCAATCAGTAAAAGCATCAGGTGCTAAAATAAATAAATAAATAAATAAATAAATAAATAAATCTCTTTTTTACCTGAGGCAAAAGCCAAAGCTTGACACTATAATACCCAAATAATAATTTGTTCTTGGACTTTCAAGTGGTAAAAGCAAAGAGGTTATTTTAAGTGCAATTAAAACTATACGACATACCAACTGCACTGCTAGTGATAGTTGTTAGGATAGTCAGGCTGTAAGCACAAGTTCCTAACAAAATATTGGTGATTACTACTTCATTCTCATATAGTATAAATAATGTCAGAAAAGATCATGAGATTCCTTCATCCTTAAAAAGAAACTCAACAGACAGAAAGCACCTTTCCTAAGTACAGACTGCACTTGTTATGCCATTATGATACGATATCATGAAGCACCTTAAAAACATTCAGCATCTTTTATAACAAGCTAGGCTTACTCCATTGAAAAAGATTCATTTTCATTTCCGAGGCATGTGAATATGACTGTTTTAAACAAGGAAACACCACCACCACCTACCATAACTCTTCCTGCTTTAGAGTGTCCTTATCAAAAGTAACTCAGAAAACCCCCTGGCATTAATTGTTGTTGTGCTTTTTTAAGGGCTGATCTGAACATCACAGAGAAGCCTTTAAGTATGAAGAAACCTTTTGCTTGATGATGTTTGGGCTCAGCATGACATCTACTTTTTTCTATGTCCTGTTTTTATTTTGAATGCAAGATGATAACCAAACTGTAGCTGGACCTGGATAATAAGTGAAAAATGCAAGGAGTTTAAACATCTTGCTCCTCATTAGTGACACTCTGCCTAGGAAAAGTGCCTAGCAAAACAAAAGGAATCACAAGCTGTAGTTAAATATCACTTCAGTTTAACCCTCCACTAGCTACCAAGTAATTTCATGAGGATATTTTCAAGAGGGATATTTTCAAATTGACAACTTTATATGATAGACATGTACAGCAGTACGAGATAGCGAAGTTTATTCTTTCAAGTAGGTTTTTTTTTTCCCTCCCCTTTTGGAACCTGATATCAATTAAAACATTCATTGGCAGTCTGGTGACAAGACACTTGGGCTAGATTTAATTATGGATCACTTTGGTTTTGAACCAAGAACAACAATGACTATATGGAGGTTCATGTTGCCTTTTTTGTTATGCTTCCTGAATATTTTCTCATGTGAGTGGTGGGAACAGAGAAAAAAAAAAAAAAAAGAAAAGAAAAGAAAAAAAAATGCCTTGAACAGGAAATAAGTATTTTGCAATGTCTGAAAAAAATTAAGAGAATAAAATTACTTTTAAATTAATAATTTCATGGAAAGAACTAAATATGCAAAAAAAATGGAGACCAAACATTAAGGAAAAAGATTAAAATAAAGGATGATGGAGCAGTATATCAAAACCAGGCAGGTCTCCAGCATGCTTGACACTGAATGAAAAGACTGAATCCTCTATTGCTGGAAATAACCAAAGAGCAGAAGTCGATCACAGCCAAAATCTTTTCCCCAGTGATCAGCTACAACAAATTCAACAAGGCACTGGGGAATTCCATCAAATGAAAATCATGCATTTACTGTATTCACACACAGTTTGGGGACCAAAAGGTTGCCATCATACAAGAAACACAAAAGCATTTTTGCAAACAGTGCAATGAAATTGTCTGCTCAGAATTAGTAAAATTTTAAAATAAAACAAAAGCAAACAAAAATACAACGCTATGTTAAGGCAGGGAAAAGAATTAAAATTATATATCTACCTAAGTTGAGGGGACCTTTTCCATCTTTAATTTGTAGTTCTAGTTTATTAATCAGAGCTCAAAATGAATGGAGCAAAAACAAAAGGGGAAAAAAAAAAGAAAGAAAGAAAACAAGAGGTTATCAGAGCTCTGGAAATTCTTACATATAAAGAAGAACTGAAGTTTTCAGAAACGCCTAATGACCAAGCCTGGGGAGAGAGCAACTTTTCATTGCCAAAGTAACTTAGGCCTCATCTACACTTCAGATGCAAAGACATCTGATCCATTTGTATAGAGACTCTCACCTCAAAAGAGTGTGGTGTGGAGACTTTTATGTGAGCTAAACCCAGACCCAGAAGCAAATACTGCATGGCAGCACTGGCCCTGAGTTATTGTGATCTTCTAGTTTACTATATAACACCAGGCTAATGCACCTGCACAACACCGCAGTGCTCTGCAAGACCACTGCAGCCCAGGAAGTTCAGCATAATGTCCACTGCAGCATCTAGATATTCCCACAGACACATCATAACTTATGTTCCATTGCTCTATAATTAAATTTTGGCTCCTATATGGCTAATGACAATGTTTAGAAATGTGTGTGTTGAGATATAGACAGACTCCTTCAGAGAGTCTCCTGAAATATTCAAATTGGTCACAACTTTTAGTGATTTCTATGGATGAAAACCTCACAGGCAAAGTTACAAACAAAATACAAGACCCTTTACACAAACCTGGGCAATGGCAGTTCAGCTAGAGCTGACTAGAAGTGTGGCATTGGCAACAAGGGAAGGGGAAATGCAGGGAGAGTAAACACATTGATGCAAATGCATCCAAATATAAGAGTTATTGAGAAAAAGAAAGGGGACAAAGGTTATATTTACAATAGAACAACAGGAACGGTCGTGTGGGTCAAGGAGTTAAACAGGTACCTTGCAGCATGCACATGCAAATCAATTCCAAAAGAGATTAGTTTAAATGAGAAGTATAATCGGGAGGGGAGGAACCCTCTCATTCTACCATAAACATCTCCCTATTTCACTGAAGCATAAACACAGAATAAAAAAGGGGGGTTCAGTGAAAAGATCATTATTCATCAGCCTTATGGATAGTAGAGTATATATAACCCCTGAGATTCATACAGGCACCTGCCTCCAGATTGGCTGCGTAAGGGACAATTTATCATAACTGAACATGTAGGAGTGGGGGAGGACACAGTGGTCATTGCCTGCACTGGAATTTATGATGGAAAAGAAAGTTAATTAAGTTCTGTGGTCAGTGCTTAAGGGAAAAAAAATAGAAGAGCTCCCAAATGCAATTCCTTCCTTTAACAGATATTTTGGCAGAACTTGCTAATTACTACATTAAACTGTTCATTTGGCAAGAAAGAACTAATTTTTTAACAGTAAGTTTTCAGGGAAAAATGCATAGAAACAAAACAGTCTTGTCATCTGGTCTTTTGTTGTCAAAAAGGAAAGCACACCTGGCACACACTGTAGTTATCATAGTGCAGCTCATAACTGAGTGGCAGAACAGCAGGGAAAGGAAAGTAACAGGCTTCTGAACTCCGTGGGAAAGGAACTAGTTTAAGGAAAAATGCAAGGCAAATGTATGTGCAACCACATTTGGCTAAATGAAGACAACTACAAATCATAATGTAATTCAATGCAAAACATCAAACAGGGTCCTTATTGCTATGTGACCTGGCATTTCTGATTTTGGCAAAGCAAATAAATTAGTTTTATGTTGTATTCTTATATATTCTTACATATATATATAAAACCAAAAGGATAAACAATCCTTACTAAGGGCAGAAATCCTCAGCACAAGACAGACATCAAGTACAATAATTTAGTTAACATCTGCTCCAGCCACATGACCTGAACTATCTATAGGATTCCCAGTTTAAGAGATTTACATGCCTCCAGTTCTGAAGCCAACTCTAAAACACTTCATTAGACATGGGCATGAAACACAATGCGAAGATCTGCATTCATACTCCCCAGAAACAGCTACAGACCAGAGCTTTTGCTTGTGATAGAATATGGGCCAACAGCAAGAAGCAGGAGTGTTTCTGGTTATTTTCAATGCTATTTACCACCCCATTTTTCATCTGCAATTCCCTTGTGGAGCTGCATTTCCCTTGAAAAAGAAGCTGGTCATAATCCCAAACCTCCTACCAGGATACCAATGCTAAGAATTGGTATTCAGCAGTGTATTAGTGTGAGGTGGGAAGAAAAATGGAAAGAAAATACAATTAAAACTCTGCACACCAATCACTATCAGAAAAATTTGTAAGCCAGTTCTGACCAGCTGTAACATTCGAAGAGAACAACCCAGTGGTCAAAAAGATCTGAGAGCAGTAAACTCCTAGACATGCTAGACTGTGAAACAGATACCTGAAATTAAGAGGAAGTTCTGCAAATTTACAGCATATAGGTGAAAATAGGATCCAGAACAGAGCAAAATGTTCTTTGCTTCACAAATATGCCCTCCAATGAAAAAGAATCCACTCCCTGGCCAGCCATAGTATCTTTAAAACCTACAGCATGACAGCTTACTTAAGATAGCTCATTTCAGTAACACAAACTGTTATGCAGCTTCCCAAGACAGGCATCATTAAAAAAAGAGCCATTGTTTTATAAAAATAGAGCAAAAGTAGTTTTTGCTTACATTTACTTGCTGTGTTCAGGCAAAAAAAACTTCACTGGACAATCCTGATGATAGATTATTTCAAATTCATCAAAATATAAATTCAACCAATTAATTTTTGCTAACTGATCATAATAGGTGAATGTAAGCAATGTAAAAATACATCCCATGAGCCTGGAGTGCAAGGGGAGGGGGGGAATAGACTTCTGTTTTATTTTTACCCATAAATAAATTTTACATTTGAAAAAAATAAACCCACAAAGTACAAAATAACAAATTTAATTACAACTAAAGCAAACATTCAGTCACAGTGGGTTTAGAAAGGGAGGAATTATTTTTGTTTGTTTACTTTTTAAACTTTTATTCTTTCTAATTAAGGCTTTTTCCATAAACAGGAAAATTCAGTGGGCAAGAAATACTTGGTATCTTCAAGTATGAATTTCTTTTTCAGTGAAAAATTTCTTTTAAAAAAAAGGCACTTCTACTTACTAGGATTTCAGGATATATAATAGCATCATTAGTATCAAACTTCACTAAATTACATCATTTAATGTGAATAATGAAGTGCAAATTACATGGAAAAGCTATATATGCATATTTAGTGGTAGGATTTGGCCCTCTATTTCATTCTTCTTATCTGAAGTATAAAAAAACAGAATTTGTTTCTTAATTTTAATGCATGTCCATGCCTTAAACTATGTTTTTTACTTGACTTTCAACAACTACAGTATATGAAACCAAAATATATTCCTCTTTATACATATTTTATAATTTGTTTCAAGTCGCATCTTAAAAGGTATTTAACTTTTTCTCCTGGATCCTGATTTTAGTTAATGGCAGTAGAAAAGTCACTGTCCTTGATCTAGAATTGTTTAGTAAGAAGGAGTCAGGGCTAGAGGCACATGAAAACATGTCAATCAGATGTAATTGCTCTCTAAAAGAAACCCTAACAGACTGAAGAACAAGAACTATTCTAACAAGAAAACACATGGATTCACTGCAGCACCTAATCTACTAATGAGCTCAGCTTGTTATTTTCAGGCTCCCTATTCAAAAAGTTCAACATAAGAAACATGACAGCGAAGGACAACATTGCTTAAATAGTTTTAGATAATATATATTACAGGTGGAGCCAGTAACATCACCTGTAATTACAGTTGCCCAGTACTTGCCATGACACTTCCCTTGCCACTATGTCCAGCTTCAACTGCTTGGGCTGAAATTTTCTATATAAAGTGTCTTCCTCTGACTAATATTTTTATTTTTATTTCATCAGCTTGATGATTTTTGTTATTATTTTATCATTGTAGGAGAATGAATGACATTAAGGAAAGAAGGAAAATAAAGGGAAATGTGGTTTTATCATAACATCACAGCAGGTAGAGAAGACAACTTTTACCCTGGAGGTGATTGGTCGTGTTTTTGGTGCTAGGTCTGCTTCTCCTCTCAGTATAATATCACCACATCTGCTCTGCTTCTGGGTGGACAATAAGCCTGGCTCATTCAGTCCTGTGCCCAAGAGCCCGTGCAGGCAGGCACAGTTCAGTCGTAGATGTACACTGAGTCAGCCCCTTTCCTTTCCATGTCACATGTACACTAACCTGTTTCTCCCCACAACTCACAAATCTCAACATTTGTCTGCTGTCTACAAAAAAAAAATCTTTCTTCATTAACATAGCATATGGTCAGTTGTGTGGTGGCAACATACTACTCTTAGCAGTTACCATCCCTGACTGCAAAAGTTTACACAGTTCATTTAAAGAAACATTCCTGGTGCTGAAATCTGAGAGTATCAATTAGTATGCCAAAATTAACATGTATTGAGATCAAGAGAGAGGGATTCTAACATTCTAATATCCACATCTGCTTCAGGCTGCGAACTGAATGCCCAGTAGCTCTGGAGAGTATTAAGGATGCTCCTGGTGTACATCTTCTGGTTTATTTTCATTCAGAGAAAGGTAATTCCTATGATCCATAGCAGAAAAAGAAAAACAGCCTCATACTCAAAACAGATGAAGGATTGAAAACTTCATTCTGACTCCTGCTTTACCAAAGGATCTTGGAAGTTCCTTTGCAAGCTTGGACATAGATTCAATGAATAAATACATGAATTTGGAAAGCAAATATTACAAAAGGAGATGGATTATTTAATGAAAAGAGTAGGATTGGTAAGACATCAAATACACAGCTAGACTGGAAATTAGAAGTCATCCAGGATTTTCAGGAGCCAGGTCTTGCTCTCATAATATTAAATCAACCAGATCAGAGGTTCAGAAATAAATTTTTCCTCTGGTGATCTTGGCAAAAACATGGGTTAAGAAGGACTGCTTCTCATGAGGCACAGTGCATTTTTTTAGTAATTTGGCCACTTTAACCCATTTGAATCATTAAGGGTAGTGAAAAGGCCTTTCATCTCTTCTGTTTTTTTCTTGGGGGTTAGATCAACAGAAGGTGATGGGGAGCTTTTGCAACTTGCAGCAAGTAGTCATGGTACCACAAGAATGTCCTCTTCACTTGTTCTGGATTTTCTAGCTGTAACAATCTGCAACTGCACTAACTGTCCAAGTGGCGAGTAGCTAAAAACTGTGCCCTTTGTGTTCTAGATGTCCAATTTGTAATTTCCAGAAGTGCTAAAAATTTCTACACCTGACCATAGTCCACTAAGCATCCTTAGTATCTTAGACAAAATACCTGGGTAATCATTCTGTGGCTTAGTCCTCCCTTCATAAAATGAACATACAACTTCCCTCTTCCAAAGGTATCATGAAAATTAATGTACAAATATTTGGGAAGCATTTTGCAATGATAGTGGTGAGCAGCCTAGATAAGCCTAGGTGGAAGTGAAAATTTCTCTAATTAGAGAAGAATATGAGTATTTATCAGATAATATGAGTGAGGGCCACACATGAAACAATAAAGCTAAAATTCTGAACTCACAGAACATAACCCATCTGTGCAGTGAATGAGGCAGTGGTCCTGTAGGAAAAAAAACAGCATGTGATCCAGTAATTAAAGACTGTTCATGAAACATAGCCACAAAACAGGCAAATGCTTTTAAAGGAGCAACCTCAATGCTGGCATGTCATGTCTTGAAAGTTTCAATTTGCAACCTTAACATTTTCAAGATTTTTTTATGACACATAATTTAGGCCCCCTTATAATGAGGGCATGCATATGTTACATTAATATTTTCTAAAAATTCTTTAGCATTTACTGGGAAAGACTGCTCCTTCTCCTTTCATCCAACAAATAAGGTTTTAACAATTCTACAGCTATAAGGACCGCTTTAAGGAATTACGCAGTTCAAGCTTCTTGGTTTAAGGTTTATGGTGCAAAGAACACACTGTTAAATGTTTGCAGAAAACAAAGGAAATCAGGAGAAAAACTGAGAAGGCTTTTTCCCTTTCTTGACAACACTTCTATTATGACCCGAAGACTCTCCAATATCCACCCTAATCCCCTGTCATCCTCCTGTAAATGCTAAAAAGTGCTGCAATTTGCATCAGCTTGTGTGCTAGACATTTTTATATGAATGCTAACTCACTGAGAATGGTAGACGCTGTTTGTAATCCCAAGAAAATGTGTAAAGGACAACTCAACAGAAAATTGTGTCAGGGCATGGAGCATAATCCAGTGTGTCTCCTTGTAAAATCTAACTAGTATATGCAGTTACTAAACAACCCAGCATAAGTGGGCTTGTGCTGTGAATCTACCCAGATCCTTAGACTTCAGTTTCTTGAATGTTGGCCATGCGACGAAGCACAGATTCATCCTGCACAGGAAAGCTTGATTTCTTTCAACTCCAGTTCACACGAGGCTCATTTTCTATATCTGAAAGGTGCATTTGTAATAGCAGTCATGTTACAAGTTAAGCCTATGCAAAAAACTCAGTTTGCCTCTTCTCATTTTCTTCAGCAACCAAGCCCTCTAAACCTGTCCATGTCTTCTGAGATCTGGAGGTCTCTAACGCTTTTTCTCTTCTTAGCATGTTCACACAGAAACTCTAGTTTCTCTATACTTCCCATACACAGTTTCTCTATACTTCCCATACGTGTGTCAGCAGCGTGTTTTGAGAATCACCAGTCAGGTGCAAACCTCCATTAGCTGAGGGAAAGCATGTCTGAGACCTCAACTAGCACTCATGAAAGTCAGTTGTCATGGAATTACATTTTCATATGAACCTTCCAACAGCCCACAGGCTACTACAAAACCATCACTCAAAATAATAATTTCATCTACATCTGTATTATTTTGAAGGGCATGCACCAAGCAGAAAGCTAGAAGTCATGTAGATTTCTGACTAGTTTAGTATCATTCCTAAGGCAAATCATCATTCCTTAGGGTACCTGGTAATTTACAAAAGATAAAAACTGAAATGTTCTTCCAGGCAGGTTATGTCACACAGTGGACAACTGTGTGTTCTTGCACTTTCGTCTTAGGAATATGCCTCTGGCTGGATTCATAGACAGAATACTGGAAATCATACCAGGTAGTATTTTTAACTGCCCCTAAATACTTTTGGAAATGGAAATCTAGGGAACTGGTTCTAGAATTTAAATCTAGACATCCACTTCAGTGATTAAGCTAAGCAATTGTCCTGAACAGGGCCTACCAGAAGTTTTTAGAAAATGTGAATAAAATTAGTCTTTTCAGTGTAACATAGAATAAACTGATAATCAAGCAAGGAAATACATATATTTCATTCAGCATTCAGGCAGAGATTAGAGATTTCTTCGCTGTACCAGTGTTGTTCCATCCCGTTTGAGTCCAGGACAAGCATAATGAAACTCAAGGATTAGTATGACTTGTTTAGTGCAGAGCCATACAAAACACCCGCTTATACCAGAAGAGAAACGTATCACCATAACCTGAAGGCTGATACAGATAAGTTTTATTTTCCAGGTACACAGAAAGCTAGGAGTTGGAAACTAGCATTTATTTCATGTCTAATTTACTCCTTAGATTCAGACCTGCCAAGTCTCCTGTAATATAATCTTTCATCTCCAACTTCATGAACCTGCATGCCAAGTACAGTTGGACATCAGATCGAAGAGTCCCCAAGCAAGGTATGTTTGGCTTCTAGGGCCACAGGGTGGGAGAAATGCTGAAGCACTATGTAGCCCTCAAAATCATCTGCCCTCTACAGGCAACTTCACGGTAAAAGGCACCTCATTTTTCAGACTTTCCCGAGCAGCAGCCTAATATCTACTAGACTTCAACAAAAATATCAAAGACAAGTTTCAGAATATGAGAACATCATCATTTTTATAGACCAGCAGATCTCTGAGACCCTACTGCAGAATTCGTACACCCCTTTATTAGCAATTTGCTCCCAAAGAAGCAAATCTATAGATCTGCTATTTCTATAGGGTCACAAAAAACATACAAGCTTATTACACAATCTGACACATTTTAGATAATAACTTTATATAAGCAAAAGATGTGATTTAATAGAAGTCAACTGCCTGCTGTTCCACACAGGAAGTGGAGGGTTTGAAAATATCTTCATAGAAAGAGGGGCGGAGGGGACAGCAGGACAGACAAATCTCTGTCGCCTGATTGCTGTAAAATATGCTGTCATTGAAATACATTTAAACTAGTCATCTTCTGTTTGGGGAATTCACAGTGGCTGAGTTCCAGTTCATTACTCTGAGGGTTATGGTGCTACTGTCGAGGCCTCAAAACCAGTAAGATGGCCTAACCCCCAGGTTAGAGAGGCTACAATAGCAGAAAGGCAATTATACTGTAGGAAAACCGTTGTCCACTAATCAGCTAGCAATCAATTACTAAGAAGAGAAGATAACCCTATACCCACTCAAGCTCTTCAGTATTAATAGTGCCATCATGTAATTACTTTAGGCATGGGCAGGTGCATGAAGGGACAGACGCTATAGTACACTGCATCTAAGATTAATGAGTTCTGTCAATTTGCCCAGCAGACATCTGATTCTTCAGCTTTATGTAGCCACTGGTTTTACACATGCCTCAGGGCTTTTTTTGCTGCAAAAATCAACTACTAATTTAAATATATCCAGAAAGCTTGCATCTTAAAAAAATCCCTAATTTTACAAGTAGGACTGCACCAAGAAGATTCCTAACAGAAATATTAATACAGCATGTTTTCCTATTTCAGTTATTCTTTATCTTAGTCAGAGTAATGAGTGAAACACAAGGTCCTACAAGCATGTAATATGTCACAGAAAAAATGAGAGCGCACAATCCTACAGTCACAACAACCTGAATTTCACTCACACAATCAATTTCAGTAAGTAAAAAAAAAAAAAAAAAAAAAAAAAAAAAAAAAAAAAAAAAAAAAAAAAGAAAAAAAGAAAAAGAAATGTTCCAGTAAGTAAGTCATTGCTCAGAACCCAAGACAAAGCAAATGCAGAAGGAAGCACTTTGCTAAGTTAGCAAACACGCTGAATGAGCATAGCTGCCAAAAGCAGAATCACTCCCTGTGACAAGCTACAGCCTACAGAGTGAAGTCAGGGATACGTAGGCCTATGGGTCAAGAAAGAAATGGCTTAAAATAGAATTTCTATCTGGAAAGCAGTTCCTTTTTCCTTAAAGTTACATCTACGGTAGTCAGCAGCAAAAGCCAGTTTTTAAAAGAAAGAGTTCTCAAGTGAAATATGACCAATTTTTAGAAACATCTTCCCTGTTTGGGAAGTGCATGAACAACTCCCGTCCCCAGAAAAACATGATCTACTCAGGATTTTGAGACCTTCACTCTTACTAAAACCCCATTTTAAGAAGGTGCTTAAACACTTCCTTAGATCTTTCAAAAATAATCTAAGATATTTAAAGTCATTTAGCTGCTTAAACACGCAGATAGTCTCTCAAAGATCCTCTTAGGCATCTCTCTGGAAGTTCAGACTCTTCAATACCTTTGAAAATCTATCTCAAAGTGCTTGGCTGTGCATACACACAGCCCTCCTGAAATACCACACTGATGTCCATTTGTATTTCTAAGTGCAAAGCTTCAATAATAGCAATAAAATAAAATAAAATAATAAAATAAAATAAAATAAGGGTTGAATTCAAATCAGAAATTCAAGTACTACAGTTAAGGAGGTTACCATTCATCATCTAAATTTCATTAACTGATCACATGCAAGGTCCAATTCCTTCAATTGCAAAAACTTACACTACTAAAAGCCCCAGGAACCATGATGCAGGTACTGTTAACTTTGCTCCCACTGACCAGGGCTTAGTTTGATCGTAAAACACCAATGCAGCTTCTGCAGTATCAAAGTATCAAATTCACTGGACAGGAAACAAATTTTTTTATTTATTTTTCAAAGTATTTTTTCCAAAAATTCAAGCCCCTAAGCCAAAAACACAAAAAAATTGTTCTCAAAGATTTTCTGTGACAGGTACAAGAACTGACCTATTTATTTTTCTCCAAAGTCATCCTATTTGTTCTTTTTCTGTCACTTCTGTTTGATTATAGAAAATAGCTAACAGTATCTATTATTTTACCTTCCATTTAATGTCACAATTGACCACCCATGAAAACTTTCTCAAGACTACATTTATTGGATATTAGATACTGCTAATTAATTCTCTGGATTAATTTCTTCTGAAGTAATGTTATCAATTGTTTCCAGTAGAGAAAAAACAGGCCAGCAGTAACTTGATTTTCACATAAATGGATTAAACCTACACAAATGCAGTGGCTGAAGATATCATTGATCCATGTTCATTGGCTGCTGCTGCTGTTTCAATTGTTATTTGATATGGTAAAGGACAATAGAGTGGGAAACAGTTTTGATCTGAAGCAACTGTTTCTAAGAAGATACCAGCAGCTCTCACAATACGTAACTTACAAAATGTATTCTATGCATCTAAAAGCACTAATCCCTAAAATTGTAACTATTTCTGAAACACATAGTTTATGGTTTGATCCTGAAAGATGCTCAAGTTCACAGAAGACATTTGAATTGAAGCCACTCAGTATGCAATAAAAATGTGTGGGAATTACCAGGGGGAGGAACTATTCTACAAATTGAAAAGAGGCAAAAATATGAAGTGTCCTTGAAACTACGAACTGGATATCATCAGTTAATGATTTAACATAGAAAGGCAAAGTCAGCATTAAAAATGTTAAGGAGAAACCTTCAAAGACATAACGAAAACTTAGAGATATCTCTATTTCTGAAAGCTACTGGGAAATCATCAGCAAACTTTTTTTCCTACACCTGAAAATATCCTCTTTCCAATTTCTTGTACTCTTGGAAATCCTGGTTTGGCATGTTGTATTCATTAGGCACTGAGTGTTGTACAGTGGCATAAGACCAAAAGTTCACTTTTGAACATTATTCTTTCTTGGCTCTGTTCAGTTTTGACCACAAAACAAAGTTGAGTAGTTTAAGGGTTGCTTCAATTCATATCAGCTGGCAAGGGGTTCAAAGGATATCAGAGAGGCTATTCCTTTCAACTCTTCCAGCATGGGAAATGAACTGGGCAGGAAGAAGAACTGACCTTTCTATTTAGATTCTGCTCTTGTGCTCTCTCTTTACCAGTGTGACACATCACTGACAGAGTAGGCAGTTTTTAGCAAGAAGATGCAGGAAATTAAAGTTCAAAAAAAAGAAGGAATGAAAAGTGAATGGAAAAAAAATCTCCAAAGGTTTTTGAAAATAATACTGAATCCAGACAAATAGGATTTCATCTCATTGAATTTTATGTTTGATAGCAGGGATTCCTATATTTACTTCAGTCAGCTACTGTCAAGAGCAGCACTAAATCAGGAGCAGATAAACTGCTCTCACATCCTCTCTCATCTTACCTCAAAACTTTCTGCTGCACAACCTCACTCCTTCAAACACATGATGTCAACTCATGCCATTAGCTAACTGCACAGATTAAGGTCTCAGACCCTACCCCTACCTAACCTTTCCATACAGTCTTGGCCATACACCTTCATTCCAGATATATAGGTCTCATTTCTTGCCATGTTATTGCTGATGTTGTCAACAAACCAGAACATGGACAGCAGATACAAGCCTGTAGTCCAGCTTCTTATGTCAACAAGGTGTACAGCTGTACAACTGGGAAACAGTTCTCATATCACCTGTACTCTACAACGTGGGAAAGTATTTCTCAGATTTGCCTCGGACTCTCGGAGAAAAATTCTTATTTATTTTGCATGTCTCATTCCCACTGTCTTCTAGAGACAAATTTGATTCATTACACAGCATTTCTGCCAGATCAGAAAGCAACCCATAATTCTGCTTCATAGGATTTAGGTGGCCTTATCGAGCCTGCCTCTGCGAAACTCTTGCATCTACCTTGAAACAATTTGCTCCATCTTTGTTGATGGTTTTACCAACAAATCTACTGTTGGTATACATTGCCTCTGCATCTCATACAGACTTTAGGCAATATAAAACAACCTTCTCTTGTTTTTTTTATTTACCACAATATTAGTAGAAACACATTTTTCAACTGCACAAAGTTCTGAAGCTGCACAGAATTGAAACTTTAGTATTTTTTAAACTTGCTATAAATTCAGATAAATCCCTACTGTTCTTCTTAATAATCATGTACTAAATATTTAAAATACTTTCATACCCATAATATTTACAGCCAAAGGGGTCTTCACATACTCTATCTTCCATTATCAGTAATTCATTAAGAAAATGTGGACATTGTGAGCATTCGCTTTTCTTGTTTATTGAAACTGCTTAAGCTGTCAGTGTCAATGAAAGAGTTATCACTGTAGGAAACTTGCAATATTAGTAAAGCATGTCATGGTAACAAAGAAAAAAAAAGGTCTCAAGAAGTTTCTAACTGTTTCAGTGCCTGCGCAGCAGAATATTACCAACTGGTTAATATACTCAGTTCATTTGATTAATCAGCTTCATAAATGAGTGCAAATTATCCTTTTATTTCTGTGGTGTTAGCAGCTTTCTGTTTTGAACACGTACTCTGCCTGTAAAAATAGAGACTGTTTATTCACTAAGTCTGCTCCTCACCTAAAAATTTGTACCCTCAGTATCATATCTATTAACTTTAGTGAACAAAAATAAATAACCATTAAATAAATAATAAATAAATAACCATGTTAGCATTGCAGAGACAGTAGCTAAAGGAAAGCAAGACAGATTCAACGCAGGCATTGCAAAGAATTAGTTTTAAAACGCAAATTCAAAACCAAAACTGAATCATTACAAGAGGAAAAGAATTTCCTGTATTCTAAGTACAAAAAGTGGGAGATTACCTAGCTGTAACTGAGAGCGGAGTTAGACCTACTGAAACTTTTATAAGTGATAATTATTCTTGAGCTAGAAAGAATCTGACTCTGAAATTCAGAGAGCAGGTGAGTTTGCTGAAGAAGCAGTTCAGAAATCCATCTCTGACATGTCATCTCTGCAAATGCAATCAGGAATCACCAAGAGAAATAAACAAGGAATCTGATCCTATTTTAGCACTACATTTTTCACAGTACTATTGAAGTATACAGCAGAGGCTGAAACATTATGAAAAAAGAAACAATCTAGTCTTGCTGTACATATTTATTCACTTATCATGTCATCAACCAACTTCCTTCCCGCAAGCAGAAGTGAGCTGAATTGTTGAACAAGCATGGTGATGTTTTAGTTCATGCTTCTCCTCCTGTTTGTCCCACTATGACCAAAATTTTCACAGACCTATGCTTTGCATTTCTCTTTAAAACCTACTAGCACTGCAACCTCCACAGAGCACAACTTGCCCTTAATGCTCATGGCAGGACCAGAACGGAAGGTAATTTCTGATCAGCTTTTTCCACCTTTTCATGGCCACCTAAAAGCCCCAAACAACTTGTCTAACTTATCATAACCCACACTTTCTTTTCATCATCCATTTTTATTAAATAAAGCTATATATAGAATATGAAAGGAAACAAATTTCACATTTTGTGGCAAGGCAGGAAGTTATCATATTTTAAAAACACTATTATCTTCACTTGCACAATCGAATGAAAGCAGCTAGAGTTTCTGAATCCTTTCAGAGCAGAAACAAAAGGATTGGAAGGATATTTCTTAAGATCTGATGTTACAATTTGTGCTTAAAATGACCTTTTCATGAAGTCAGCTATAGGGTGTACCAGACTTATTTTCCATTAGTACAGAGCACTCACTGAAGTGGACTTAGATCTACCCAATTCCTCTCTGATCTACCTAATTTCTTAGAAACTTCTTGTTTACTGCAGGGCTGCTTTGACAGTTGGGAGCAGCTGTTAACATTACATGAATACTTTCTGGGTGTCAAATGCAACCAGAATATTTTCAGTAACACCTTTTCTCTTTGGTGTACAGGTTTGCTGAATTCCAAATTCAGTGTGCAGTTCTCGTCTCATCAAACTTGAAGAAGCATATGTGAACCTGAGAAGCTTAGAACTACACTGCCTGGGTTAATCATATGTTTATAAGCTTTAATGTGCCTGCTTTTGTCAAACAGGCATACTGTATAAAATAAGTTACACATAGAATTGGAACTCTACCACAAATTTACTATTTCATTATCATTATTCTTTTTTCTCTGTACCCTACAAATTGAATGACCTCTATCTGGTAAACTTATTGGATAAGTTTTCCTGATTTTATTTGCTGGTTTG
This sequence comes from Aegotheles bennettii, assembly GCA_013398125.1. Classification (NCBI taxonomy): domain Eukaryota; kingdom Metazoa; phylum Chordata; class Aves; order Caprimulgiformes; family Aegothelidae; genus Aegotheles; species Aegotheles bennettii. The sequence goes on along the minus strand of VZRW01013440.1, from coordinate 1,271,246 downwards.
TTGTAGTCTGTTTGTTTTTTAATTACGAATAACTTCTTCCAGAAGTGCTCTATACACCATTGGAGGAACTATACACCACTGGAGGATCACATCGATTTAAGTCAAAATAATAATCTGAGAGAAACGGGTAGGATATGGACAAGAAATGAGTGGAGAAGATTTTAAACAGAAATCCAAAACTTCCTCTACAAATCCAATTGTATCATAGGAAAATTCAGGTTGGAAGAGATCCCAGGCGGTCACTAGCCCAAACTCCTGCTCAAAGCAGGGCCAGCTGAGAAGTCAGATCAGGTTATCAGGGCTTCATTTAACTTGGTGTGAAAAACTTCCATGGATAGAGACTGCACAGCCTTTCTGTATACTCTATTCCAATGCCTGACTGGCCTGAAAAGGAAACAGTTTTCCCTTACATCCAGTCAGAACCTCTTCTGGTTTTTGTTTGTTGTTGTTGTTGTTGTTTTGTCTTGTTTTAATTTATGCCTGTTGTCTCTCCTCTTTTCACCATGCACCATTGTGAAGAGGCTGTCTCCATCTTGTTAGCCCTCTGCTGAACTTGTCCCTGTTTATCAATTTCCTTCCTGTATTAGAGAGCACAAAAACTGGACCTGGTATTCTCGATGTGGTCCTCATGACCTGTAGTGCTAACTACACATCAACACTATGGATTCTCCGGAGTGACCCCCTCACTTCCACTGCCACGTTTCTTCTAGTTTAAAGTCACTGAAAAGCTCATAAGGACGGCTTTCATGCACAGCTCTGCAGCAGAAGAGGTGTTAACAGGCAGGTGCTCTGCCTGTAAAAATTAGCCTTTCAAAGGATGGCAGAAGGCTCTGTCACCATAAATACATTTTAAAGAGACTTTCATTTTTTAACAGTCTGAATTCCTCGTTAGGAAAAGGATCAGGTTTCACAAATACCCACTGCTGCTGTAGAAGGGCTTGCTCCTCCATACTGCCTTTTTTTGCCCACTGACTGGTAACATGGGACAAGCTCAGTGTGTAAGACAGCTGCTTTGAAAAGAAAGGGACCTGTTCCAGGTCAACTTTACCGACAGCTAATCTATGCTTATAGAATTTTTTTGCAACTTTTTGATATATGTTATAGTACTACAGAACTGATAATTTTTTTTTCTTTCTTTTCCTTCTTCCCCAGCACCTCTCTACTCTGTTCAGTTTCTGTAGATCATTATTTTCTATCCAAAGAAAATTCTTAATATTAATCACTCTGAAAGATTTGCCAAGGCACCCTGGGGGCTCCGATTCCCAAGTCCCTTTGAATTTTTAAGGGATTTTGGCACCAAACTCCTTCAGGTTCTTTTTTAAAATGTCATTCTTAAATTAATATTGTGCAACTGGAACTATTTGGCCTGAGTATTAAAAAAATCTCCCCTGTTCTGCTAGTTTAATTTTCTAAACGTTTCTTCTCACTGATTGACTCAATAGCTACATCAGGGTAAATCTAAGCAGAGTAAGAATAAGCTTCTCATTCACTCACACAGTACACTTCTGCTTGATTGGAATGGATATTGTACATAATATGTCCCTGCAGATGTTTTCTCCAGTGGGGCACATTGAATTTCATTTAAATGCCAGGGTTCAAAATCTAAAACAATGTGACTTTAACAAAAAATCTGATGAGGAATTTGATGAGAAAATGGCAAGAATTCCTGTGGCATTTGGGTAACAATTTCAAGCCTTCGTTTTAATAGAATAAACAGGATCATATTTCATTCAAATCTGGCAATGAGATGAGCTTTGGGTATTACATTGATATAAACCAATAAAGAATTTGCAAATTTGAAGCACTAATTAACAGACACAATATTAAATGAAAAAAGTTTGCTCGAGGGGCAAATATATTTTGAAGACTTTAAACTTTTATTAAAAGACAATTTTTAATAGCTTCTTGTGCATTTGACTATTTTGTTAGTTTCAAAGAGAGGGATTCTTGTGTTTTTAAACGAGCATGTTTAATATCATTGGAATATAAATAAATAAAATAAGTTTAACTTCTTCCTTTCTGAAATAATAACTCAATGTCATGTCATGTCAAGAGAAAAGAAAAATACCTCATAAATTGAACCTACACAGCTGAGAGCTGTGTGAGAGGTGTTAGGATTTTATTATCTACATTGAACTCCAATGCTATTTCTATTAAATGATTGTTTTAAAATCTTAGTGCCAAATCAAAAAGCATTCATATTTAGAACCTGACTGCATTATTACGAGACTCCTAGTAAAAACATATAAACAACAAACAAAAAAAACAATTTGGAAGTTTTGGTTTACTGGTCACATATGTACCATAGTAAGAGGATTTTCTCTACCTAATTGCAATGCTGCACACAGTAGCCTTCTTGATACTACAATATCTAAGACTTATGTATCTAAAGACTCATGCGTCTGAAAATGGGAATGTCAGCTAGAATATTAAGGAATGAAATCTATGAGACCGACCTTCACATAGGATATTAGAGAGTGTTTTTTGAAACAAGTGGTTATTTCATCCTAAGCATAATACCATCAAAATCTGCTGATGATAAAGTCACCTGCTCTGACAACTCAGCAGCTGTGCTGCACTTAAAAGTTGTCACATATTTAATTCATTAGCAAGCGAACTATCTTCTTGTTTCAAGAAATTAAGGAATTTTTTTACTTCTAAATGTAAGGTACCATTTCCTCTTTTACACTCTATATGATTACTGTGCACCTGTACCTAATCCTACAATGGGAGGTCCGTGCTCCCATGTACCTTATCTTAGGTGATGCCTACATTTTTTTCTAACCACTTTCATTTTTCTTGTCTTAATACAGTTGATTGTGGTACCTTTTTTTTTCCTTTTTTATTTAAAGGAAAATTATGAGGTAAGTGTTTAGAAAGGTAATTGATCTGTAGTTTAGAGATAAAAGGCCTGATCTTTCCTTCTGATACTGAATGCACATCAAAGTCAAGTTGAAGCACTTCACATGCACTGCTTAATGAAAACTTGTAGAAAATGGAATATAAAAAAAGCCATTAGCCATAAAAATAAATGACAGGGAGCTCTGCAACCTATTCACTGAAGATTTGTGTATCTCTTGGATTCAAAATTTATACAATTTACACACAGACATGCAATACTGCACAAGTTTTATGGACACTTGATTCACAAAATCCCACATGTAGAGTGTGTAATCTGTACGTCCATAACTCTGCACCTAAAGAATGCCCAAAATAATTTGGGACTAGGACCCAAAATGAGACAGTCTGTGTATTTTTCAAGGGCAAACATAGAAAGCCCACACAGAAATAAACACAAAGTTTGGAAGCAGAATTAAATCTGTTTATCCCTCTCTACACCAGTGCATTTCTCAGCATTACAGGACATACCTGTAAAAAACAAATGGAATATTTATGCATAGAAAGATAATTTCCACAACTAAAATAAGGTCTAGATCCTCCAAAGAGACACCTACTTTGCAACATTAATAGGAATATGAACATTTTATGAGTACATAACTGCCTGCAAGATTCAGGTCTTGGATAAGATAAGATGTACCAGTGCTATCCATTCTCATGTACTTTTCTGGATTAAGGAAGACGTATTTCCTAAACCAAGTTCTATGAGTTCACACTTTTCACTTTGATTGCAATACCTTTAGTCTGTTCTGAAAACAGCCAAACTAGATAAACCATAAGTATAGCATAAAAGGCCCTGAAATCTCTGTATCAGCAATTCGTCAGAGACATGTCTTAGCTGAACAAAACACAGCACTTCAAATCTGGCAGAATTTACTGACAACTCCTGAAGAAATTAAGGAATAAATCGACCAAGATTTCTTGGGACCAGTCAGCCCAAGAAGCAGTTATATTTGTTAGCTAGGGCCACCCTCCTTTGCTTTACATCCAAGCTAATACAGTACCTAGATGTTTATATTAGAAGTCTTTAAAATTTCTGAACGTGGCATCCCAAATCGGAACAGTCCCAGAAAAGCCACAGAGAAAAAGGATAAATGTCACTGGGTATTTTTGCAAAAAAAAAAAGTGCTTCAGGTTTTTGAAACATTTGATTCTTGAGTGGTTACTTGAATGTGGCAAAACAAGAGCACTATGCACAATTCTTCTTCGAATCCACAACTTCAGCAAAACGCTACTCTAATTTACTCCCTCAAAGCAGCTTACTTTGAATAGGAAGTTTTTGCTGTAAAAGAATAATTTATTACATAGTAAATTGTACTTTCTTAAAATTCTTCATTTCTGAGATGTTGGCAGAGATTTTTAACAAATACATCTAAGAGAGCAATTCAGTAGCATGGCAGTTGACCATCTTCAATAGCAGTTAGGCTCTTTTCAATAGTCATTCCAAGAAGAAAAGCACACTCCTGGAATTATCTCATTCTAAACAGCACAAGCATGCACAGCTTCCCACAGGCAGGCAGCAGGATTTGCACAAGGAGACAAAAGAATAGGCAAGTGTTCAAGAAATTTTGGAGATTAAGAAAACTGTGCTTATTTTAAATTTTCAATAGCAGCAGATGAGAACCAGGTCAGGCTATTCAATCACAGTTCAGAAAATAAATTGCTTAATTTTCAAAAGCTTTCAGTATTAATTTAACTCTGCTCTCACTGAAGTCAGTAGGAACTAACAGGTTTCAGCGTGAGAGTCAGATGAGTCTCAAGCAATTTTAGAAATCTGATCTTCAAACTCTGTCACTTTGGTCATTGCTCAATATATATTATATTCAAGTACACATGTACATGGTGTTTCTTGCCTTCTCTTCCTTTTTCCCAAAACACACACGTGAACTCACTCACAAACACAACAACTGAAATGAAAATTTGAAGTACTCATGCAATTTCTATCTGTGTGAATTTCTCCCATTCATAAAAAACAAAACCAAAAGAAAACAAAACCAAAAAACCCCATGAAGGTCAGTACACCAATCTATTTAAACCACTTTGTGGGTAACCCAGCAAACTTCATAATTACAGATTTCAGAAAGTACATCTTTTAAGGTCTACATACACATCTGTCCTGTAACATTGTTCATAGTTCCACAGCTTGGAATGTAGTCTTTCAATAACCCAAAAGAATATGTCTGCTTTTAAAACAGGTCCAGTGCTGGTTATGCTGCCTGGAGAGGTAAGGAGGTACATTTATAGATTCCAGCACGGCTGCTGGAGTGAGACAGAAGTCCCTATCATGACAGCCCACTGACTTGTCTTAGAGAATAAAAAAAATCTATTCTCCTCCATCCTGGGATCCATGCTCAGCTCTTTGAATTTGAAAAGACGTAAGATTCTACCTAAGTGGATTACAAGGGTTTCTGACAAAAAAGGAAAATGCTGTGTGTGTAACAAGTAGGCACTTCCATGAAAAATCCAAAATAGCCATCTCCTCAGGATGTTACTGCCAGAGAATGAAGCCATTGCCCTATTACAATCCCTCACAGAAAAAGTGGCTTTAAAAAGATCATACATCTCAGGCAATCAGTATCTACTGACCACTCAAGGCAAATCTTTCAACCGCTCAACTCTTTCCCAGTTCACCAGACAGAGATACGTAGAGCTCCGCCTGCCGAGCACTCCCTAGACCTGTTTGATTCTGCATCTCGGAATACACTTTTCTGAGAATAGGCTCCCTCTTTGTCCTTTTTCTGTACTGTGTCACACTTCTTGAGCAGTCTTCATCTCTCTGTCCCTCTCCCTATTACTCTCTGAGAATAGCACCACTCAGAATTGCTGCTCTGGTCATTGAGACCCATGCTAGACCACGAGACTCCCCTACAGCATAAGTACTGACTTTCCCTACATCTGTGAGTTCCCAGCTTTGAGGTTACTCCTTCACGTGTAACAGCAAAGCCAGCAAACATGGAGGTTTTAATAAGATTTCTACATACAGTTCTTTTTGGGCAAGCAGAAAAGCCTCACATATAAATAAATATACATATATAGATACACATCCATGCATGTGCAAGTACACACAAAGACATTAAAAATCCATATCCACTTCCCTTTCCTGAAGCTCTTTCTGAGCTCAGGTCTCATGGGTCAGTTCTCTCTCAGATACAAACTGTTGAGCAGCCAACAATTTTTCTCAGTTCACACTCATTGTTTGAAATGTGTTTTTCCCTTTTCCCCTCCAAATCAGTTGCTTGTCTGTGGCAGGCAGCACAATGAATTTCCTTCCTCATATCTTTCCGGTTAAAGTCCTTCATTCCCCCACTAAAGGATCCTTTAAAATGTTTTTTATAATTTTTTTCTTCATAACTCCCAGCCATCTTTCCATTGGTGTCCTTACAAGGGCCTCAACAGTCTACAGCACATAAGTGGAAAACCAGTCAGGATTCATGTATTTAATATACACAGATTATGCAAGTAATTTTTCAGTAATAATATTACAGTAAGACTTTACTGTTCACAGTTTCTTTCAGTTACCTTTGCTTTCCACAGAAAATGGTTCAATGAAACAGCCCTGCAATGTCCAGGTGCTGCCAGACTCTACTGTCAGACTACAGCACTCTAAGCAAAACCTGAAGTAAAGGTAAGCAGTTTTCAAGTTTCTTCAGGACTGTCATTTGTGTGACAGAACCTTTCATGGTAACTCCCAGACATTTCTAGCAAGCATTTAACATTGATTTTGCTTACACAGGCAATATCCTGTTAAAGCCAGCAGAAGGAAGAGAATCAAAAGACCCTCTCTACACAGACTAAGCTTTGATTGATCCTGGGTAGTTCTTCAGAGGTTAGAAACTCAGCCAAACGTGTGACTTTGAAATCAGAATCATACAACAAGATTAAAAAAGAGGCATGATATGCTAATAAGAGAAAAGAGAAGATGTTAGAAAAGATACAGTGGGCTTCTTTAAGGTCTAAAATGTCCGTTTCATTTAGGATTTCAGAGATCAATATATCATAGTATGGGGGATAAGTTCAATTTATTGCTAAGATCAATTGGAGCTTAAAATGTGACATAGATACTTTTTGATGCTGGATATCACATTTGAAGTAGATAAATTACTCATCATATAAGGATAAGTGAACTGAAGCACAGAAGTTCATATTCTTGGCCGAAATCACATAGTATTAAGCAAAGCCTACTTTAAAAAATTGAAAGTACTTCACTTTTAGAAATTATTGTTGATGAAAATCAAGTACCTAATTATAATCAAGTAGTAACAACTTAAGCTGTCACGTGAGAGTAAAAATGAGAAACACACTGAAACCTGTGGGCTTGTTTTCTGAATCCAATATATACGACCTTGGAATGCTTTCTAAATTAAAAGTTGTCATTAAAGCATTATCTAAAATCAGGAAATACATCTTATAGAATATTATTTGCCCAGTGCAGTCATCCTATCCTATGAAATTAGGATGCATCCTTATGTACATTCTGTCATGTCATCATGCTTTTCCACCAGTTTAAGCAAACTTCAGAATGAAATCTAGCAATTCTTTAAAACTATTACACAATGTTTATACTTCAAACATCAACTTTCCCTATGGACCCAATCCTGTAAGATGCTGAGTGCCCTCAGTTGCCATTTGACATTCACTTTGGCTTAAGAACTCATAAAATTGATTACAATGTCACAATAAATGCCTCAGGACCAGCCATAAATTTATTTAGGATAAATAAGAGCAAAATGAAAAAAGCGAAATGAAACTGAAAATCAGTGTAGCTTCCAACACACTGGGCATTAGCACTCTCTTTCATTTCACTGCATTGATGGAAAATGGCCTAAGAAATAAAAAGGAAGACAATATGAGTCTTTCAGTTGAAAGTTCTATACTATGTAGTCATTTATTTCATTCTGAGATTGCTAGACTGACAACAGAATCTCTTAAGTTGGTAAATATTAAGGGAAAGGAAGAATATAATTTTTTACTTTGACAGTTGTATAATATCTAGGCATAAAGGGAACAGTGGACACTTATATTTTTCATGACAAACCATATGAACAGTGGAGAAGTCACACATCTTTAATGCGAAGTAAAAAACCAAAAAGCTAGGTTATTTAGGAGTGGCACAAAGGGCAGTTTTCTTACTCTGAAACGGGTGTTTGCACATACCAGGAACACAATTCATCCAACTACATTACATCACTACATGTAAGAAAATTTAGCAAGAGTCCTTCAGTAAACATGACATCAGCATTTTTTTCCTACTTTGGTCCTGAATGTGTCATCATCGCTGCAGACCCAAACAATTAACTATTATTAACAAAGAGTGTTACCTTTTAATACAATGAAATGGAAAAGAGTTCTCAGAAAGCTCAACTATTAAAAAAAAAGAGTACAGGATAATTTTCAAGGCTAAAAGGCATGATTAGATTATTTTATCTGACCTGTTACATAACATAAACCTTACAATGTCACCTGGTTCTCCTTGCTCAAATGATAAAATACCACTGCCTGACTGCACATCTTGTCCACCTTCCTCAGAACTGTACTTCCATAGATGTACAGAAAAATGTGTGCGACCAAAATGGGAAAATGAAAGGTTTTAATCTAAAAACAATAGCATCTCCTCCTCTTACAGGAAAAAAACATTTATTTGGTACAAGTAGTTATTTTGAAGCCAGCACTAACTAGATCACTTATTATTGTAGCCTGTCCAATTTCTCATCTAAAACTGCAAGTGGTATCTAACATACACTGAGAGCCCAAGGATACAAGAATTAGAGCTGTAGTGTCTCTAGCTCAGTGATTCTTGTTATGCAGTATTTGGGGTTTGCTCCATTACAAAGAAACAGATTTACCACAACTTGCGGACATTCATTCAAGTTTCAACCAACAGATAAGTCAGCCCAACCAATGATCCATTACAGTATTTATTATAATAACAGAATGATCTTTCAGTTATTGTTCATGTGGATTTACTGACAGAAGGAGAGCAAAGAACAAAAAGTAGTGACGGGAGAACAAAACTGACAAAAGGCCTGAGAGCAAATATTGCCTTATTTTAATCATGAAGCCATAAATATGGGAGTCACTTTCATTGGTTATCATAAAGAGGATTTTAAGATTTTTCCTCTTTCTCCATCCTAAGTTTCAGTACTAGTCTAACTTCAGAGTTTCAAGGCTGATAAACTTCAGCAGATAAGCGTGCCTCCTACCAAACTGACTTTATACAAATGTCCAGCAAATACTCATGCTGTTCAGTGGCTGAGAAGTGGGAGGAATCAAATGTCAAAAAACAACAGGTCACGTACAGCTTTCAGTAAAAAAACCTCTAGCTAACCCATCTGCTAATTGAAGAGATGGGTTTGAGACATGTTTTTCTCAGGAACATGAATATTATCTACAGTGGAGTTTTCCATGTTGCATATGTTCAAGTACCTGTTTTGTATTTAGTATTTGATGTCAATGGTGGACTGTTTTGAAATGCACCTTAATTATGTGACTAGCAAATATGATTGATGAAACTGATTCAAAAATCTATAATTAAGATATGGGGGAGTTAACTATTAAATTAATTTTTTTAGACTGTTAAGGTTAAAATGTTCTATTAGCAAAATAGTTCTTCAGCAGTAAAGAAGCTATGAGGCCTGACATTAAATCAATTTGAGAACAGCAGTAATGGGTGGGAGTTCTAAGGTTTATACTTTAACTGCATTAGAGAATTCTGAAGAAACAGAAAAAGAATTAAAAAGGTTTTATGTAAAATGCAGCATAACTCAGCTCTTCTTGCACTTCTACCATAAGCAGTGTTGAAAGCTAGCTTTCCCTTTTAACGTGACAGGTAGAATTGTCACTTAGACCATCAAGCCATTAAACCAGTTTTAAAAAAGTATTTTTTAGATTTCATAACACTAGCATTCTAAATAATTTTCCAGTGTCTTTTCAATCAAGAATACCTGGCTAAAATTGCACTATCTGACCTTTCAATTAGTGGCTCTGCCTCTTGCCTGTCATACTAACACAGAGTTTGGGGGATAGTTAGGATTCATCTGGAAGTGATGTAATTTCTACCTTTGTCTTTCTTTTCTGGACGCTAATGGCTTTCAGTCAGTTCCCTTCACTCAATGTATGACACATGTAGCCATTCTATTTTAGTTGTCCATTAACTTCAAGCATTATGACAAGAACAAAGCAACTTCTTAAAGAAGTTGAGTTCAGCTATCTATATGTATTAAATTTCTGCAAAGCCTTTGTCTATAAGGTGCTGTTTTCAATTGTCACTAATGTTTATCTAACAGCAACAGTATCTATTACTAATTAAAAGTAAACAAATATGAAATGCCATAAGGCCTGTGGATTCAGCATTAGTGTTACTGTTCAGTTTCTCTATGCATTTCTGTATGATGACTTTTTTCCTACAAAATTTATCTACTTTTTTAAGCAAGAACTGTGGGGAAAAAATAACAACCAGAAAGCTGTAGCTGGTGGTCTGAAGTCTAAGGCCTCAGCATGGTACTTGATATTGCTTCCTCGAGATCATGCAAAGCACAGGCTACAGGTAGCACTTGTAAGCAGAAAGTAATACATACATTTCTATGGATACTTGCAGGATCACTGATATAAACTACAAGGGGAAATAGATTCTATTGCAAAAAGTGACACCTGTAGTCCTACAAGCTTTTTAAATAATATTTCTGCTCTTTAAATATTTATCACTGAGCTGCAAATAAAACATCTCAATATCCTGTGGAAATAACGTGCACTGGATGGCTTTTAGAAATATGCTTGACTGTATTAACATTTTACTCAGTTGTACCAACCTGACATCTGGTCCATGTCTGTACTGAGGCTGCATTACAAAGCATTTTAATTCCGTTTTTATTCCTCACATTTTTTTAAAGAAACAATAAATCTCCCATCCCTCATTATTAGGACACCAATGAGACAGGAAGTCTTTAGGTATTGCTGACAGTTTTGAGAAGCTCAACTATTCTTGTTGGAGCTTCTCTAGCCAGGCAACACAGTAAGGTTCCATTTGAATTTAGGTGACATTCAGGACTATGTGACAAAGGTGCTTTATTCTGACTCAACTGTATTTTTGTGTGAATGGGCTCTGGTTGAAGTTAACAGCAATTTGTCTCTTCCCTAGCTAAATTTTCCCAGGACCAGCCATGCCTGTGAAATGATACCTTTAGCCATGCTTTTCTGTGTTTCCCAATGATGGGATGTTCTATCCTAAGCTGTAAGCACACAGAGTCCAAAAACAAAGGGATCACGTTTATCTTCTACCTAACACTGGATTTTGCTTTGGGTTTTTAGGACACAGGGGTTTTTACTAACTGATACTTCCAGATGTACCTGAGCCACCTTCTTTGCTTTCTCATCTTGGGCCAGGCCAGCAATAATGATGCAGCTATGCTCTAGTCTCCATGACATCTTTTCATCCATTCCCAAAAGCCTAAACACATCAAATACCTCACTTCGGCTGCAACACAATGAATAAAACAAAATTCACTCATAAATAATACAAAACCTTGACAATAAGAAAGTATTTTACTAATCTGAACTATCCAGCCATATTGCAGTACCCGAAACAGAAGAGGCATCTTTCATTAAGGCACTAAACGCACATTTCACACAGCATGCTCTTAAACTCCTACCAGTCTCAAACCACAAACCTGCTGAACCTGAAACAGAATGATTCTCCACTACTTCTCTATCAGATTACAAGCACCATTCAAAAGATGCCTTATTTCAGAAGACAACTAAACCTATATGTAGCAACTTTTGTGTTGTGCTGTATTTTCTCCCTGTTCTTTCTTGGCAGCCCTTCATCAGAACACCTCCCCACAGAGGGCAATAGGCAGCACAGCAGTGTAATGCTAGCTTCGCCCTTCAATTAACAATCATTTTCTGATGTCTTAGGACACATCTAACAGAAGGTGCCCAGTTATTCCCTGAGTTCTGTCCTTTCTTCCTCTGCTCAGCTTTTAAGTAAATCCAATCATAATTGGGATAGAGAAGGAACTGTCAGGTAAGTATCAACAGGAAGAACCTGTTCTCTCTGATCCCAAGACTTCTCTGTTAATCTGAATACAACGGATCAAAGAAAATTGCTGGGTGCATTTCAGGCAAAGCCCCTGCACTCAACCCTACAAAGCCAACCACTTGCATAGCACCAAGTTGGTGGTGGAAGCAGGGATAGGATAGTGGTGTCTGTGACAAAAGAGAGCTGAGAAAAAAGAAAAAAAAAGAAAAAAAATCTGTCACATACCCAGCGCACTGCTGGGCAATTCAAAGTGCTCAGCTTCACACAGGCTGATATCTCAGCTGCTCTAAAGTCAGGGGAATGGCAGGCAGAAGACTCTCCAAACTCTTCTATGACAGTTCTTCATCATTATGAATATAATTTTGTAGGTGAATTTGGAATTAAAGGCTCAGATATCAAAACACAGAAATAGCTCTGTACAACCAGCTGTAAGGCAATGGGGTTTTATCCTCTTCCTGGGAATAAAACTTCCTTGAGAATGTTTGCCTGCAAATCCAAATGGCAATGTTGCATTTGTAACATAAGCTAATCAGACAGGCTAACAGTAGGTAAGTTTAAGCTCTCAGACTCAGGTATCGCAAGCAAAAAAGAATTAGCATGAAGCTCTACAGGTGGCTGCCATGTCCCCAGGGATTTTTACTGCTCAACTCACTTCTTCACTCCAATTCGCTTCTTCACTTGTACTTTAAGGCAATCCAGTAAGAGCTAGCATCACCTGAATCATTCAGCCCCCCTGTTTTCCAAGAGTACTGCCCGCCTCTCCCTCTGTCCCAAATGCATTCAGTTCACCCCCTCGAGCAGCTTGCTGCCACCTGAGCAAGGTTTAGCTTACACATACCCACATAATTGGACACGGTTCATTTTAGACTGCTAAAGAAAAACTACATTATTGTCTGCCTAACCACAACTAGCCCAACCACCTGCAAAAGGCTAAGACTTGGCACTATTTGTTCAGCTTATTTTGTTGTTGTTGAAAAAACTATGACATATATTTCTAGCTTCAACCACATAACAAATAGCTATGTAAGAATTAGAAAATGCACGAGCTTTACAAGTCACTGTTTCTTAAACGTGGGACATAATCAGCCCTCCTATTGTTACCTCTTTCATCTTTACATGGTGTGGTTATGCAGTGCACAAAAATACTTTATTATATTCACAGACAATGCAGCTGTGTAATAATGTTAGCTTTGTCCTTCAGTGCAAAATCATTTTTTTCTGACACGTGTGTCTTAGGACCCATAACACTGAGACATCTGAAAACAGTGATTCACATTAAAAAAATCATTCAAGCATCTGCACTAAACAGAATTTACAAAGAAAGAGACATTAGTCTGATCACACAACTTCACTGCTTTGTGCAACCTACACTGCTTTGTGTTTATTGCAGCTCAGAGTTACTGACAAGGGAATATAATGAAGGCTACTTCTTTTTCTTTGTATGTTGCTAGACAATTTCCATTTATGACATAAACCTAAATTTCAAGGTAAAAGGCATTTCATTCTTAAGATTAGTTACATGCTTAAATGCCTTAAAAAAAATCCAGCCATTAACGCTATGAAAAGGAATTGTTAAAAAAAAAACAAGCTCAAACCAAAAACCCCAAGGGTATGTACATGTGCTGGGTTGGGAGTATTAAAACTGCAGAGCCACAGAGCATTTTTTAAAGTAAAATGCTTTCATGTAGCCCTTGATAACTGTATACTTGTGGATTTGTATGCCCATACAGACATACACACTGAAATTAAGGCAACTTGCCCCCATCTGCTCTGGTGCCGCTCTTTCTGATACCATAATTGAGGTCATGTAATAGAAGGAAATCACACTAGCAGAGATAGATGGCTCCTGTTCAGATGATTTTGGAAAGTAGGGGAAAAATAGAAAGGTGAATTACACTGTAATGACAGAAATCAGTTTTTATGTGAAAAATCAGATGAGGGATCTGGACAGGCTGGATCAACAGGCCAAGGCCAGTTGTATGAGATACAACAAGGCTAAGTGCTGGGTCCTGCACTTGGGTCACAACAACCCCATGAAATGCTACAGGCTTGGCAAAGAGTGGCTGGAAAACTGCCCGGCAGAAAAGGACCTGGGGGTGTTGATCGACAGCCAACTGATATGAGCCAGCAGTGTGCCCAGGTGGCCAAGAAGGCCAGTAGCATCCTGGCTTGTATCAGAAATAGTGTGGCCAGCAAGACTAGAGAAGTGATTGTCCCCCTCTGCTCGGCACTGGTGAGGCTGCACCCTGAGTACTGTGTCCAGTTTTGGGCCCCTCACTACAAGAAGGACACTGAGATGCTGGAGCGTGTCCAGAGAAGGGCAACGAAGCTGGTGAAGGGTCTAGAGTACAAGTTTTACAAGAAAAGGCTGAGGGAACTGGGGTTGTTGAGCCTGGAGAAAAGGAGGCTGAGGGGAGACCTTATCGCTCTCTACAGCTACCTGAAAGGAGGATGTAGCAAGGTGGGTGTTGGTCTCTTCTCCCAAGTCACAAGTGATAGGACAAGAGGCTTCAAGTCATGCCAGGGGAGGTTTAGATCAGGTATTCGGAAAAATTTCTTCACCAAAAGGGTTGGAACAGACTGTCCAGGGAAGTGGTGAAGTCAACATCCCAGAGGTATTTAAAAGACTGCTTAAAAAGTGTAGATGTGGAGCTTAGGGACACGGTTGAGTGGTGAACTTGGCAGTGCTGGGTTAACAGTTGGACTTGATGATCTTAAAAATCTTTTCCAACCTAAACGATTCTATGGTTCTACAACACATGAGTATTACTGAAAATCACTCCATAACATTAGAAGGTAGCTACATTTATAGGCTGAAGGAGAAGATATTTGCAGTGATAGTAATTGATACTGAATGCAGAGAGGAGAAATAAGACAAGGAAATGGAAAAGCAATGTAAGAGATAAGCTTTAGAAAATATATACACCAAGCTGATGACAGAATTAGCTTGGTTATATTAACAGGTAGGCTTCAGCATAAAACGTTGGACAATGTAAGGTAACAACATAATTTGTTAAGAAATTTTCCTAGTCTACTAAAAACTAACAAAACCACAGATATGAGTACCATTGAAAGTAACCAGTGTTGGCTGGATGGACAATGAAACCTCTTGTTCTAGTAACATGCATCTTAACATTAATGTTCCTAACAGTGCAGTTTATCATTAAATGTGGGGCTCAAGAAAAGCTGATGGAACAACAATAAGGTTGTCTATAACCTAACTGTGAGTAAACAAATAGCTGGTAACATTTCCTTCTGATTAGACAGCGTCTGCATAATTTAAAGAATTATAATTATGTCAGGAACTACACATTAATGAAACCGATTTAATATACTGTGAAGTATATTGGTACTATTTACTAAGAATCAATGTACCTAAAAACTTTGCTTGCTCTTGTTTTGCTCCCAGCATGTAGTGTATATTAACCTGTCCAACTTCACACAGTAACCAGTTGTGACTATTACAATTCATATAATTTATCAGATTTTAAAAAAATAAAAATAAATCCAAGCAACACCTTTCCATATGGCCAATTAGTGAAGTCATAAAATGCAGCAAATATATGATGCTGTATTGAACATCTGTGCTGGTTATCCTATGGGAATTTTTAATAAAGGACCAAACAGCATAGTGATGTTAATTCTATGTTACCGGGACTTTAAATAAAAAACTAAAATAAATAGCATCCATTAAACTGATCATACTGTTGTAACTCAAATTGTGTTTATTATGCTAATGGAACATGAAATTAAGAAAAAGACCTTTATGCCAGTGGAATTAATTAATGAGCTTTATGAAGGCATTGGGATGTAATTTATTTCTAGATAAGTAAGTCTAATTTGCAGTTCCATGGGTCTCTGCAATGCTGATTGTAATAGTTATTCCTGCAGATGTGCTGCTCACAGCATGTCTTTCCATTAGAACTGAACACCTCATTATATAAACTGTACCTAATTAAACATAATACAGTGGTGACTTGTTAAACTGGCCTTTTTAAGTCGGCAGCTGCTTAAGCTAATAATACCATACACAAGATTTATATCATCTACCATATAATACTGATATTAAAATATACTGCCCAAGGGATTGACAACTAATTTACCAGTATGTAACAGGTACACTTCAGATTCTGCAGTGGAGATTAAAGACTAGTAGTCTATAAAAATCAAACAAATTACAGTCTATTTGGGGTTCTAAATAATTATGAAAGTTTTTCAATAACTTTGTTCTTTTAACAGGCTATTTTAAAACCCATGACCAGAGAATAACACTTTTCCTATGCTCCTTCTACATATCTGATGGGGTGTTTTTCTTATGTGGTCTGAATTATTACAATATTTCAACACAATCAGGCATGTGCATACTCACTTTGTTTCAGGCAGAACAAAATGAGAAACCATCGAGACAGAAAAGACTTATTTCTTTAACTTTGCAAGTTTGATTCTGTGACTATTCTGTACATGTCCTTCTTTCCACCAAAACATAAATATATATAATATTCAAAATATGACAGTCTGTCCCCATGAAGTCTGACTATTTTGGTCATAAAATGAGGTCAGAAAATACACTGGGAACAGATTGATTCTCTCATGAGATAAAACAGGAATATTTAAAAAATACACAAGAATATTTTGAATAAACAATGTTTGACAATGAAAACTTCACATTCTGTATACGCCCTGGGGTTTAAGACTTGTTTTCTGTTTCTCTCTTCTTCAGAGGCTAAATCAACTGCCAGTTTATGTTCTAATGTAGAGTGGCATTACTTTTGTTCTTCTCATTTCGCGAGTCTCTGTATGAAATAGATATGTTTTGCTCACAGGTATGTAAGTAGAATGACTTGGCTATCCCTTTTCCCCTCAGAAGCCTGTGACTCTTCCTTTCCTGCTCGCTCAAGTATGCAAAACTGGCTCATCTTCCACTAGTTCTTGCTCTATCCCACACATGAACCACCTGAAGACATGTGAGCAGCCCTGCATATTGCTGCCACCTCTTCTCTGAATAAAGAAAATGAGACTTATATTCTAAACATCTTTTCACGTATGCCATTCCAAGCAATAAACTTAAAACCATGCATAGTCTAAGACTTGAGTACATTGATGTCCAGTATCAAGACTCAAGTTCAAAGTTAAGAAATGTCAATGTGTTTACTCAGTCAAGAGAAAGTTTCCAACATTATTCACTGTCTTATACAACCCTTTATTGCACAGAGAAGTTAGAAAACACACAAAAAAGAAATGTGGTCATATTACTTAAAACCCATCAATTTGTTTGGACTTTCTTCAAGTTTTGGAGGAAAAGATTAAGAATCAGATCAGATTTGCTCTGAGCCACTTTCCCTGTCTTACTGAACACATAACAAAAAGACAGTGTCCTTAAATCAACCATTGCTTTATCTTTGTTTTCAGTAAGCTGTGACAATCGAACCACAATCCTCTTCTAAAGACTGCTGGTCTGATAGCAACCTCTGTCACTCTCATAAACCTTAATATCTGCAGTGTCATACTTTACTTTTAAGGTTTCTTAGTAAAGACAGTTTGACAATCATTCTGCTCTTCTTGCCAGAATCCCTATATCATTCTGCACTGCAGTGTGAAATACATGAATCACTGCAAATAAAGGTAAAATTACAGTTTGTGCTAGTTACAGATTCTGAGAAAAGGGAGCTGTCCTGTGTTAAAGGATGTGCATCAAGTAACAAAAGCATATGCAACTTAACTTTATTGGCAGAAAATGAAGAGTAGGCTTACAGACTGAAACAGCTTGTACACAACTAGCTTATCCTACCTACAGAAAGGAGGTTCTTGGGGTAGAGCTGACAGCACGTTTAGAAGAAGCACAGCATTCCAGGACAAAGAATAAAACAGGTATTTGCATAGTAACCTGCGATTAGGAGCAAAGCCTGGATGGAAAATAATTTCATATGTAGAAATCATTCCATAATCACTGTTTGAACTCTGCCCTTACCAAGGCTGCATTTTAATTTCCTGGATGACACCATTTACTTCATCCTTTCAAAAGCGAATCCTCCAACTATCATCTACAGTATTTAATTTTTGCTTGGGATCTTTATTGAGAAATCTTTTATTATAAAATCCTTGTACTAAAAAAAAAGTCTTTAAAATCACAGAATGTTAGGAGATGGAAGGAACCTCAAAAGATCATCCAGTCCAACCCCCCTGCCAGAGCAGGACAACCTAGAGCAGGTCACACAGGAATGCATCCAGTCGGGTTTTGAATGTCTCCAGAAAAGGAGACTCCACACCCTCTCTGAGCAGCCTGGGCAGCTCTCTGGCAGCAGGATACTGTTTAAATTCAAAAACAGCTCTTTTTTCATAGCAGTTCCATTTAAATTGCTTCACTATCTCACAGTAATCAAATATGAAATGTAACAGAACAGCAACATAATTTGTTGTGAGAGTAAAATTTAGCAGAATCAATCAACAATAAGAAGAAAATAGGAGCTCACAAGTGCTATGGGTGCATTATAATTATTATTTTTAATTAAAGTATTCCAGATACACATTAATTTTCTTTGCTCACTACTTTTACAGTTTGATTTGCCTTGAAATGGGAACTAAGAGCACTTTGAAGTATCACAGCTAAACTCCTCCGTGACAGACCACAGATATCCTCTGCCTATTAAAGCAACAGAAAACTAGGAAAATATTTTCTCTATACCTCCATCAATGAAAGCACAGAAATCTGACCAAAGATTTAGAGATGTGAAGAACCAGGCATGTACTGGATCTTGAATTTAAAAAGTGTTTTCAGAAGTGACGTTATTTTAAAATTAACAATCTTTATTACTGTCTCCAAAAAGAAGAGAAAAATCCTGTCATTGTGGTCCCCAGCTACCTATCGAACTAAAAAATAGCAAAGATAAACAAAAGTCGGATAAATAAAATACAAACTTCTTTAACAGAATCAATAGAAGGTTATGAATTTCATTCAAATTTCAACTATTTTATAGAAGCATTTTGCAGTTTCTTACTCTGCCTGGGTCTGATGGAAAAAAAATTCTAAATACAACAGAAGTGTGGCTTCACAAGCCTATTGGTGTGACTGAGTTTTCCAAGGTCATTCAGTTTTAGGAAATGAATGAAATTGAAAGAAATATCTAGATAATTTGATGTTTACATGAGCTGAGCTTCTAAAACCTTTCTAAGAAGGTGACTCGCAACTGGTCTGATCTCATAGGTGCCTGAGAAGACTGGCTTGAAAATTATACTGCCTATTTAACTTTTCTTTTACAGTTAAGTACTATTAAACACACAAGCAGTTATCTTCGAAGCTTAAAAAGGATCTTAGACTGTCACTTATAGTTGATCTTCAGGCTCCTTGGAAGATGAAAGAGGACAAACAACTGGGATCAACTAAAGTTTCTCAGGAACATTCCCGCCTAGAGGAAACTAAAAATATGCAATAATGGGATGAGCAAGGAAAAAATTATTCTGTATTAAAGACCTCACAAAAAGACAGTTATTATTTCAGCCAATTGCTGCTACCATAGAGTCAAAAGAAGCTGTTGGATAAAAGAAAATGTTATGAAATTACTCATATTTTTTCTCTCAAATCAAATGCAGAAGCTTATTTTCCACTGCATTGCCAAAGACTTTATTCATAGGTTCTCTAAAACTTCAATCCTCTTCCTGGAATTCCTAAATATGTACAAAAAAGACTATTAAAAAATAATTAACATACCATCAACCGAAAAATCAGTATCACATGGTGAATTGGGACAATTGCAGGTGACATAAACAGCACCTCCTTCCAAATAACTCTACCAAACCTGTGTCTGGGGAAAGCAAAACCTCCTAATCCACACTCAAGACCATGGAAAAATGGGAGTGCATTCACTAATGCCTCGCACTATCACTTCTTTTCAAATGGGACAATCATTTTTTGAAACCTTTAAAGGTAATGAAGCTTTTTTTTCCCCTAATGACTTGGAAGGCAAAGAGAAAGTATATATGTGTTATTTTGAGTTCATTTTGTTGCCAGAACTCAGATATTGTAACAATGGGAGGTCACACAGACACCTTGACAGAACAGAACTGACAGGTTTGTTAATTGCCAGCAAAGTTAGAGCACTAATATCTTTTCAATTATAACAATATTTTCATAATTTGAAGGGTCAGTCTCCATTCCCCATGTGCATCCCATAAAGAACACTAATGAAATGTTGCAAGAATTCAGACAGTTGCTTCTACTCCCATCAAGGACAGAAATCTCCACTGACTCCACTGACTTCAATGTAAACAGAATCAGGCCCCTCATGTGTATATTAAATACAGCAGACACTTCCATCTCAGTCTTCTGAATACATGCTTTTGATGCCACAAAGGAGATAAGATAATCTCATAGAAGTAATAGAGGAAAGTATATTATTATCTATACTATCTCCATTATAAGATACAAACCACCCTGTAGTATCTGTATGTATTATCATAAGCTACAGTGGAAGTTGACCTGATTTCTAGAGGACAGTTTTTAAAGTCTGCAGCAATTTTTGATGACACACTTTTCTACAACATTTCTCATGCACTGAAGATTAGGTATGTCTGCAAAACACAATATAAATACAGCAGCAGAATTTTATCCCTTGATCACTAGCTTTGAAGTAAATGTTTCAATATTGTTTTCTATATAAATATGTATCCCTAAGACTTTTCCTCAGGATTTTTTTAAAAGACAGACTTTATTATTGTTGTCATTGTCACTAACAAGAATTACTACCTTTTAATTGCATGTTCTCTTTCCTCCCTCTTGAGAGGCTCCAACACAGAATTCCTCTACAATATATTTTAAAAGCAGTGACATGTTGAGTTAGATTTCTCTAGGTTCAGAAGCAAATTCACATAGCACCAGGGTGAAAAACAATAAAAAATCCACAGAAGGAAACAGAGCTTCCCCAGTGAAGGAGTACCTCTGTTCAGTAGGTCACAAATCCTCAGAGAGCAACAGAAGGGTGGGTTTTGCACACCCAGCAGGGCTTTGTGGAGAAGTAGGCTGCTTTCATTCAGATGGAGCACCAGGAGACACACAGGATAAGCCTAGTACAATCAGGTGACATTGTTTTCACGGCCCAGAACACACCCCACTGAATTACAACTTAATACATTAGGAACTGTACTGGAGCTTAGGTCACTATAGGACCTTAGCTACCCATGCGTGATGTGCTCTGGAGAGTTTAAACTCCATAGGGGAGGGCTTACACAAGGTAGGAAATAAATGTTACTGAGTCTACAAATAGGGAAGCAAGTCAGAAAGGATTTGGCATAAAGCTACTGGATGATTACCCTGTGTGAAGGAATCCCAGGCCAACTGGATCCCAAAATAACACTTCTCCTTGCCAAACACATCCTAGTCTCTGGCCTGCATCAATTACTGGAACACACACCATAATACTCAACAGTACTGGTGTTAGTAAAGTTATTTTTCCTGAAACCGAGACCATCACGAATTCAAGGCATAACTTAAGGAAAAGACAGTTAGTGGGAAAAGGTAAGGGGAAAAAATGCAAAGATGCCTTTGATTCCTTCTCTCTTTGCATAATGAGCCAGATTCTCAGCTAATACATAGCCTCATTTTTCCATTCATACCTATCAAGCTCCGATACTCTGTTTAACAGCAAGGCTAAGAATAAACCTGTAGACCCAGCCTTAGTACCTTCCAGACCCATACAAGCACACATGTAGTGAAAGGTCATAAAGCTGCTCATATTTCTGCCCTTTATGCAACCATACGACTACTTCACCCACCCGTGAGCTGAAGATTTGCTCCAGTCACCAAGTCAGTTGTCAAGGCTTAATGACTGAGTCTTTGTACAAAAGCTCAGTTAAATCTAGATGTGCACACACAAATTCTGAACAGTGACAAAAAAGAATGTGTATTTCTGCCCCTTTTAGCTTTTACTGGTTTCCCAACTAAATCGCTTAATACTTTTTCTCTGACTTATTCCAAATTTTCAACTTTAGAAAAACTGCGTTTGCAGCTCTGCTAATTTTGCTGCTCTGGGAACACAGCAAAATCTGGCTGCCACAACTGTGGTTCTTTTGTGTTCAAAACTGCACCACTTATGTATTTAAAAATACATATGATATTTATAAAGCCTACTCAAAACATTACCAAATTGTCCCATTTTCATGTTTTCATGACAATTTATATGTTTTCCATATGGGCAAGTGCTGACAATATGATACAAGCTTAATGGAACAAATTGTGGTTTCTCTTTATTGTCTTGGCATCAAAAATCTACACTTGCATAAAAATAACTCTCTCCACTATTTTCCAGGGATGCTTTTTCATTAATGCAATATTAAGTGCTGCTCTCTCTCATTTCACTTAAAAATCTGCCAGAGATTTCCACCGCTCACCTCACCACCATATCTGGGAGCATGACAAATCTATTGAAAAAAAGCAGCTGATATCCAGAAGTGCAGAGTTATTCAGATGAGTTTTCTATAAACTACCTTGAGCTTCACAAAAAGACTCAGATTTGGGAGGGGAGGGGAAAGGTGCCTCGCTCTTTCTATCCACAGACAGGCAGAATTCATGCCTTGTACACTGCCCTTCTACTTCTGTTTTCTCCTTCCAACTTTCCAGAAGCAGGAAGAGTTAATGCCTGCAAGCATTAGGAGAAGACTGTGTGCTAAAAGACTAAGGCTGAAAAAGGTGACAGTACATGATTTCCTTAAAAGTTCTCAAATACTCCAACGTGGCACTGAAAAGAGTTATTATCCCTATACTCCAACAGCATATGTATTTCAGCCATCTCCATCCAGTCTCCCATTCTCCCTCTCCCTACCTTACTGCAGAGCTGTTCTTTCCTTCTACTTTTCTCCTCCTCCAATTACTGCAGTCCTAATGTAGAGAAAGCTCTCCCTGACCTGAAGCTCCTCGGTAGGCAGTCAGATGAGCTAGCTTTCTCTTCATTTAATCTAGCTCCTACACACGCTTCACAACATGACAGATATGTCAAATGAGCCATCCGCCAGGCCACTGACAGCAGTTTCTGGGGCACAAGAGAGGCAGCTGATGGGGAGGAGATTGTTGGAGGGAGTCGAGAAGACAGGAAGCCATAGGTAATATCACGAGTGCCCTGCTGAAAACTGACAGCTTAATGGGTATGATACCGCCGGTTATTTTACGTACCTTAAGTCTTGGTCTTGACTAATATACTTACTACAGTGAAGTTAAAGTGGAAAATAGATTTTGCCAGAGTTAATAACAAAGGCTAATGCTATAGAAATTCTGGGTAATAGGCACCACCTCAGTCACGGTCTAAAACGTTTTACTTCCCAAGAGCTGAATGTTGATAAAAGTTGCTGTGCTTATGGAACAAAACCAACCTAATTCATCCACAGAAAAAGCAGCTGGTATCATACACAAACCTTCTCCTGGACAGCATGTCTCCAGGATAGGCATTGAGCAATCTGTTTAAGAAGCAGGGTTAAAAGATGTCTGACTCAGACATTCCCTGATCGAGCTTCCTATTAACTAATTAGAGATATTCAGCCACCAATTGGCGCTTCCTCCGATGAGGAGAAGAAAGCAACACTTCCACCAACCGTTCTCTTTTGAGGTGACTCACCTCGGTGACACTACTGTCCCTAGACATGCATACACTTCCATTTGCAACTCCCACGCCTGATAGGAAAAAATCTGCAGTGAGCACTAGGAAAGTGCATGGATTGTCACTTCCCTTTTTAGCAAGACTTATTTTTTGTCAGTTACGTGGGAAATGCACTTCAGGACAGTCTTACTGTGTTCTGTACACCACATCATCCCATGCTCACAGCAAACTGACACTTCCATGGATGTAAATAGGAGTGCAGATCAGCTTCAGCGGAAGTTTCTGTTGTTGGCATTCTGCAACTTAATGTACACTGTTTATTCTGACTCATGTTTTCTTCCCCTGTGATCTTCATTTTCCTCATTTCATTACATTTCCTTTAAAGGAGCTTGTGGCTCAGGTGTAAGAAAGTTCAAGTAATAATTACTTTCATCTTTTTATTTAGTTTTAAGGGTAGATCTCTCAACGGCATTTATATGATGAGCATTAAAAGAAAACAAAATGAGCTTCAGAGGAACAGAACCTAATAATGACTTCTCTTGTTTTACTTCTGGATTGTTTTCATATTAGGTATAGTATACATATATAGTTTAATTAGGACAAATTCTCTATGATCTCATCCTTCATAAAACTACTATGCTAGTAGTGTTGAATAGGCTATAAATCAATCTGATGTTCTCACATAGTGTTGAATCTCTCTCACCAATTAAGCAGAGTTTTGGAAAAGCTCTGGATCCAAAAGTTCACATGATGAAACTTCTGGCACAGAGCTGAATATTCTGTATTAAGATGCACTACACCACATAGTAAGCTATATTCTGCAGTGGTTCATTTATCACCTAAGCAGAGTCTTGATTAAACACCTGTCTTTTACCCTTATGTGTCAATAGCTTGTATTTCAAGCAACTGATTGCTCAGTAACAGGGAGAAAGTTTGCACAGGAAACTGCCAAGTCTATTCTGTGAAATATAACAGAATTACTGAAATTAGGTAAACTTCCTGGAAGTTGTTCAATGGAATCCACTGCAATAACCACCTACCTTAAGTCTTAAAACTTAAAATTGCTCATTTGTTCAACCAGCAAGTTGTCATAAGGCTATGGATCACTTGCTTTTCCATGTAGCATCAAAATCTTCGTAGTTTGATTTTGAGTTTTCACTTTAGTTCTTCATGACCAAAGTGATTTAATAGTCACCAAAATCATTAATCAAACAACAATTTCAAAAATTGTGTTTCAATAAGATGAAATGGTACAGAATGTTGACCATTATGCAAACACTCTCCTAGGGAATTTTGGTGCCTGGATGGACAAACAGGATTTTTTCTTTGTAAGGAAATAAACAAATAGAAGAAATCTGTTCATAGGGAAAATTAAAATAGGTATTTTTGCCATTTGTCCAGGCTGAATTAATAGTGTTAACACTCCCAGGGTAACCTGGCCTATGAACTACAGTGAATGGAATACCCCACTTTTCACAAACCATTTGAAAATTAGTTTTTCCACATTATTAATCATGCTATTTAATCCATTTCAGTTACGTCATAAGCTTCAAATGTTCTTTTTCTTCTGGCACTTCTCTGCATTTTGCCCTTAAAACTTGCTTTGCAGTTAAAACATCCACACCAAAAAGTACTGATATATATGGTCACAAACTTTATGTGCCATTTGCTAAACATTTTATAAAATAGAATGACAGCACATGTATTTAAAAAAACCTGACAATATACATATTTTCAGGAATGATAATACATTGCGGACATGTCACTTTAATTCTTACCAGAAATTCAATAGTTTTCTCTCCTGGACAGAAGGACTTGGCCAGCCCTGGTAATGGAAAATGAGCCAGAAGAAAATGTCAGGTTTTAAAAAATTCCCTACAGAAAGACTCCAAGAGTCAAAGGATGCAGTATGTTTACTACATGATTTGGAATTTAAACCATTCCCTTCTGATTCTATTTTCTTTCAACAGATGTATTTGAGGTGTACAAACACTGAAAGTCTAGACTCCTTTTTACATAAATTTGATTTTTCTACCTTAATTATTGTTGATATTGTACATAATTTAGGTGTGATTATGTTATATTTAAGTATTCCTAAATTAATTCACATTAATCTAGTTACCTAAATTACAGTTGAAAAATTATTTTAATGTGACATCCTGTTAATTTGTTCCTTTGGTACTTCAGCTCTGCATCCCTGGGGCAATGCAACCGCATCCATCTAATGCAAAAGCTTCAAAGCTCCAATATAGTATACAAACTTAGGATCATAGGAATCGCCATACATGACCCAAGTCACAGGTCATTTAGTCTAACACCCTACCTCCTGAAACGAAGATGCTTCAGGGGAAGGTGGAAGAAACCCAGCAGTAAGCAACAGCAAAACATAACTTTCAATGCAGTCATTTGACACAAACAATGAAAACAGTGATTTTAAGGACAGCTACCATAAGAACAGAGATGAATAAACAACAATAAGTAACCATTTTAAAGACCATCAGGATGTTTTTTTTATGTAAGTTTTCATTCCAGTGACTCTTGATAGACCTCTGATATTCCAGCATGGGCTACAACTAAAATTACTTTTCAGGACAAAGCTATGGGCAAGAGAGAAAAATGTGCATTTATTCCATATCATGCTGTTTAAAAAGTGATCTCCAAGTGGCCCACAAATATTTATTTATATGCTTTTGCTTACATTAACTTAAACCAGTAGTAAGTCTAATTGTACTGCCTTTGGTTTAGGAGGGCATAATGGAAAGCAGAACTCAGCCATTATGCATCTTAGGACATACCTACACAGTATGTGAACCATACAGAGGCTTATGATCTTCATCAACAACCAAATGACAGCAATTCCAGGGCCTGTGTACAGAGAAAGCCCTGACAAAATCACAGCTGCAGAATCCCCACTTCTCTTACCCTTTCTTAAGTACAGTATTCCACTAGGGCTGAAAAGCCTAATTTTTTTCCCCCTCTCTAGGCAAGACTTCACATAAAAACTGAGAAAAGAGACCTTGGCTCCCCTTCACTGAAAACTTTTATAATAGCCCTCTTCCACATCTTCCATGAGAAGGCCCTACATAAAGGGAGCCACTTACAGAAGAAGGTTTTAAATGAGCTTCCACAAAAAGCACAGGTCTTTTGCAATAAAATCTGCATCAAATTTTACAGAAAAGGGGAAGATCCCCTTGAAGCACGTGAAACCAAGCCTTCTAGCAGTGATAAGACAGTAACTCCCCTTAATGGAACTCTGCTTTTTAATATTTTTTTCTTCACATAGTAAAAGAAATTCAACTTTTGAGATTTTTCTGAAAACTGTTAGGAATGTCACATGACTCAGCTCAGAAACTCAAAACCTTTTTTAGCTGTACACCTTTTGCCTATACTTTACTGTACAGTCTAATTACATAATCACTTATTTGTCAATATCGTATTTTTTCTCCTGCAAACTCAGAGACAGATGTAATATCATATAATATTTTTCAATGCCATAATGACCCAGTATGTCTTTACTGACAGACTTTTATGTGATTAAATTCTCATCTCTCTTCAGTAAATATTTTATTATTTTAGTCAGCAGTCATATACTATAGACTTTTTTTTAACCAGTAGCAATGGTGTCTTAAGTTCAATTTTGAGATGAGATTTTACTTTGAAGCTAACTTAGCTGCATGCACAGGTATCCTTCAAATGCAAGTCACATCTCACAATGTTCTTATGCTTGTCAATGTATCTGACAAGTAGCCAAGCTATTCAACAGTGGCCAATCCATGATCAGCAGTGGTCTTTAGCTGAAAAAAATACATTTCTAGAATGTTTTCTCAGTTCTTGGAAAAGAAAACAAAAATCCAGAATAGTGTTTTTTTCTGTTCTGAAAAGTTAATTAAATATAACTACCTAGATCATCAATCCCGCTGATCATACCTGCAACATAGAATAAACCTGTGAAGTAAACCAGCTGTGACTTACAGAATTACTCACTAGACACCACTCAGATGTTGGTGGATCAGCAAATCTGTGCTTTGCGTCTGACCATGGGAACAGAATACAGACCAGTGGTGAGAGACTGCAGTAGTCATGAATGCAGATTTGGCTCATGCATGTTGAAAAAATGAGACAGATAATTGATTTGCCAGACTTTCTGGCATATACAAAATGTTCAACAGCACAAAATGCAACATTCACTGAAGTGATATGATAATTGTACTTCAGAAACAGTAGCTGACAATACAGTCAAGAGTTGCCTCTTAAAGGGATTTTATAAGTGTGACATTTCTTACCTTTTGAGTACTTAACCTTACTCTTGCTACATGCTTTTACCATCAGGACTGTTGAAGAAGTGTGCAAAAAAAAATAGAGTAGAAAAAAGGAGCACTGAAAACAATACTGTCTAGTAAAAAATTAATTAAAGTTGTGCAATATTGATCATAAGAAATGTATTATTTTGCAATCTCCAGAAAATAAATACAGAATATACAATAATAAAAATCATATTCTCATAAGTGGAGCATTACTTATAGTGTAGCTAGGTAAATACTAACAAACCAGAGCTCTTCCATATTGGTAAAGGATAATTTAAGGAAGGTGATCTTTTTCTCCCCCTTTCATCTTTCTTGTAGAAACAAATAATGACTGATTTCCCTTGCCAGTATCTTGTCTCACCCTTCTTTTGAGAAGCAGGGAGTTTGAGTTTCCAGCCAGGCCAGATAACTTACTAGTTAGTATACTCATTAGTATAGCCAAAATTTACTCCAATTTCTCTTGTAAAAACACTTAATGTTCTGGTTTAAAAGGCATATGAACGCACACACAGTATTTCTGGGGCTCAGACTCAGAACATATTCAGTAGCTGAAATTGTTCTTATGGCTCCTTTCCCTTTCCTGGGAAAATGTACTCTTAACTTAGAGGCAAAAGAAAGGACATGTTCACTGAGACCAGATTCAGTTCTGAAACGGTGAAAGTCAGTTTAAGATATAAATAAAAAAAAAAAAGCTGTTTTGACATATGGTCTTCCTTTGTACATAAGACAAGTAACTTTGAGAAACTGTTTCACTGTACCACAAATAGGGCCCTGTAGGGCTTTTTCAGATGAAAGGAAAAGATAGTAGTGTGATGTGCTCAGGTGTCAACATGAGTCTAATCAGACAACATTGGCACTACAGAAGGTAGGCACCTAACTACAGAACCATTACTACAAATGATGACAAACAGACGGAAAGAGCTTGGTTTAATGGTCAGACCTTAAACTGAACTTGTAAGACCTATATGCAATCAAAAGCCTTTAATGCTTCTGCAATGAAGAAGTTGATAAGAGAATCATTGATAGACAAGGGAATATGGAATACCACAGTGCTATTATAGTATGGGTATTTCTAACAGGAACACTATCTTAATGGCCTCTTTGTAGCTGTTTTACAATGTAATCAATTGTTGAAACACCTGTGTGTGACACCTACAGTGTCAATCCTAAGAACAGGTTTAATCAGAGATGTAGGCTGTAAAGACTGATGGAGCTTTGACATCTCTCACCTTTACAGGGCTTCTGTGAGAGTACCTCAATATTTTTATAAATCTGGTCTGTGTCTACTGGAACACATTGATTCCTACATGAAAGAACACAGCTATGTATGAACTGCAACTGCAGTTCCTTGTAAAAAACATTTACTCCATCTCTTTCTAAATACCTGCAGTTCTGAAATACATAATACACGGACACTTCAGAATAACAAAACTTTATCACTTCTAGGATAACTCAGATCCCTTTTCCAAATAGAAAATAATATTTACAGAAAACTTCATTCAAAAAATGGAAACCAAATCTTTGGAGCCCCATACACTTCAGAACATAGGTATCCTTAAAGCAATAAAACTTCATCGACCAGATCTGTAAAAACAAACATATTGCCTTAATAAATACTTTCAATTGTGTGCCACGCAAAGAGCCTGTTGGCAGGCTCTTGATCCTTTACACCAAGAAAACATAACAGGAAACCCCAGGGAAACAGAAACATACCAGTGCTGGACACACAACAGTGGGAGGTACTCACTAATCCAGTGCAGACTGTAAAAGGTGTCTGAAGGAAATTGTTCAATTTATTACTTCTTATTTAAAAAGCAGTATATACCTTTGCTCAGTGCCTGGGAACCAAGCAACATCTGTGTAGGTAAGGCAGAAGACTGTATGCTCCTCGGCTGGCAGAACTTACCCTTCCTTCACTGAAACACAAAAGCACAGAATCTGACACCGCCCTGAATTTGTAATTAATCTTACTACAAATTCCTTCAGTGCCTGAGACATCACTGGATAGAAAGTTTGCATGATAGTTCTAAAATGCTAGTACTATGGATGGATTTTCTCTTCATTTAAAACATAAACACGAATACAGATTGGCTTGAAGTATCCCTCATCTAACCCTATTCTTACAGGTTCAATCATAAACAGCCATATAGATATTCTTTTTTCCATCCAGTAGAGGGTTAAAGGATCAAAATTTCAAAAACTATCAATGGCACGAGCTGACCAGCTCCAGACGTCATAAGGAGGCTTGATTGCCTTTGAAAACCTGGAACTCCCCACTCCTGAATACCTTGCTCTCTGAAATGGCAAAATAACGACCTTGCTGCTGGTCTAACATAGAGGAAAATGATGAAGATATTAATGTGACTAAGTGCTGTAGAACTGTAACACAGAATAACCCTTCGCTATTCATAAGCATTTACTTGTTTTGCCTGTGCATTTTAATGGGGACAGGCATAAGGTACCTCGAGTTATTCTAAAGAAAGAAGGCTGCACTACCCACCATTGACCAAGAATGTAAGAAGGGCTGTCTTTGGGCATTCAGAGGTGCACAAAAAAGCTTGCTATCGCTCCTCCATACGTAGCTTCTTGCAGTGAAGTTAAAATGTGGCTTTTTATACAAGCCATGTTACAAGATAATTTCTTCTAAAAAATAAACTCATAAAAAATGCTCTTAAAAAAATGCCTGATCTATGTTTTCAGCCCACATAGATATTAAACCTAGTTTCCTAGACCCTGAAAAGCTAATTATGCATTCAATTACAGTTTCTTAATAAAGATTAAAACTCTGAAGTCTATTACAAGCCCATATTTAATTCAACTGCCATTTTATCCATGCCATGAAAGTGTGAGTGGTAACAATGAATATAAATTATAATACATGCCATAGAGTGAATGCTATTTGTCCAAGTACGTTACTATAAAGAATTAAATTTTGCTATCGGTTCCATAATCTAGTTAAAATTGGTATTCTTTATTTGGTCTTTCAATGTAGTCCAATTTCCTACTTTGAAAAACAAATTCCAGGGAATAAAGAAAAGAGATTAATTTATCATTAAGACTCTGCTTAATTGAAGTCAATTCCGAACAAACTTGAATTCAATTTCTGCTCATTAAATTGAATGTGCTCTGCGTTTCTCTCTGCATTGCTTTGAGCAAGCAGCTGAGAACAAGGGACTAACATCAAAATTATTAAATTGAGGAGATTTTATTTGGTCTTCACATGCCAGAGCCGCTTTGATGAGGAGCTGTTTTGGCACTGAAAGGAAACGAGAGCAGCTGGAGGAAAAATGAAATGAAACTAAGCCTCGGAAAATTGAAGAAAACGCAAGCTTAATAATATTTAATAATTAAATTTCCACAAACAATAGCAGCAAATGAAGTAATCTGCAAAGTCTGTGAACTCATTTGCATAATTGATGCCGGTCCCCTGTAAATGAATAATGAAGATAATAAAAGATGTTGCTAAAAATGGGCACAATAACAGCAAATTTCATCAAGCCGCGCGCTCTGATTAATCTGCTCTTGCAAATCAGCAGCGAGCGGGGGACGCGTGATTAC